>CM034536.1:34249637-34267746 GCA_020002185.1 Paraescarpia echinospica
ATGGATGTGACATGTCGGATACTTATTATTACTATAATTAACCCATGCAATTAACCCATGCCTAACATCACCCTGATCACCATTGCAATTGGTAAACCTTGCAGGTAGATGTGATTAATTATTATTAATATTGAATGGTTACCACATTGAACACCCTGTAGATTACAGTATGTATTCATCGAGTTAATAATATATTATGTTTAAGTTTTCAAAAGTAATGTTTTCAATAAATATAATTCTTACAGTAGATGCAGCTTTCATAACACACACTATTGTAACACACAAGTACTGTTACATTTGTTACTATAGAATTCTTACAGTAGATGCAGCTTTCATAACACACACTATTGTAACACACAAGTACTGTTACATAACACACACTATTGTAACACACAAGTACTGTTACATTTGTTACTATAGAATTCTTACAGTAGAGAGCAGCTTTCATAACACACACTATTGTAACACACAAGTACTGTTACATTTGTTACTATAGAATTTTTAATATTTCAATAGTACTTTATTGATTTGTATTTTCATAACTCCAGTGCACAGGCCTATGGTGAATTACATTACAGTGTCATATATTGCTATTGCCTAGTTTCCATTTTATTACAGTTGAATATCGAAGACAATGTACATCATGCAATATATACTATTACATTTGAAGGTATTATCATTACATTTTGAATTGGAACTATAGTATGTACCGAGATAAATATTTAGAACAAAAATATAACTATTGTATCTTGTATTATCTACTAACAACGTTTACGGATAGAACATATTTTTCATTTTATGTCTGTATAACATGAATGAATGGAAGACAAAAGAAATGTCACTGCAATTTAATAGATTGCAATCAGTATAATTACACCTTACTGCTTGGTGCATTGCTAATTACTGGCACAAGTCATGATGTTTTTTTAAACAGAAGCTCAGAAATGTACCAAGGACCATTATTCGGCTCCCACATTATTCATGGGATGGATGTTGGCAATCATAAAACCTGGATAAACTAGTTCAATAGGATACAGAAAGCATAATTAAATTTATATTTTGATGCGACATATATTAATAAACATGTATATATATTATATGCCAGTTACTATTACATTGTTTCTGTTATTATATTGTGCTTTGTTCAACTTATTGTTACTAATAGGTATTATTATTATTACACCACTCCTGGAGCAGGCTTCCTATAGTGACTATAAAATTGAGTATTGCAGGATTGTTCATGTCTGCAGTCACATATTGTTATGATAGTAACTATATCAATGGATAAGGATTCTACTAATGATGTTACAAAATGTCATTAATGAATTTATTTGATTTTTAACTTAATGTTATTAAAAAAATCAAGTAAATTTATCAAATAATAAATATGTTCACATTTGGATGTGGGTTGCTGCCCAGCTACCAAGTGTGAAAATGGTCATTTGTTGTGAAACAATAACAATAAATGCAATGCAAGTTGCAAACCTATCTATTGTATATTTAATAGATGATTAGTTATAACCAAAAATAAAATGTTCACAAGTAATATATTGTCACATTTTCCAGGTAATTGTTTGTATAAAAGTGTAACATAACAAAAGTAACTATGTCTCTGTGTAGATTCTGTAAGCGTGATATCAATTATTTATGATGTTTTTATCATAGAATAAACAATACATACCTTGCAACTTGAAATTAATTTATTAATTTGTATTTTTCACAGCTAGGCAGTCTGTTCACACTTGGAAGCTGGGCAAATGACTAGACAAATGGATGTACTCCTTTCTGACAAGATGGTAAAAGACAGGATTTTGTTTGCTTTTGTCAGAAACCTACAACAATTAATTTTTTTGCAAATTCTATAAGGGTCATTTGTTATTTCAGTTATTTGCTGACATTCTGGCAGCAGCTCGAGATAGTCCACCGTCGACCAAGAATGGGTCATCTGAAGATACAGCAACTGAATATGAGAGCTCTCGTACGTATTCCTGTGATACAGAGGATTCCACACCTGAGTCAGTCACAGCTTCCACTCCAAAAAGGAGCAGCAAATGCTTTCAGGTTGACATCAGGCCATCAACTCGCACGAGAAGAGTGCAAGCAGTCTGTGCAGGTTGCTGTGCAGGTGACATCAGCAGTGAGGTCAACGAGTGTGCAGTGCAGTTTGTTGACTGGTCCGATTAGTGACTCGAGTGACTAAAACGGGGAGGAAGTGACATCTGCTGCAGATCCAGAGTATGTTTGCTCTGACAATGAGTCGACTAGTCGTGACAGTAGCAACAGTGACAGCGATGACCATGTCGACCAGTACACTGACACAGAGGAGGGTGTTACAAACAAGACTCCCTTGAGGAAAGATTGCTGCCCTTCCAGGGAGAGGTTCTTCTTGGTTGCAGAGTCTTCACTTCGTCATCTTTTCGCACGTTGCCGAAACTGCACTGGCCAAACCAATGTCGTAGTGCAGCAGTTTCTCGGCTCAATGGGAAGTTGCCCTGTAAAGATAATTGGTCTGTAGATGTGAAGCTATGCTATTTATTAGCATGTCATAGGTAAAGTGATCAACAAAATGGACTAGATAACTTGTTTATCAATGGGTATTTGCTGAAGCCATATTCTCATCTGCCTGCAGGGGAAGTATTCCCATGGGTGTTGTTTGGCTTATAACCATTGTCTGTGCACAGTGTGGTGATTCACATTGTGTTACCAGGTACCAACATTTGGAATGATTCATCCCAGTAACACTGTGTTATGAAACTTGCTTGATGAATTTGTAATGATTCAACCCAGTAAAACTGTGTTCTGAAACTTGCTTGATGGATTTGTAATAAATATGTCACACAAAAAATATGATTAAAAATGCTATGTCCTTATGATTTGTATGGACATAATCGTAGGGCACATATATACCCACTGGTAGCATCTCACATATAAGACCCCTAAGGTTACACTAAATCCCTAGGTCTAGGACATAACCCTTCAGGCTATAACCCATTACCATAATTATTCAATTGTTCTGCATGTTGTTTTAATGTTTATTTTAGTTTATTTTGATTATATAGTAGCTATATTGTTATGTGTCAGACTCAGAGTAATAAAATTATTGTTCCACATAAATGACATAATGATAATCTAGAGCTGTCATTATATATGTCATGATATTATGGTCATCTCGCGAACAACTGTCCAACTAAAAAAGTGTGGGTTTTGTCAAGAGGGGTGATATCGTAAGTAACTATAACGTCCTAAACTCGATCCGCATAAACCAGACAACCATGCTTACGACGTTCGACGGTTCGTAACTTTGTGAAGTTTGTCTTTGACAAGTCTGTTTACAATTACTTCGTCCGATGACCTACTAGGCTACTTAGCTACAACCTCTAGCTAACTCTCTGTACAGCTTTGACACCGCATTTTATAATATAACGTCGTACTAAAACGATATAATTGTTGTTGTCGACAGTTTTCACACCATATGTGTCATTATAATGAAGTTGAAGCTTACCAGTCGGTGTTGCATGAGCGAACATTGTGACTGTCCGACTCCGCATCATCTTCTTCGCTACCGTCGCTGAAACGCTCGGAAAGAGCGGAATTAGACGAATCATCCGCTGTAACCGTTCCCGCTAGTGGCTCAAAATCGTATGATTTCACTTGAAACTCTGCGAAACTCCCACTAGCCATGATGTTACAAGAGAATGGAGAGAACAACAATGGCGATGCATAGATGTCAACAAAGCCGCGAGTCGGCATTGACGTCACGATACCACGTGATCGCCTAGCTCATTCAATTTCAACTTTCTGCGGGAATCTCTACACAGACGGGTTTAAAATAGAATTTTGTCTACAAACGTATTTTTCTGTATTTTTTTAATGTTGTCAAATGTTACATACAATGTTAATCTTTGTGTACACATGGAAAACGGATTTTAGCTAATGCCTTGTTGTTATTTCCTTTAACTAATGTGTCAAAATCAGCATATAGACAGTTTCATTCAACATAGACTGCCCTCTTAAAGGTTCACAATGACATTAACTTTAGCATTAATAATGGTAAAGTGACTGCACTTACCTTATTATATCTCTCTGCCGCTTTTGACACGATTGATCACAACATTCTTATTGAACGCTTATTGAAGTGGTAAGGCATATCCGGTACAGCTCTAAGCTGGTTTTCTTCATACCTAACTGATAGATACCAAACCATAAAGATTGCGAACTGCTTTTCGGCTGCCTTGCCAGCTTTATTTGGTGTTCCCCAGGGTTCTGTTCTTTGATCTTTGCTTTTTACTCTTTACACCACGCCACAAAGATCTGTTAAACAAAGACATAACTTGGTTCATCATCTTTATGCTGATGATACTCCCCGGATAGAAATCGCCCCCTTTACCAACTTAGTTATTGCCTCCAAGATATCTTCCACTGGATGACAGACAGCAAATTGAAATTAAATGCAACAAACTGCAAATAAAACTGAATTTATCATTATTGGAACTCCAATACAGCGTAGTAAATTTGATGTTTTCTCCCTATGCGTATTTGGAATCAGCATATCACGCCAGCAACCTCTGTGCGGAATCTAGAAGTAGTCTTTGAAAGTAAATTCAATTTCCGAAAACACATATCTCAAATGTGTGGCTGCTGTTTTTATCATAGTCGTGATATTCGCCTTATTCGCCCGGTATACGTCATTTTCTGTACTAAAACTATTGCAACAGCGCTTGTTAGCAGCAGACTTGACTATATCAATTTCATCCTTTATAATATCGCTAGGACGGATATTACAAAACTTCAACGTGTCCAAAATTGACTGGCAAGAGTAGTTGCAAGATCTCCTCGTTTTTCTGGCTAGGTACCACTTTTGAAGTCTTCGGTAGGGCTTCATGTACAACATAGTATACTATTTAAGAGCTGTACCATTACATACCTTCCAGTAAGCACCATCTTATTTGCATTCACTGCTTACTCCTGTAAGAAAACCTATCCTGCTTCGATCATCTAGTTCTTACCTACTTTTTGTTCCTAAAGTCAACAGCGACAATGGAACTAGGGCTTTTTCTATTGCTGCACCAACTCTTTGGAATATGCCGCCTCTTAGTGTTAGATCAGATGAAAATATTACAAAATTCCGTCGTCATTTAAACACTTATCTGTACAGCCTTGCTTATCCACCACAGCTCCCTAGAGCCTTGACCCGTATGTTGACAACTAGAATACTGCATATGGTTTTTGAGATTGACCAATCAATTTGTCCTGATGTGCCTCTGAGCTTGGTTTCCAATGATTTAGGCGCGATATAAGTTATTGTATTATAATTAAAAAATATCAGAGACTGTCACATAATAACAAATGCGTTTGTTAGTTATTATATTATTGTTTCTGTTATGTTTATAAAATACAGTAGACATAGCTGGGACACAGGCAAAGTGCACATTCCAAAGTAACGAGGACACGTTTCCGGGACGGTGACTGAGACGTTGCACGTGAATGTGATATAAATAATTGTCAGGATTTGTTTAATAGCCGGTGGTTTTTGTTCACTGACAACAAAACTTTGAATATATGTTTAATATTTTGATAACAGTGAGTAACACGTAATGTTATCACATGACATATCATTGATTGAAAGCTGGAGATTTGGAAAGTTAAGCTTCCCAATATTTTCTGAAATATATCCAGATCAAATGTGCAATGTTCGTCATTATCTGTGTTACCTAGGCGGCGTGAGGTAGCAGTACGTTTTCCGACTATTCATATTCGCCTGGGAAATGAGTGCACTTGATTATGTTACCGGTATGCAGCCGGTAGTTAAAGGGAATAAAAACATCTATTGCTTGAATTCATATTAAATTAGATCCTGCTATATATTTCCATGTCCACCAAGCCAAAAAAATCCCCCAAAATCGAAGAATTAAAAATTCCACATTTTATGCTGTACATCCGGACATTTTCGAATATGCATATTTTTGGCGCGCTTTTCGGGATGCCGAGATGTGACGTCAGAGTTGACTCTGCCGATACAGCGACCGCTTGTTTACATTCATTCTCAGCAATATGACAGCAGAGGTGGCTGTGTAATGCGAATATCATCATGGTTCATTGTGCGGCATTCGGTTGTAATGCAAACTCTTCTAAACATACAGCAACACACCATTTTTTTCGGTTCCCTACGGATCCAGTTTTATTGAAGAAACACAGCCGGCTTTGCTCCGCTCATTTTGAGAAAAGCTGTTTTGATCGCGATCCGGAGATGTTGGCAACCCTTGGATATCCTGGTGCTCGAATATCGTTGAAAAGCGATGCAGTCCCAACAATATTCCCGGCAGTAGAAGCTGCATTGATGCCGTCAATCCGCAGAAGACAGGCGTCGGCACGGGCAGGATCGACGGCCGCTTTGCCCGAGTCGAAGGCAAGCGGGTCTCGCAAGCGTTGTTCCAGTGCCGCAGTCGCCGCTGCAGGCTCCGCTGCCGCTGTCACTACAGCCGGCTCAGCAACTACACCCATGGCTTCTTTGGGGTACCAGGTTCCTTCGACGAGTGGTGAATTTACGAGGTCTGCTTACCGAAAGCGGCAACGAATCAAGGTAATTCTTACATGTTATATCTACTATTATTATTCTGTAGGTCTAGTATAATGCCTGGACTGGACGGTCTCTTGTGTGTCAAGTGTCAAAATAAGTTATTCAACTTATTGTCATTGTATCCCATTGGTTCCAATCATATCACGGAACTCTTCCTAAGTATCTTATATTCTAAATGTTGTAGTTATGCACGATACTATTATAATAAATCTACATATACTCAGTTTTGTGGAAAATTTGATAGTGTAATCAAATCGATTCAGGTGACTGTTTTTATCATTATCATGGTTACAGGAATGTAAGGCAATAAAACAAAAACGTCAGCAAATTAATTGATGCTAATTTGTTAGTTATGCATTTAATTAATCTATTTACTTTTACATGCAAATAAGAAATAATTATTTTAATTATACTCGTTGCCGAGTCAGGTTAGTCTGTTATAATAAGTTTTTTAAACCGTAAGAAGCAATACTTGGATGTAGAACATTGCAATGTGAATTTGCAGATGGAAGAATAATTATATTTTCAAATGTATTTAACGTTGAATTTGCATAAATTAATTATTATTTTTCATACATAACATTTGTTGTTTTTTAAATGACAATACTTGGACTTTATGAAAGTGCCATGCATTTTGATCAACATCAAATGTATGTACACATAAAGTACCATGCATAAGTTAGATATTTAAAACAAAAATTATAAAATTAGGAAGTGGTCTGTCTCACTCTCATAGTTGGAACCAGTTGCTGGCAATCTCCTCCTCTGACACATGACTCACTAAAGTCTTATGTCATCAATGACTTGCTGAAGAATTATCCCCCATCAGTATTCTCTGTAGAAACAGTTTATTACAGTGTTTGGCACCTGTCTGCTAATCCAGCTAATTGGACTCCTTTGTTGTGACTCCTCCACTTGACTGAGGAACTAAGTGTAGTGTTTGCCCTAGTCAACTGATCAAAGATCAAATCTAATTAATTACCAGTTGACATTGCACTTTGTAGGTCTTTCCAGCTATGAATAACAAATACACCAGCCACCTCCAGCTGGCCCACTGCATTCTCCCTCCAGTTAAAATAGTTATCTGAACCTGATCTACTGGTAATTAAAGCATGCTAGGTGGAAATGGCAGGAACTGGGTAACATGGATGTGACATGTCGGATACTTATTATTACTATAATTAACCCATGCAATTAACCCATGCCTAACATCACCCTGATCACCATTGCAATTGGTAAACCTTGCAGGTAGATGTGATTAATTATTATTAATATTGAATGGTTACCACATTGAACACCCTGTAGATTACAGTATGTATTCATCGAGTTAATAATATATTATGTTTAAGTTTTCAAAAGTAATGTTTTCAATAAATATAATTCTTACAGTAGATGCAGCTTTCATAACACACACTATTGTAACACACAAGTACTGTTACATTTGTTACTATAGAATTCTTACAGTAGATGCAGCTTTCATAACACACACTATTGTAACACACAAGTACTGTTACATAACACACACTATTGTAACACACAAGTACTGTTACATTTGTTACTATAGAATTCCTACAGTAGAGAGCAGCTTTCATAACACACACTATTGTAACACACAAGTACTGTTACATTTGTTACTATAGAATTTTTAATATTTCAATAGTAATTTATTGATTTGTATTTTCATAACTCCAGTGCACAGGCCTATGGTGAATTACATTACAGTGTCATATATTGCTATTGCCTAGTTTCCATTTTATTACAGTTGAATATCGAAGACAATGTACATCATGCAATATATACTATTACATTTGAAGGTATTATCATTACATTTTGAATTGGAACTACAGTATGTACCGAGATAAATATTTAGAACAAAAATATAACTATTGTATCTTGTATTATCTACTAACAACGTTTACGGATAGAACATATTTTTCATTTTATGTCTGTATAACATGAATGAATGGAAGACAAAAGAAATGTCACTGCAATTTGTCCTTATGATTTTTATGGACATAGTCGTAGGGCACATATATACCCACTGGTAGCATCTCACATATAAGACCCCTAAGGTTACACTAAACCCCTAGGTCTAGGACATAACCCTTCAGGCTATAACCCATTACCATAATTATTCAATTGTTCTGCATGTTGTTTTAATGTTTATTTTAGTTTATTTTGATTATATAGTAGCTATATTGTTATGTGTCAGACTCAGAGTAATAAAATTATTGTTCCACATAAATGACATAATGATAATCTAGAGCTGTCATTATATATGTCATGATATTATGGTCATCTCGCGAACAACTGTCCAACTAAAAAAGTGTGGGTTTTGTCCAGAGGGGTGATATCGTAAGTAGCTATAACGTCCTAAACTCGATCCGCATAAACCAGACAACCATGCTTACGACGTTCGACGGTTCGTAACTTTGTGAAGTTTGTCTTTGACAAGTCTGTTTACAATTACTTCGTCCGATGACCTACTTAGCTACAACCTCTAGCTAACTCTCTGTACAGCTTTGACACCGCATTTTATAATATAACGTCGTACTAAAACGATATAATTGTTGTCGACAGTTTTCACACCATATGTGTCATTATAATGAAGTTGAAGCTTACCAGTCGGTGTTGCATGAGCGAACATTGTGACTGTCCGACTCCGCATCATCTTCTTCGCTACCGTCGCTGAAACGCTCGGAAAGAGCGGAATTAGACGAATCATCCGCTGTAACCGTTCCCGCTAGTGGCTCAAAATCGTATGATTTCACTTGAAACTCGGCGAAACTCCCACTAGCCATGATGTTACAAGAGAATGGAGAGAACAACAATGGCGATGCATAGATGTCAAAAAGCCGCGAGTCGGCATTGACGTCACGATACCACGTGATCGCCTAGCTCATTAAATTTCAACTTTCTGCGGGAATCTCTACACAGACGGGTTTAAAATAGAATTTTGTCTACAAACGTATTTTTCTGTATTTTTTTAATGTTGTCAAATGTTACATACAATGTTAATCTTTGTGTACACATGGAAAACGGATTTTAGCTAATGCCTTGTTGTTATTTCCTTTAAGGCTGAAATCAAATAGGAGTAAAAATCAGAATTGGCTGTGATGCTTACTAAATAAAAATAAAACTTGGTGAGGCACTGCACAGTATATGCTTTTTGTCGATCATACACACGCGCGCGCACACTGCACGCACACGCACACATTCCAAATGCGTCTTTTCTGACAGATACCCGTCTTGATGAGTTCACGATAACGAGAGAGAGAGTGAGAGAGAGAGAGAGAGAGAGAGAGAGAGAGAGAGAGAGAGAGAGAGAGAGAGAGAGAGAGAGAGAGAGAGAGAGAGAGAGAGAGAGAGACAGAGAAATATACAGAGACAGAGAGAGAGAGAGAGAGACAGAGAGAGATACAGAGAGACAGAGAGAGAGAGAGAGACAGAGAGACAGAGAGACAGAGAGACAGAGAGAGAGACAGAGAGAGACAGAGACAGAGAGAGAGAGAGAGAGAGAGAGACAGACAGAGAGAGAGAGAGAGAGAGAGAGAGAGAGAGAGAGAGAGAGAGAGAGAGAGAGAGAGAGAGAGAGAGAGACGGATAAGAGAATCTATTTTCGTCATTATTTAAATTGTGCTATTACAATATGTGCTATTTTTGCCATCAATTCAAATGTGTCCTTTCCGTTATTATATTTCAGTTGTGGGATTATTTTAGTGCCATATCGAATGTGACCTTTTCCCATGTTGAGGCGTTAGTTAAACTTTATAGTTGTGATCCGAAGTTAATTCGAATTTAGTCAAATAATACACTTAAATAAAGTACTTTCAGTAGACAGTATCACAACGGCTCATTCGCTGCGACAAAAATTCCGATCACGGGTCTTGCTTGGCGTCCCATGCCCTCAAACTGTTAACTTGTTTGCTAAAATGAATAGGTACAACATACCAAAATAATAAATAAGGGCTGTGTTGGTTATTATAATGATATGATACTAAACACGGTTTAATCACCAAATTAGGCAGGGTATTAGTTTATCAACGTGGAAATAGGACACCCCTTACCAATCGAAAACAAAAGATGGCGGATGGGATCGACAATATCGTACGCCAATATTTCAGAGATATTACGCTATTGTAGTAATAAGGAGGCAGAAAATCGATTAATATGTTTGTGGACATGCTCATTAAAGTGATATTATCCTGTGAAGGTCAGCACCAGATTTAGGATTGTGGAGGCTCCTGGGCAGTGGTTGACCAGTCATCTTATCACAATAGTTCTCACTCCGTCCTACCTACTACGACATGGACTTCATAATAACAATAACACTAATAATAAGGTAACTTCCTTTGCTCTTCTATACTTCAAAATCATGCTCAGAGTCGGGGTTTATCTTGATCTTTTTAACAACCGAAAGAAATGTTTATATCTTTATTTTAACATGAGAATTTATTTTTATTTACTATTATCTTAATTTAGTTACTTTGATTCTAAATATGTTTAAATTTTATTATTTATGCATTAGGCTTATGCAAAGCGCTAGGAACGTTATGGATATGGCGCAATATGAAATAAAGATTAGTATTATCATTACTATAAGACAAAATGTTGGTCAATTACAAAATCGTTAAGCAGTATTCAAGTTCTTATCAGACGGACGGGGAGCACGACATGTGTTTCATCATATTTATAACACAAATCTACATCAAATAGATATTTTATTTCAGTATATATGTTTGAAGATACGGAAGAGACCCAAAACGCTGTATTCTATGTCCATTAGTTACTAGTTATAGGTAGGAGAGTGGTTCCTGTGTCATGGACGTGCAAAGCGTATTATTGATGTGAGTAGTAAAGGAGGTTAAGTAGCGGGGACGGTGGATTCGGAGTGAAGCAAAAGCAAAGTACCCGGATGTAGGTCAAGGTCACGTGGCGCCCCTACCGGAATTTTTCGGAACTAGAATAGCACGCCACCTAGCGGATTTTTTCGGAACTAAAATATTTCCCTTCAAGAATATCATCGCGCCCCCTGGCGGATAGTTGGTGAACTAATTAGTTCCCTCCAAAACCAAAATAGCGCCCCCTGGCGGATAGTTGGTGAACTAATTATTTCCCGCCAAAACTAGATAGCGCCACCTAGCGGAATTTTTCGCTACTAAAATATCTCCCGACAAAACTGAAAAAGCGCCCCTGTCGGATAGCTGGTGAATTAATTAATTCCCGCCAAAACCAAAGTAGCGCCCCTGGCGGATAGTTGGTGAACTGAAATATTTCCCGCCAAAACTAGATAGCGCCACCTAGCGGAATTTTTCGTGACTAAAATATTTCCCGCCAAAACTTAAAAAGCGCCCCTGTCGGATAGCTGGTGAACTAAAATATTTCCCGCCAAAACTAGATATCGCCACCTAGCGGAATTTTTCGGAACTAATTATGCAAGTGGTGCCATCTTGTGGACAAGTTGTGAAGTAAATGTAGGAGTACTGCAAATATTCGTGTCTCTTGCACGCTTGCGTGCAATAGAGCCCCCTGACGGATACATCACGAACTACAAACATCATCCCCTAGTGGACAAATGTTCGTTCGGTACGACCACGTGACCTTTATGTTCTGTCGAACTGTTATAAAAGGCCTGCGTCTGTTTTTTTGTGGTCATAATATCTTACATTTTGGAAGATGAACAACATGGCTAGTGATGACGTCCGACAAGGGATTTTGCTACCGAAGGCGCAGCCTTCTCCGGCTACGGGACCACTCGATCTCTCGACCCCGACAATCAACCCGGACCAACAACCAACGACCAGTTCAACGACCAGTCCGACGACCAGTTCAACGACCAGTTCGACGACCAAACCAATTTCGTCTCTGTCATCAGCTCCGTCAACCGACCCAATCATCAACCTGACATCGTCACCTCCGACGAAGCGTCAGAAGCTGTTGCCTCGTTATACTTGTTGTATGTGTGGCAGTACCTTCAAGTATAAAGGAAATCGGCCCGCTCATGTGAAGCAGGGCTGCTGTCAAAGGAAGCAAGATAAACAGCGGCGACGTAAAGAACAACTTGAAGAACAGCTTGAAGAACAACTTGAAGAGATAACAGTAAGCTTCAATTTTTCATAGTGTTCAAATGGTATTCATGCTATTTTGTTAGAACATTGTCAAAAGAACATAATATTATATTTTTTCTTATACATACCAGTTGACCATTCATTATTAAGCTCATTCCTTCACTGTTTCAGCGTATCATCAACCTGACATCGTCACCTCCGACGAAGCGTCAGAAGCTGTTGCCTCGTTATACTTGCTGTATGTGTGGCAGTACCTTCAAGTATAAAGGGAATCGGTCCGCTCATGTGAATCAGGGCTGCTGTCAAAGGAAGCAAGATAAACAGCGGCGACGTAAAGAACAACTTGAAGAGATAATAGTAAGTTTCAATTTATCATAGTGTTCAAATGTTATTCATGTCATTTTGTTAGAACATTTTTCAAAAGACCATAATATTATATTTTTTCTTATACATATCAGTTGACCATTCATTACTAAGCTCATCTCGTTACTGTTTCAGCGACAAGAAAAGGAGGGCATCGCTACTGCTGACAGTGTTCCAACTACCTCTGCGTCACGAAAACGTCGACGGTCACTGTCATCTTCAGCATCACCATCTGTCAACCGACCACCATCACAGTTGTACCACGATAGTACTATGCCTAACGTCATCCTCGAATCACACATCACGTCCATGAACTCAGACCAATTAGATGGTGAAAGACTGTTTGAGTGTTTTGTTAGACGCAGGTGTGAAACTATCCGACGTGACAGTCGAACAGTTGTGTAATATCAATACTTGGTTGCAAGAATCCGTTTCGAAACAGTGGCGAAACACTATGAAACATATGGTTCTTGCAGTTATGGAGCGTGACATGTAAATACGTTTGTGTTGTTCACGAATAAACTGTGCAAACCTCATCTTGTGTCTTTTTCATAGTGTAATGCAAAGCATATGTTGGGAACCTTACTAATAGTCTTACACTTCACAAGTATGTCTGTGTAGTTCAGTAGAGATGATAGCCACTTATGTCTGTGTAGTTCAGTAGAGATGATAGCCACTTATGTCTGTGTAGTTCAGTAGAGATGATAGCCACTTATGTCTGTGTAGTTCAGTACAGATATGTTAACCACTCATGTCTGTGTAGTTCAGTACAGAGATGTTAATGTACTCAGACCAACTAGTGGTGCAAACGAAACACTATGCTTTGACCAACACACGGCACGAATCGGACTCAGACCAACTAGTTGCGTAAACGAAACAGAAACTTAACCGATTACGCTGCACAAATTGAACTCAGACCAACTAGTTGCGTAAACGAAACAGAAACTTAATCGATTACGCTGCAAAAATTGAACTCAGACCAACTAGTGGTGCAAACGAAACACTATGCTTTGACCAACACACGACACGAATCGAACTCAGATCAACTAGTTGCGTAAACGAAACAGAAACTTAACCGATTACACTGCACGAATTGAACTCAGACCTACTAGTTGGACAAACGAAACACTATTCTTTGACCAACACATGTCACAAATTGAACTCAGATCAACTAGTCACACAAACGAAACACTATGCTTTGACCAACACGCTGAACGAATCGAACATTGAACTCAGACCAACTAGTTGCGCAAACGAAACAGAAACTTAACCGATTACGCTGCACAAATTGAACTCAGACCAACTAGTTGTACAAACGAAACACTATGCTTTGACCAACACGTGTCACGAATTGGACTTAGATCAACTAGTTGGACAAACGAAACACTATGCTTTGACCAACACGTGTCACGAATTGAACTCAGACCAACTAGTTGCACAAACGAAACACTATGCTTTGACCAACACGTATCACGAATTGGACTTAGATCAACTAGTTGGACAAACGAAACACTATGCTTTGACCAACACGTGTCTCGAATTGAACTCAGATCAACTAGTTGCACAAACGAAACACTATGCTTTGACCAACACGTATCACGAATTGGACTTAGATCAACTAGTTGGACAAACGAAACACTATGCTTTGACCAACACGTGTCACGAAAACGAAACACTATGCTTTGACCAACACGTGTCATGAATTGAACTTAGATCAACTAGACACATCACACGAGACTATGTCCGAGATATGTCACGAGACTAAGGATGACACGTCACACGAGAGTCCCGACGAGACAAGAGACGTGACTATGACCGAGATATGTCACGAGACTACGGATGACACATCACACGTGACTTCGGATGACACGTCACACGAGAGTACCGACGAGACAAGAGACGAGACTATGACCGATATATGTCACGAGACTACGGATGACACATCACACGAGACTATGGCCGAGATATTTCACGAGACTTCGGATCACACGAGACTACGGATGACACATCACACGAGAGTACCGACGAGACACGAGTTATACAAACGAAACACTATGCTTTGACCAACACGTGTCACGAATTGAACTTAGACCAACTATTATATATCACACGAGAGTACGGACGAGACAAGAGACGAGACTATGGCCGAGATATGTTACGAGACTACGGATGATACATCACACGAGACTACGGATGACACATCACACGAGAGTACCGAGATATGTCACGAGACTACGGAGGTCACGTCACACGAGAGCACCGACGAGACAAGAGACGAGACTATGACCGAGATATGTCACGAGACTACGGATGACACATCACACGAGACTATGGCCGAGATATGTCACGAGACTACGACGAGGCAAGAGACGAGACTATGGACGAGATACATCACAATAGACGGGTTATCGCGTGAGATTCCACCACCACCACGACAATTCCACCACAATAGACGGGTTATCGCGTGAGATTCCACCACCACCACCACAATTCCACCACAATAGACGTGTTATCGCGTGAGATTAGCTTCAGAAGCAAAGCAAAGCAAAGCAAATAGACGTGTTATCGCGTGAGATTTGCTTCAGAAGCAAAGCAAAGCAAAGCAAATAGACGTGTTATCGCGTGAGATTTGCTTCAGAAGCAAAGCAAAGCAAAGCAAATAGACGTGTTATCGCGTGAGATTTGCTTCAGAAGCAAAGCAAAGCAAAGCAAATAGACGGGTTATCGCGTGAGATTTGCTTCAGAAGCAAAGCAAAGCAAAGCAAATAGACGGGTTATCGCGTGAGATTTGCTTCAAAGCAAAGCAAATAGACGGGTTATCAAGCAAAGCAAAGCAAATAGACGGGTTATCAAAGCAAAGCAAAGCAAATAGACGGGTTATCAAAGCAAAGCAAAGCAAATAGACGGGTTATCAAAGCAAAGCAAAGCAAATAGAGACTATGACCGAGATATGTCACGAGACTATGGATGACACATCACACGAGAGTACGGTCTATAGACACGAGTTGTACAAACGAAACACTACACTTTGACTAACACGTGACACAAATTGAACTCAGATCAACTAGTCAAGCAAACGAAACACTACACTTTGACTAACACGTGTCAAACGAATTGAACTTAGCTCAACTAGACACATCACCCGAGACTATGACCGAGATATGGCACGAGACTTCGGATGACACGTCACACGAGACAAGAGACGAAACTATGGCCGAGATATGTCACGAGATTACGGATGACACATCACACGAGACTATGGCCGAGATATATCACGAGTATACCACGAGACTACGGATGTCACATCACACGAGACTACGGATGTCACATCACACGAGACTACGGATGTCACACCACACGAGACTACGGATGCCACATCACACGAGAGTACTGACGAGACAAGAGACGAGACTATGTCCGAGATATGTCACGAGACTATGGCCGAAATATGTCACGAGACTATGACCGAGATATGTCACGAGACTATGGCCGAGACTACGGATGACACATCACACGAGAGTACGGACGAGACAAGAGATATGCTACGAGACTACGGATGACACATCACACGAGACTACGGATGACACATCACACGAGACTTCGTATGCCAAGTCACACGAGAGTACCGACGAGACAAGAGATATGCTACGAGACTACGGATGACACATCACACGAGACTACGGATGACACATCACACGAGACTTCGTATGCCAAGTCACACGAGAGTACCGACGAGACAAGATACGAGACTATGACCGAGATATGTCACGAGACTATGGCCGAGATATGTCACGAGACTATGACCGAGACTACGGATGACACATCACACGAGAGTACGGACGAGACAAGAGATATGCTACGAGACTACGGATGACACATCACACGAGAGTACGGACGAGACAAGAGATACGCCACGAGCCATTCAAAGAGGTGACCATCATGGTTTCCGGCGCCACTCAACGGACACCAATGTAATTAGTCAGAGTATAGCCATCTATCGAACATGATAGTTCTCTATTCGTTGACACACATATTCGTTGAGAATAGCGGAAGCGTAGAGGCCGCCATGTCAGGTCGCCATGACATTCAAATAACTTCCGGTACTACGTTACTTCCGGCGTAGCATCCCTAGTGGAGGCCGCCATGACAGTCAAGTGACTTCCGGTACCACGTCACTTCCGGCGTAGAGACACCTAGTGGATAATCGGAGTACCACGTCACACACGACCATAGCAAGCGAATTTGAAAACTGCTACGATCGAAAACGACTATGTCAATAACATGTAAGGACAACCACCTGACAGGACTTCATTCAATGAGGTGCCAAACATCACATACCTTCATGTCAAGAGACGATCATTTGGTCGGATTCATGTCCAACGAGGCGACCATAGGACTCGTATGAGGTATCGCTTCTTTTAATGGAAAACATATGTATATGAAGCAGCCGTCTTTTCAACGTAACAATTCCATATTTTCAAATAGTGCGAGCGACCAGATACGATACGACCTTCTCGAGAGTCGAAAAAGGAAAGACCAGAATCGTCGGAAGCACGGTATATACACTAGTTTTCGGCGTGATCTCATTTGCATAATCAATCAGACCGAACGTACATCACGTGACTTCCCTTAACACAAAAACTGTGCACGTTCATGAGACAGGCGACATCTGATGGCCCCAACGGATAGCAGTGTAACTACTCAGAATAACGCCAACTACCGGCCATGATAGATATCTATTCGTTGACACACTTCCGAGAATACCGGAAGCGTAGAGGCCGCCATGACAGTCAAGTAACTTCCGGTGTGACGTCACTTCCGACGTGTCGTCCCTAGTAGAGGCTGCCATGACAGTCAAGTAACTTCCGGTACGACGTCACTTCCGGTAGCGCCCCTAGCGGATAATCGGAGTACTACGTCACATGGTGGCGCCATCTAGCGGTTAAAAAATATATATAATTAGGTTAGCTAGAGAAAAAAAGTTGGGGTTAACCTCGCGAAAATTTTAACAACAATCACTAAAGTGGTTGTTGTATAAATTTTAACAACAACCACTAAAGTGGTTGTTGTATAAATTTTCGCGAGGTTAACCCCAACTTTT
>CM034536.1:34268746-34361246 GCA_020002185.1 Paraescarpia echinospica
AGTAGTATGTCAGGTTAATCAGCGTGCACCGAATGATTACAACTGGAGGAAACCCATGTTAAAGGATAGGGATTTTGCACCAGAGCGCGCCCGGGTTAAAACATAGGGAATTTTTACCCCATGTTAAAAGATTGGAATTTTGCACCAGAGCGCGCCCGGGTTAAAGGATAGGACATTTTTACCCCACGTTTAAAAGATAGGGATTTTCCACCAGAGCGCGCCCGGGTTAAGAGATAGATCATTTTTACCCCATGTTAAGAGATAGGGAATTTTCCCCATGTTAAAGCATAGGAGCTATTATCGTAAATGCATTCGACGACTTTTTGAAAAAATAAAATATACCGAACAGCATTTGAATATGTCACACACAAGATTGCTTGGCCCGTAGGCCGAGGCATCGGCAAGGGACCGAGCCCTAATTTGGTTGACGATGACACGAATAAAATGTGGTGTTATAATAAGGCGAAATTTATATAATAAAAGGATTATAAATTCAGAAGAGGTCGTTTTATCTGAAGTAATGTATACGACATGTAGACTACGTATAGGACTATGTTATATCAGAACCTATAGCCTCGTAAATAAAATATACCGAACAGCATTTGAATATGTCACACACAAGATTACTTGGCCCGTAGGCCGAGGCACCGGCAAGGGACCGAGCCCTTATTTGGTTGACGATGACACGGATAAAATGTGGTGTTATAATAAGGCGAAATTTATATAATAAAAGGATTATAAATTCAGCAGAGGTCGTTTTATCTGTAATGTATACGACATGTAGACTACGTATAGGACTATGTTATATCAGAACCTATAGCCTCGTTTTTTCGAACAGAGCGACCATCTTGGAATTATACGCTTGGTATCATTTCCGTACGGTAGTACCCAAATTCGTGTCTCTTATAAATCCCGTACTCGAGACGTGTCTGGACATGTTTGTTTGTTGCGAGCATGAGTGTGCGCACCCTGTGTGAAGTCATTAAACTGCTATGCGCAGTAATTTTGTGCGCGAGGTGATTTGGTCAAACAGGTAGTGATTTGGTTAGATCTTGTTTTGAACTTGCGCGCTTGAATATAATTCCATCGTGTGACGTCATGATGCAGTGACATCATTAAACTATAAACTGCTACGCGCAGTAATTTTGTGCGCGAGGTGATTTGGTCAAACAGGTAGTGATTTGGTTAGCCATCGTTTTGAACTTGCGCACTTGAATATAATCCCATTATGTGACATCATCAATAGTGACGTCAAGGTATGCGCAGTAATTTTGTGCGCGAGGTGAGTTAGTCAAACAGGTAGTGCTTTGGATAGCCACTGTTTTGAACTTGCGCGTATGTAATGTAATTCCATAATTTGGCCTCATGGTCAGTGAGTGACGTCATGGTACGCGCAGTAATTTTGTGTGCGATGTGAGTTGGTCAAACAGGTAGTGCTTTGGTTAGCCATTGTTTTTAGCTTTCGCGCTTGAATATAACCCCATCATGTAACGTTATGGTCAATTCCCCTGTACAATTTCATTCTAGAAGTTTCTTTGGTAATTTTGTCAACACACTACAAAACCGACGCTACTGTGTGCTACTGTGTGCTGGAGACGTGTCTGGACTTGTTTATTGGTTGCGGGTGCGAGCTCGCTCACGTCCTGTATGACGTCAAAGCTATCATAGTAATTTGGTTAGCCATCCTTTGTAACAACTTTATTAGAAAATTCAATCACGATCTTCAGAGTAAAATCATCGTTCACTACACTACAGGCATATCACGCTATAAGCAAACTGGTATGAACCGGTAACCAAGCCCAAGGCTCTATGTGTTGGAATAACATCCGTGTATTTGTCCTGTGTTAAAACATAGGGGATTATAAAACAGTTACTTATCTGGTAAATTACTCAAACTACCTGCTATCTGTGTAATATTTTGGTCAAACCCTTTGCCATGTAACAGTATTTGTCGTACGCAATTTGTACTTACCAAGTTTAGTGCAGTTGATAGCCTGCTTTCAAAGTGTTTTGAAGTGATACTCCCTGTGTAAGTGATATCGACTTTGTGGCCTTCCCACCAAACTTATTGAATAAAGAATTGGTTGCAAATTTGTTTTTCGAATCAGGTGCGTAACAAAGTGAAGCGTTATGATAGAACAGTACAAGTGTACAGGAACATAATAACTTTCCAGATAAGATGTACCAGTATTTATATAGTTTATCGTATTAATGGTCAAGTGTATAAAAACCCATTAGAACGTTTTTATCTTTATTCCATACTGTAGTGTTTAACGTCGTGCGTCTTCGGTAAACCTTTCAAACTTGCTTCTGTTGTAAAACACCTAACCTGGTATTGGTAACCGAAAATGGACCCATAGAGATGTACATAGATACATACATATACAGACGAATATAGAGGCATACATAGATGGAGGTCATTAATTCAACTGCAGTGGTGAAAGACTGTTTGAGTGTTTTGTTAGACGCAAGTGTGAAGCTATCCGACGTAACACTCGAACAGTTATGTAATATCAATACTTGGTAGCAAGAAGCCGTTTCGAAACAGTGGCGAAACACTATGAAACAAATGGTTCTGACAGTAATGGAGGGTGACCTGTAAATAACTTTCTTTTGTCTTGTACACGATTAAACTTTGCAAGACTCTGTATCAATGTCTAGTCTCTGGTTCTTGTAGTTATGGAGCGTGACATGTAAATACGTTTGTGTTGTTCATGAATAAACTGTGCAAACCTTATCTTGTGTCTTTACTTAAACAAACTAAGACCAACGACTTCCACGAATCAAACTTTGACTAGCGAGATGCACGAACCAAGCATTCAAACAAACTTGCCGGACAAACGAAACACCAAACACCTAAAAAAGTAATAACAACCAAACTAGTCGGACAAACAAAACAATATACTTTGACCAACACGCTGTACGAATCAAACTATAGACCAACTAGTCGTACAAACGAAACACTAAACTTAGCCCAATAGGTTGTACGAATTGAACGTAGATTAATTAGTCGGACAAACTAAACACTATACTTTGATCAACACGCTGTACGAATCAAACTATAGACCAAATAGTCGTACAAACGAAACACTAAACTCAGCCCAACAGGTTACACGAATTGAACTTTTACCAACTAGTCGGACAAATGAAACACCAAACCTAACGGGCTATCGCGTGAGATTCCATCAATTTGTACAAACGAAACACTAAGCTTAGCCGAACCCGTGGCACAAATTCAACTTAGACCAACTAGTCGGACAAACGAAACACTAAACTTAGCCGAACACGTGGCACAAATTGAACTTAGACCAACTAGTTGGACAAACGAAACACTAAACTTAGCCCAAATGTTTGTACAAATTGAAGTTAGATCAACTAGTCGGACAAACGAAACACTATACTTTGACCAACACGCTGAACGAATCGAACTATAGACACGAGTTGTACAAAGAAACACTAAACTTAGCCGAACACGTGGTACGAATTGAACATAGACCAACTAGTCGGACAACCGAAACACTATACTTAGCCCAACAGGTTGCACAAATTGAACTTAGACCAACTAGTCGGACAAACGAAACACTATACTTTGACCAACACGCTACACGAATCAAACTATAGACACGAGTTGTGCAAACGAAACACTAAACTTAGCCCAACTGGTTGTATGAATTGAACTCAGAGCAACTAGTCGGACAAACGAAACACTATACTTTGACCAACACGCTGCACGAATCAAACTATAGACACGAGTTGTACAAACGAAACACTAAACTTAGCCGAACACGTGGCGTGGCACGAATTGAACTTAGACCAACTAGTCGGACAAACGAAACAGCAAACCTTGGAAGGAAGGAAGGAAGAAAAAAAGGAAAAAAGGAAGGAAGGAAGGAAAGAAGGAAAAAAGGAAGGCAGGAAGGAAAAAAGGAAGGAAGGAAGGCAGGAAAGAAGGAAAGAAGAAAAAAGGAAGGAAGGAAGGAAGGAAAGAAGGAAAAAAGGAAAGAAGGAAAAAAGGAAGGAAGGAAGGAAGGAAAGAAGGAAAAAATGAAGGAAGGGAGGAAAAAGGAAGGAAGGAAGGAAGGAAGGAAGGAAGGATGGAAGGAAGGAAAGAAGGAAAAAGGAAGGAAGGAAGGAAGGAAAGAAGGAAAAAAGAAGGAAGAAAGGAAAAAAGGAAGGAAGGAAGGAAGGAAAGTAGGAAAACGGAAGGAAAGAAGGAAAAAGGAAGGAAGAACAGGCAATTCGACAGTTTATCGCGTGACATCTCACCTCTTTCAGGCAATTCGACGGGTTATCGCGTCAAATCCTTCTTTTTGGAGCAAATTCGACAGGTTATCGCGTGACATCTCACCTCTTTCAGGCAATTCGACGGGTTTTCGCGTCAAATCCCTCTTTTTGGAGCAAATTCGACAGGTTATCGTGTCAAATCCCTCTTTTTGGAGCAAATTCGACAGGTTATCGCGTCAAATCCCTCCTTTTTGAGGGAATTCGACAGGTTATCACGTGACATCGTACCCTCTTCTTGGAGCAAATACGATGCGTGACATCTCTACCAAACTTAGCGCACGAGACTACGGCCGAGACATTGCTGTCGACAAACGCTACATTGCTGAAATCACTTGTCCTGAAGCTCACTACAACATCTGTGTAACACCAAACACTTATACCAAAGAGTGACAAGAACCAAATTTGTCGGACAAACGAAACACCAAACACTTAGATCAACGAGCGACAAGAACCAAACATCACATACCTTCATGTCAAGAGACGATCATCTGTTCGGATTCACGTCCAACGAGACGACCATAGGACTCGTATGAGGTATCGCTTCTTTTAACGGAAAACATATGTATATGAAACATCCGTCTTTACAACGTAACAATTCTATATTTACAAATAGTGCGAGCGATCACACACGATACGATCTTCTCGAGAGTCGAAAAAGGAAAGACCGGAATTGTCGGAAGTATAGTATATACACTAGTTTTCGGCGTCATCTCATTTGTATAACCAATGTGCACGTTCATGAGAGAGGCGACATCCGACGCCACTCAACGGACACCAATGTAATTAGTCAGAGTATTGCCATCTACCAGCCATGATAGATCTCTATTCGTTGACACACTTCCGGGAATATCGGAAGCATAGAGGCCGCCATGACAGTCATGTAACTTCCGGTGCGACGGCACTTCCGACCTAGCGTTCCTTGTAGAGGCTGCCATAGCAAGCGAATATGAAAACTGCTATGATCGAAAACGACTATGTCAATAGCATGTAAGGACAACCATCTGACAGGACTTCATTCGAAAAGGTGACCATCATGGTTCCCGACGCCACTCAACGGACACCAATGCAATTAGTCAAATAATTGCCATCTACCGAGCATGATAGATCTCTATTCGTTGACACACTTCTCGGAGTACCGGAAGCGTAGAGGCCGCCATGACAGTCAAGTAACTTCCGGTGCGACATCACTTCCGACGTAGTGTCCCTAGTAGAGGCTGCCATGACAGTCAAGTAACTTCTGATACGACGTCACTTCCGGCGTAGCGCCCCCTAGTGGATAATCGGAGTACTGCGTCACATGATAACGCCATCTAGCGGGTAAAAATATCTAATTAGGTTAGTTAGAGAAAAAAGTTGGGGTTAATCTCGCGAAAATTTTCTGTTTTTGTTCCTCTGGGACAAAAACATAAAATTTTAAGAAAATTTATACAACAACCACCTTGGTTGGTAAATTTTCGCGAGCTTAACCCCAACTTTTTTCTCTAAATAACCTCTTTGGTATAAGTGTTTGGTGTTACACAGATGTCGTAGTGAGCTTCAGGACAAGTGATTTCAGCAATGTAGCGTTTGTCGACAGCAATGTCTCGGCCGTAGTCTCGTTCGCTAAGTTTGGTAGAGATGTCACGCGATAAACTGACGAATTTGCTCCAAAAAGGAGGGATTTGACGCGACAACGCATCGAATTTGCTCCAAAAAGGAGGGATTTGACGCGACAACGCTTTGAATTTGCTCCAAAAAGAGGGATTTGACGCGACAACCTGTCGAATTTGCTCCAAAAAGAGGGATTTGATGCGATAACCTGTCGAATTTGCTCCAACAAGAAGGATTTGACTCGACAACGCGTCGTATTTGCTGCAAGAAGAGGGTACGATGTCACGCGATAACCTGTCGAATTCCCTCAAAAAGGAGGGATTTGACGCGATAACCTGTCGAATTTGCTCCGAAAAGAGGGATTTGACGCAATAACCCGTCGAATTGCCTGAAAGAGGTGAGATGTCACGCGATAAACTGTCGAATTGCCTGTTCTTCCTTCCCTTTTCCTTCTTTCCTTCCTTTTTCCTTCTTTCCTTCCTTCCTTCTTTCCTTTTTTCCTTCTTTCCTTCCTTCCTTCCTTCCTTTTTTCCTTCTTTCCTTCTTTCCTGCCTTCCTTCCTTCCTTTTTTCCTTCCTTCCTTCCTTTTTTTCTTCTTTCCTTCCTTCCTTCCTTCCTTTTTTCCTTATTTCCTTCTTTCCTGCCTTCCTTCCTTCCTTTTTTCCTTCCTTCCTTCCTTTTTTCCTTCTTTCCTTCCTTCCTTCCTTTTTTCCTTCCTTCCTTCCTTCCTTTTTTCTTTCTTTCCTTCTTTCCTGCCTTCCTTCCTTCCATCCTTCCTTCCTTTTATCCTTCCTTCCTTCCTTTTTTCCTTCTTTCCTTCCTTCCTTCCTTTTTTCCTTTTTTCCTTCCTTCCTTCCTTCCTTCCAAGGTTTGCTGTTTCGTTTGTCCGACTAGTTGGTCTATGTTCAATTCGCGCAACCTGTTGGGCTAAGGTTAGTGTTTCGTTTGTACGACTAGTTGGTCTAAGTTCAATTCGTGCCACGTGTTCGGCTAAGTTTAGTGTTTCGTTTGTACAACTCGTGTCTATAGTTTGATTCGTGTAGCGTGTTGGTCAAAGTACAGTGTTCCGTTTGTCCGACTAGTTGATCTAAGTTCAATTTGTACAACCTGTTGGGCTAAGTTTAGTGTTTCGTTTGTTCCACTAGTTGGTCTAAGTTCAATTTGTGCCACGTGTTCGGCTAAGTTTAGTGTTTCGTTTGTCCGACTAGTTGGTCTAAGTTGAATTTGTGCCACGGGTTCGGCTAAGTTTAGTGTTTTGTTTGTACAAATTGATGGAATCTCACGCGATAACCCGTTAGGTTTGGTGTTTCATTTGTCTGACTAGTTGGTCTAAGTTCTATTCGTGTAACCTGTTTGGCTAAGTTTAGTGTTTCGTTTGTACGACTAGTTGGTCTATAGTTTGATTCGTACAGCGTGTTGATCAAAGTATAGTGTTTCGTTTGTCCGACTAGTTAATCTAAGTTCAATTCGTACAACCTGTTGGGCTAAGTTTAGTGTTTCGTTTGTACGACTAGTTGGTCTACAGTTTGATTCGTACAGCGTGTTGGTCAATGTATAGTGTTTTGTTTGTCCGACTAGTTTGGTTCTTATCACTCGTTGATCTAAGTGTTTGGTGTTCCGTTTGTCAGACAAGTTTGGTTCTTGTCACTCGTTGGTCTAAGTGTTTGGTGTTTCGTTTGTCAGACAAGTTTGTTTCTTGTCACTCGTTGA
This sequence comes from Paraescarpia echinospica, assembly GCA_020002185.1. Lineage (NCBI taxonomy): Eukaryota > Metazoa > Annelida > Polychaeta > Sabellida > Siboglinidae > Paraescarpia > Paraescarpia echinospica. Next base: position 34,276,331 of record CM034536.1, read on the forward strand.
TCTAAGTTTTTGGTGTTTCATTTGTCAGACAAGTTTGGTTCTTATCACTCTTTGGTCTAAGTGTTTGGTGTTTCGTTTGTCCGACAAGTTTGTTTGAATGCTTTGTTCGTGCTTCTCGCTAGTCAAAGTTTGATTCGTGGAAGTCGTTGGTCTTAGTTTGGTTAAGTAAAGACACAAGATAAGGTTTGCACAGTTTATTCGTGAACAACATAAACGTATTTACATGTCACGCTCCATAACTACAAGAACCAGAGACTAGACATTGATACAGAGTCTTGCAAAGTGTAATCGTGTACAAGACAAAAGAAAGTTATTTACAGGTCACCCTCCATTACTGTCAGGACCATTTGTTTCATAGTGTTTCGCCACTGTTTCGAAACGGCTACTTGCAACCAAGTATTGATATTACACAACTGTTGGAGTGTTACGTCGGATAGCTTCTCACCTGCATCTAACAAAACACTCAAACAGTCTTTCACCACTACAGTTGAATTAACGACCTCCATCTATGTATGCGTCTATATTCGTCTGTATATGTATGTATCTATGTATATCTCTATTGGTCCATTTTCGGTTACCAATACCAGGTTAGGTGTTTTACAACAGAAGCAAGTTTGAAAGGTTTACCGAAGATGCACGACGTTAAACACTACAGTATGGAATAAAGATAAAAACGTTCTAATGGGTCGTTATACACTTGACCATTAATACGATAAACTATATAAATACTGGTACATCTTATCTGGAAGGTTATTATGTTCCTGTACACTTGTACTGTTCTATCATAACGCTTCACTTTGTTACGCACCTGATTCGAAAAACAGATTTGCAACCAATTATTTATTCAATAAGTTTGGTGGGAAGGCCACAAAGTCGATATCACTTACAAAGGTAGTATCACTTCAAAACACTTTGAAAGCAGGCTATCAACTGCACTAAACTTAGTAAGTACAAATTGCGTATGACAAATACTGTTACATGGCAAAGGGTTTGACCAAAATATTACACAGATAGCAGGTAGTTTGAGTAATTTACCAGATAAGTAACTGTTTTATAATTCCCTATGTTTTAACACAGGACAAATACACATAGAGCCTTGGGCTTGGTTACCGGTTCATACCAGTTTGCTTATAGCGTGATATGCCTGTAGTGTAAGTGAACGATGATTTTACTCTGAAGGTCGTGATTGAATTTTCTAATAAAGTTCTTACAAAGGATGGCTAACCAAGTGACTATGATAGCTTTGACGTTATACAGGACGCGAGCGAGCTCGCACCCGCAACCAACAAACAAGTCCAGACACGTCTCCAGAACACAGTAGCACACAGTAGCGTCAGTTTTGTAGTGTGTTGACAAAATTACCAAAGAAACTTCTACAATGAAATTTTTTACAGGGGAATTGACCATAACGTTACATGATGGGGTTATATTCAAGCGCGAAAGCTCAAAACAATGACTAACCAAAGCACTACCTGTTTGACCAACTCACATCGCACACAAAATTACTGCGCGTACCATAACGTCACTCACTGACCATGACGCCAAATAATGGAATTACATTACATACGCGCAAGTTCAAAACAAGTTCTAACCAAATCACTACCTGTATAACCAACTCACCTCGCGCACAAAATTACTGCGCGTACCATGACGTCACTCACTGACCATGTCGCCAAATGATGGAATTACATTACATACGCGCAAGTTCAAAACAAGTTCTAACCAAATCACTACCTGTATAACCAACTCAGCTCGCGCACAAAATTACTGCGTGTACCATGACGTCACTCACTGACCATGACGCCAAATGATGGAATTACATTACATACGCGCAAGTTCAAAACGAGGTCTAACCAAATCACTACGTGTATAACCAACTTACCTCGCGCACAAAATTACTGCGCGTACCATGACGTCACTATTGATGATGTCACATAATGGGATTATATTCAAGTGCGCAAGTTCAAAACGATGGCTAACCAAATCACTACCTGTTTGACCAAATCACCTCGCGCACAAAATTACTGTGCGTAGCAGTTTATAGTTTAATGATGTCACTGCATCATGACGTCACATGATGGAATTATATTCAAGTGCGCAAGTTCAAAACGATGGCTAACCAAATCACTACATGTTTGACTAAATCACCTCGCGCAAAAAAATTACTGCGCGTAGCAGTTTAATGACGTCACACAGGGTGCGCACACTCATGCTCGCAACAAACAAACATGTCTCGAGTACGGGATTTATAAGAGACACGAATTTGGGTACTAACGTACGGAAATGATACCAAACGTATAATTCCAAGATGGTCGTCTGTTCGAAAAAAACGAGGCTATAGGTTCTGATATAACATAGTCCTATATGTAGTCTACATGCGGTATACATTACTTCAGATAAAACGACCTCTGCTGAATTTATAGTCATTTTATTATATAAATTACGACATTTTATCCATGTCATCGTCAACCAAAGAAGGGCTCGGTCCCTTGGCGGAGCCTCGGCCTACGGGCAAAGCAATCTTGTGTGTGACATATTCAAATCCTGTTCGGTATATTTTATTTTTTGAATAAGTCGTCGAATACCTTTACGATAATAGCTTTTTACATGGGGAAAATTCAAAATTTTGTCGTATACGTTTACGATAATAGCTCCTATGCTTTAACATGGGGAAAATTCCCTATCTCTTAACATGGCGTAAAAATGACTCTTAACCCGGGCGCGCTCTGGTGAAAAATCCCTATCCTTTAACATGGGGCAAAAATGGCCTATCTCTTAACCCGGGCGCGCTCTGGTGGAAAATCCCCATCTTTTAACATGGGGTAAAATGTCCTATCCTTTAACCCGGGCGCGCTCTGGTGCAAAATCCCTATCTTTTATATGTCCTTTATATATATATATATATATATTATAGTGTATGAGGCATGTTACTTCACTGGAAATGTTTATTTGATCTCAGAATGCAACGAGTACATTTGTTAAAACACTAACAAATGCATTCATGTTATAAAATAAAGGCGATCTCAAAATGCAACGTTTAATTCGAGTATGTTTTCCAATATAATTTTCTTTGCATTCAAATATGCTTTACTATTATTTATATTATCAAGCACTTTCATATAGTAGTACGATCTCAAATACTAGTTTTATATTATGTATTTTAGCTAAACATAATAATTAATAAAGTAGTTTATCACGGAAATTTTAGTATAATTAATTTAATTGTCGAAATCTTTCATAAAACATCGGCGCCGAAACAACCAATATTCGCCGTACTTGTCGCGTCGGCAACAATACCTCTTCGGTGACGATGCAATTTCAGCGAATTTGTTTACAAAATGCCACCAGTACGACCGTATTGTCCCGCCGACGCCACCAACGTTTGTCGCCTAGCCGAAGCGGTAAGGCAGCCAAAACTTCCTAAATACAAAAACGAAAAACGAGTGGCGCTGCAATCGGTTTTGTATCATTATTTTGTTTTTTTTTAACATGGATTGGATATACCGCAAATAGTATTCGTTTTTCATACTTCAAACGTGAAAACGAAAACCGAACATTGTTTGCTTTTTTCCTTTTTCGTTCGTCAATTTCAAAACGAAAAAAGGAAAAGACGGCATATACACGGACCCACCTCACCCCCTCGTTGAGTTAATTGCATTTATGACGTCATCTGTATTTTCTGCAAGATGGGACTGAAATTCTGAAGAAAAAACAAATTGGATGGGTGACACATGGAAAGACTGCGGAGGGCATACAATGTATGCTAACAATTCCACGAAACACATTAGGCAGGGCTATCTCGTTATATTTTGCTCTTAGATCTTTGGAAACGTAACGCCCATTGTATTGACAGTATAGCATCTCACTATGTTTGTCAAGCATTCAACTACTCCTCATGCTTGGCAAAACTACTATAATAATAATAACGGTATGTCTGTGTAATTTGATACTTGCGCTGATTGACAACAAGGATGCATTTCCTTATGCCCAAATAGCACTTCGTTTATATCTAGTGCTGATGGTCACCAACCGCAGTATCTTCAAACGTACATTCTGAAATTAAATGTCTCCAGATTTGTTTTTTATTGAAGACACACAAGACGTGCTGTGAAGTCGATGTTATAGTTGGTAGGACTGAGTGAGAACTATTGTGATAGGATGACTGTTCAAACACTGCCCAGGGGCATCCGCAGTGTTAAATTCGGCGCGACCGTCAGACAAAATATCGCTTTCATCAGCATGTTGAGACACGTCAAGTGTGTCACAGACAGACTGAAGCAGCACACAAGAGTATCACCCACAGACTGAAGCAGCACGCAAGTGTATCACAGACAGACTAAAGCAGCACTCAGGTGTGTCACAGACAGACTGAAGCAGCACACAAGTGTATCACAGACAAACTAAAGCAGAAACAAGTGTATCACAGACATTCTGAAGCAGCACACAAGTGTATCACAGACAGACTGAAGCAGCACACAAGTGTGTCACGGACATAATAAAGTGACGAACAGGTTTCTCACCGATACACGGTAGTACAGAACTCCAGACGCACTTAAATAGACAATACGTACCTCTCAGACATATTGAAGCAAGAAACAAACGCATCACCGACACATTAAAGTAAAACAGAAGTGTTTTCCAGATACACAGAAGCAGAGAACAAGTACGACAAACAAAGTGAACCAGTGAACAAGTGTCTCACAGACACACTGAAGTTGCGAACAATTGTCCACTAGGCACACTAAAACATAGAACACACGTCTCAACGGCACACAGAATAAGTGAACGGGTATCTCACCGAGACACTGAAGTGGAGAACAAAGGTCCAACCGAAACATTGAAGCAGAAAAGAAATATCCCTACACCCTGAAATAGACACGCGCAAAAACAGAGAGACAGCAGACAGAGAGACAGGGAGACAGGGAGACAGAGATACAGAGAGAGAGAAAGACAGAGAGACAGAGAGACAGAGAGACAGAGAGACAGAGAGACAGAGAGAAAGAGAGAAAGAGAGGCAGAGAGAGACAGAGAGACAGAGAGACAGTGAGACAGACAGACAGACAGACATACATATAGACAGACAGACAGACAGACAGACAGACAGGCAGGCAGACAGACATATGGACAGAGAGACAGACGGACAGACAGACAGACGGACGGACGGACGGACGGACAGACAGACAGACAGACAGGCAGAAAGACAGACAGACAGACATACGGACAGAGAGACAGACGGACAGACAGACAGACGGACGGACGGACAGACAGACAAACAAATAGACAGGCATGCATACATACATACATACATACATACATACATACATACATACATACATACATACATACATACATACATACATACATACATACATACATACATAACCATTTATTCAGATAGACCATGAACATAATTATGAACACGATTTCAAAATCATTAGTTCCACTTCTGACGTGGCTTTTGAAAGACAATCTCGATGAATTGTTGCAGGTGCTGATTCAAATTGTAAACCATTCAATGTCATCAGGGATTGTATCTGACTCCTTGAAGGAAGCCTGTGTGACCCCTGTGCTGAAAAAGAACAATATTGATCCCGAGCTACTGAAGAACTTCCGACCAGTGTCGAATGTATCATTCATATCCAAGCTGATAGAACGTACAGTGGCAGGTCGACTCAACACCTACATGTCTGAACACGGATTGCACGAGGTTCTCTAGTCAGCCTACAAGAAACACCACAGTACTGAAACAGCGCTCCTCCGGATCAGTGACGATGTGCTCCGCGCCATGGACAGCAAGAAATGTGCTCTCCTAGTGCTACTCGACATGTCCGCAGCGTTCGATACAATGGACCATTCAGTGCTACTCTCCAGATTGCGTACTAACTGGACATCTGTGGGACAGCCCTCTCGTGGTTCAGGTCGTACCTAGCCAACAGAGAGCAGTCAGTTCTCATCCAGGGGGCATCATCCATCTGTCAGCGTCTGGACTTTGGGGTACCCTATGGCTCTGTGCTGGGGCCTGTACTGTTTTGTGTCTACACCTTACCGCTGGGGGATATCATGCGTCGACACACCTGTACGCAGATGACAGCCAATTGCTGCTCACCTTTAACCCCGCATCTTTAACCCAGTCAGCGCTTGACGCTATGGAGAGGTGCATCGCCGATGTCAAGATCTGGATGGCTTGCAACTTCCTAAAACTAAATGACAACAAAACGAAATTGTTGTAGTTGGAACTAACGGGCAGCTCGCAAAAGCAGCCGTGACAGACATCTTCATTGGGGAGAGCATTATCCCAGCAACATTGAAAGCGAGGAATATTAGTGCAATTATTGACTCAAACTATGGACTGCAGGCACATGTAAACATGGTGTGTCGGTCAACTTACTACCATCTACAGAGCATCGGGAAGATCAGAAAATATCTGGATGTGAGTACGGCCCAGATAGCCACCCACGCCCTCGTCACGTCAACACTGGACTACTTGAATGGATTACTGCATGGCCTCCCCGCATGGCAGCTGGCCAAGTTACAACGAGTGCAGAACACAGCCGCTCGCATTGTTTCCCGTGTCCCTAGACAATCTCACATCACGCCAGTCTTTCGCGCACTACATTGGCTGCCTGTGAGGTATCGTGTGCAGTTCAAATTGCTCACACTGACCTACAAGGCAATCCACGACGAAGACACATCCTACATCAAAGACATGCTGGTGCAACACGATCCGAGAAGATCACTTCGGTCTAAGAGCAGGTTGCTGCTGGCTGTGCCCATGTCAAAGACGCAACTGGGAGACAGGGCCTTCTCTGTGGCTGCACCCTCACTGTGGAACAACATACCCCTATCCATTCGTCAGGCTCCATCGACGGATGTATTCAAAAGGCAGTTAAAGACTTACTTGTTTTGCAAAGCTTTTTAGTACAATTTTAATTATTTATGACATTTTCTATAAAACACCTGTATTGTTCATAGATAGTTCTGCATGTGTTTATTTTAGAGCTACTTCATTTATATATCTACTTTATTTATTTATTTATATATCTTAGACGTCTAGTTTTAATTTTCTATAGTTTAAAAAATATATAGATATATACTAATTTTTATGTTTTGAGGTTTTTAATGTATGTATTGCTTCAATAAATTTGTAAAGCGCCTTTCAGCAGTTTAGGCTGAAAAGGGCGCTATATAAATATGCATATATTATATTATTATATTATAACATTATTAATACATGATAATTGATAGGCATATATAATATGCCTGCATCATATTTCCTTGTAATGATGTAACATACTTTCCATCAGTTGTATAACACTTTTTCTAAAATATATGTGTGTTTTGTTATCGAGTATGTCTAAAGGTTGGTCTGTCCACATTATATTGTTTTGATAAAGAATTTATAATTAGAATTGTTACTTTTGAGACGGAATTGGAATTTGCATGTATAACCAGTGTAGGATCTTAAATTATGCATATCCAACGTCATTGTGCCGATGAAGACTGCGAGATGCAGTCGAAATATTCAAAAGAGAAAAAAGTTTCTAATGAAAGTTTAACAAAGAAACCCTGAGAAAAACAATTACATACAGACACACACCCACACAATTATATACCTATCCACACACCCCACACAACCCACACACTCACACACATTCACGCACACATATAAGCGCGCGCACGCACGCACACGCGCACATGCATAGGCACACGCAAGCACACGTAAGCACACACAGAGACATACACGCATACGCACGAAAACACATATGCACACACACACACACACACACACACACACACACACGCACGCACGCACACACACACGCACACAAGAAATGTGAAATCTAAACAATTACTACACTATCCGATTGTCCCGTGTGTGTGTGTGTGAGTGCGTGCGTGCGTGCGTGTGTGTGTGCGACCGTGCGTGCATGCGTGTGTTTGTGTATGCGTGTGCGTGTATGCATGTGCGCGCGCGTGCGTGCGCTCGCGTAAGTATGTGCGAACAGGCAATCACGCAAAACTAAAAAAATTATTTAGTTTCTAAAAAGGCTGTAGTTATACGGTCGAGGTGACCGTGCCCCAGGTAGACGCGGCAGTGCAAAGTACGGCCGTTGGTGTAACCGAAGTGTGCATTGTACCGGAGCAGGCGTGATCTAAAACAAGACGCGATGTCACCTAAATCGTGTTGTGGGTCAGGCAGTTTCGAAGCACCATTTGGCATCGAAAGATGATATGAACAAAGTGTGTGTGGTGTGTGACGGATTTTGGCAGTGGGAAGTATCTGCCCGTAAGGGTATAAAACAACCTAAGATATATCAAGGTTCCCACATCTCCAATTCACCGCAATACCATTTTTGGTCGGAAAGAAATATTTTCCTAACAAACATGTTCGACGAGTATAATATACAACGATGAAACTGTTTACGTTATAATTGCCTACGTTACATGGTTTAATTGTTTGGGCGTTGCAGTTTATTAGTTGAACGTATTGATAATTATAACTTTCATGCATACAGTAAGCCTACAATGGAATGTGCAGGCGTAACATACTGGCTAAGCACAGGTGTGAAGGAAAACCCTTAATTTTGTTACGATGCCTCTGTGTACCAATAATAAAGAACTCTCTTTTATCAGCATTTAATCTACTCTCAGACATACAATTGAAAATGTCGTTAAGACAATTTCTGAGCTGCTCTAAAGAGCAATTAATATAAGATGTAGATAAAGAAACGTAGATCTGGGTATCATCTGCATAAAGATCATGATTAGATTATGACTGTTAATAACTGAGCTCAGTGGTGTTGTGTAGAGAGTGAAAAGTAATGGTCCGAGGACAGAACCCTGAGGAACACCACATGAAAAAGGGCGTGCTGATGAAAGACAATCCCCAATCTTCACTGTCTGATACCTATGTGTTAGACACAAAAAAAAACATCTCAAAACGTTGCTGGGTACACCATAAAACAGACAATTTATTAAAATGGTGTAACAACTGTTGGTGCACCTTCCATGGTCGGAAGAACTAACGTAGTTGTTTCGTTGATGGAAAAGTCTGTAGAATGCTGTGTGACAAATCAATGAAAATGCAGAACATAACGACCATCGTCGTTATGAAACAGAATGGCTAGGCGAGCGGCAAATTCTAAAAAAGTGCTTTATTTTAGGAGTTTAAATGCCCCCCCCCCCTACACACACCAATATGTTATATCATTTGAAAGCCCTACATCTCCCTGTCCCAACTATGGCTATCGTATAGCTGCCAAGTGGTACAGTAAGCGTGAGTCCAAGGTCAAACAAGGTCATCGTCAAATGATAAATGTTATAAATTATGCGCTTCCACAAACGTCTTAACATTACAATGGTTGTATATCTACTTTACTTGATAAAGAAATGGTCATATAATATATTTTTGGAAAGATTATTATATTCCCGTCAAAATGTTACACAACGTGGAGGTGTTACCTGATATGGTAAGTGTGGAGCTGTTACCTGATATGGTAAGTGTAGAGCTAAGGTCAGACAAGGTCACCATGAAATGATGAGCATTCGATTTTTTGCAATACCGCGAAAGTAATAAAGTTACAATGCCTCTGTAACTACTTCAATTATGCATATAAGTCATATATTGTTTCAAAGAACAATTTCTTTCCGTTAAAATGAGATATGACTTGGAGCTATCAGTTGATGGAATATTGGTGGAGCGACGATCAAACAGAGTAACCGTCAAGTGATAAATGTTCGAAATGGCGCCATCCCGCAAACCTTGTACAATGTCAATAGTTGCATATATCTACGTTACCTATGTATTCAAGGCCATGTAATACACCGTTGTAAAGCCTACTGTCTCCCCGTGAATATCGAATACGACGGGCAGCTATCGGGTGTGGCAGTCGGTGTGGAGTGAAGTCACAAACGATGAATGCTCAAAATTGCGCCATTCAGCAAAAGTTCTACAATCACAATGGTTGCGTAGCTACTTGTTTACCGACACTATGCCATTTACACACCGTTAGAACGCGTATTGTATCCCAGTCAAAACGAGATATGGCATGTAGTTGTAAAATGGTGCTCTAACTGTGTAGCGACTGTTGAACAAGGTCGCCATCAAAAGATGAATTTTCGAAATTGTGCCTAGGTCAGATAACATGTCATGTTATACTTTTAATGCCTTTTGTTAATAGAAGAAATTCATGCTAAATCCATCACTCAAAGATAACAAAATATGTGTCGGTTGATGCCACCCTCGATTTTGAAGGTTATTTGAGGGTCACAAACTTAAACCTGTGTCAAACTCAAACTTGTGTTTTATTAATTAATTGACATGTTCTTGTGCACACCTTTGCATAAAACTAAATATTTATGATTTGTACATGTACCGCCTGTGTCATCATGTGTTAAACTTTTAGTTTCCTCATACATATATGGAATAATCTAAAATAAAAAACTTGATTTTCTCGAAATTTGTATATCGCGTACATCAAAGTTGTTTACACACCCACTTGTTTTATGTATATTCCTACTTATGTAATATACATATTACTATATTAATACATACACATTTGGTTATTAAACTGACGTGGTCATTATCATGACGTGTAAGTTAAAGAACTTGCCCAAAGGCTGTGCAACGCAGTCAGCGAACTGTCAGATGTTCTCAGGAACAGGACAATTCAATATCTCAATAAGAAATCCAAACTTCAAGATGTGGTTGACATACGTGGACATTATGGAGATCGTGCTGGACATCATCAGAGCTGAGTATATTGGCAACTATGTGTAATCTTTCGCTGTAATTATACATTGGCTAACCATCTACGACCACACAAACTATGCCCGCCCGAGGGAGAACGGTCTATCTGGCTGACGTGAAACACTCCGAGAAGATAGCACCAGAGGATCCTGCAGTATTCATTAGATGAATCTTTGTTGTGAAGAGAACTAAAAGGCGTATCAACCAAGTTCCTACTGATCAGGTAACTGAGTCAAGCAGGATGTAGAATGGGATCGTCGTCATTACTCTATTATTATTATTATAAAGCATTTATGGAGCGCCGTGTGTCCGGATAGCAAATCTTCTTAAAGGCGCTGACAATCGTAGAGTATAATTATACATACATAAAATTACCTAAAACATATTAAATAGAAATATTAAATGGAAAGGTAAAAGAACATGATTTAAAAGTAGCATATAAAATTACATTAATTATCAGTTAGATAAACCTGAATAAAAAAATAAAAAAAATAAAAAAATAAAAAATATATATTTACAAGTGTGTATATCAATATATAGTGTATACATATATATATATATATATATATATATATATAATGTATATATATATATATATACATCACCTTCCATCATCGCCCACGTTCAGTTGGGCGAGGTGATGGTGTTGGATTTCTCGTCTCAAAACAGTTCAAAGTTAATTTGCATTCAAACCCTGATTACTCCAGCTTTGAGGCCATCCGTGCCGAAATTTCCGATTCATCTTTCTCTGCTTATTTTGTGTGCATTTATCGCCCTCTAGGACACCTGCCCATTTCTTTGAAGAATTCCAGGATCTACTTGAAAATCTGGCAACTATTTATTCAGAATTTTATATACTCGGTGATTTTAATCTTCATTTGGACACACCTTCATCAACAACAAGTACATTTAATGACATTCTGGCATCCTATGATATGAAACAACATGTTACCTTCTCAACACACATACATGGCCACTGGCTCGATCTCTTAATCACCCGTTCAGATTGTAACACTATTCAGACACCTACTGCTTCAGATGGTTTATCAGACCACCACACTGTCATTGCTGATCTCAAAGTCCCTAGAATTCCCGTAGAGTCCAAACACAATGTGTTTTACCGACCGATCCATCATATTGACATTGCCGCATTAATGACAGACATCCTTAAATCCGACCTCATCAGTAACCCCAAAGAACATCTGTCAGAATAAACATGCACCCCTGAGATCTAAATATGTGTCCCAAAAGTCACATGCTCCATGGATGACTCCTGAAATTCTACAATCTAAAAAGCGCCGGCGCTATCTTGAACGTGTATGGCGCAAATCACGCTCGCCTTTGGACAGATCACGATATTCTAAACAGTGTCACTACTGCAACAGACACATGGCCAAAGCTAAATCAAATTATTACACAAACATGGTCTCGAGTAACTCTGATAACCCACGTCAGCTATGGAACTGCATAAATCATATTTTACACAGACGGCCGCCTCCATCTCTACCTAGTCATGTGTCAGTCAAATCTCTGTGTGACTCGTTTTCTAGTAATTTCAAAGAAAAAATATTATACGTTCTGCTTTTCCATGTCACACTTTAAGTACTGTAAATGTGGACTCCCCACAAGTAAATTCTCCACTTGTATTGTTTGAGCCAGCCACAGTTTATCACTAAGTTCGGGTAAATTCCCAGATGATTTTAAACACGCACATGTAAATCCTGTTCTCAAGAAGACTTCTCTGCCAAAAGATGATTTCAAAAATTATAGGCCAATTTCTAATCTTAGCTTTATTTCTAAGATACTTGAGAAAGTCGTAGCAAGCCGTCTAAATGTCATATCAGCTCAACTTGTTTATCCAGTGTGCTCCAGTCAGCATACAAACAATTTCATTGTACAGAGACTGCTCTCCTAAAAGTACACAATGATGTTATATTAAACATTGATAAAGGCAAAGTAACTGCACTTACCTTGCTTGATCTGTCTGCCGCCTTTGATACACTCTTGTCAAACGTTTATCAATGTGGTATGGCATATCTGGCACAGCTCTGACCTGGTTTTCTTCATATCTAACCAATAGACATCAATGTATAAAGATAGATAATTACTTTTCAACCTCACTCCCCACATCATGTGGCATTCCCCAGGGTTTCGTTCTTGGGCCTTTGCTTTTCACTCTCTACACTACGCCAATCAGCTCTGTAATCCAAAGTCATAACTTGGATCATCACCTTTATGCAGATAACACACAGATCTACATTTCCTTGGCCACGCCAGATACAAGTCACTCTCTAAACCGACTCAACGATTGTCTCCAATATGTTTTTTCACGGATGACCGATAGCAAATTAAAGTTAAATGCAGACAAAACTGAATTCCTCATCATTGGTACTCCAATGCAGCGAGGTAAACTTAATGACTTTTTTCCAACATGCATCCTGAGTCAAAATATCACACCAGCAGCATCAGTACGGAATCTAGGAGTGACCTTTGATTGCGACTTCAATGCCGTTGCTGTTTTTATCATATCCGTGATCTTCGCCGCATTCGCCGACATATGTCGCTTTCTGTCGCTAAGACTATCGCAACAGCTCTTGTTAGCAGCAGATTAGATTATTGCAATTCCCTCCTTCATAATATTGCTATCAAGGATATTGCAAAACTACAACGCGTCCAAAATTGTTTAGCAAGGGTAGTCACACAATCTCCTCGATTCTCCCGCTCAGTGCCACTTCTAAAATCACTGCATTGGCTCCCCGTGCGATATCGCATTATGTTTAAGATCTGCACAATCACCTACCAAGCCCTTTCATCCAAACAAGCCAGACAACTTCGGTCGTCTAAATCGAAGTTGCCTTCTTTTCCCAGAGTTAAGACAAAGGCTGGAACTCGAGCTTTTTCAGTTGCCGCGCCAACTACATGGAATTCGCTTCCCGTTAATGTTAAATTAGCAGAAAATATTGTTACATTTCGTCGTCACCTCAAAACCTATCTTTTCAATATCGCCTATCCTCCCTAGCTTCCTAGCACATCCATCCATTTGTTGACGACTTTCGCCTAGCACACGAGTATTAGAATGCTTAATCCTTTGGTTTTGGTGCGCCACTGAGCTCGGATTGTCTGAGGATATTGGCGCGTAAGAAGTTATTTATTATTATTATTATTATATATATAATATATATATATATATATATATAATTATGTGTGTGTGTGTCTATATACAAATGTAAGTTAAATGAGTTAGCCGTTTAAATACATAAAATAAATAATGTGCTTAAATAAAATAAAATAAAATAAATACATACGCTAATTAAAAATAATAATAATCAATAAATAAATAACTGCATCCTAAATACATAATCGAATGTTAGCATTGCACAAATATCACTGATACGGACTGCAAAGTTCTTTGAAGGCCTGCCGAAATAAATAATTTTATGTCTTTAAGAGTGATTTGAAAGTGGCAACGCAGTTTGCATGCCTGACTGCATGAGGAAGGGCATTCCACAGGATCGGGCCAGCCACCGAGAAGGAACGACGCCCATAATGTTCAAGGTGATATCTCGGACCAGTCAGCAGAGCTTGTTCGGCCGATCTAAGTGATCTGGTCGGCGTGTAGGATGTCACGAGCGATGAAATGTACACATGACCGAGATGGTGCATTGCACAATATACCAGCAGTAACAGCTTGAATTCGATCCGCTGGTAGTGTAGACGGTACAGAACAGGTGATATGTGTTCTTGTCTCTTTGTCCCGGTAATGAGACGTGCTGCAGAATTCTGTACCATCTGCAACTTTCGCAAGTGCGTCTCCGGCAGACCATATAACACTGCGTTGCCGCAATCTGACTAAGGCGTTCACAATTGTTCTGCAGGCATTAGTGATATGCCACTTCCTAATCAACGCGATGCTTCGAAGGTGACAATATACCACCTGGCAAACACGATGCACTTGATTCGTCATCGACATAGTGTTGTTGGGTAGAACGCCGATGTCGCGGATAATCGGCTTTGGCGAAACAGCACAGCCACATACCTGTAGCATACCCGTGTTGCGTGTGCCCGTTTCACCGTGACACCCACAATGTACACTATTGCGTGATGGCGAGTGTTACAACCAACAAGCCAATGACCAGAGCGAGCGGGGCGACTAACAATACAACGAACAATGAACCAAGCCTCGCATCTATCGCTGCTGACATCAAGTCGTTTAGGGACATCATTGAAAATAGATTCTCAACTTTCGAGAAAACACTATCTAAACAAATTGCGGATATGATCGAAGATCAGATGAAAGCATTTCGTGACGACATTAACACACGAACAGCAGCTATAGAAGAAGGGATACTAAATCTCGAATAAAGATATGCCTGTGTATAGATACGGACGAGAACCTGGAGGGCCGTCTTATAGCTTTGGAGAACAGGGTGCCTTCGTACGCAGACGTAGTGGGTGTACACGACGGTCGCGCTCTGAACAGTGTCGTTCTTAACCTACCCGAATCGGAGAACGAAAACGTAGTGGAAAAAATCAAGTACTCAGAGACGGGCTCAAGCTCACATATGTAAAATGTGAAAAAGCTGTACGCAAAACATCCAGCAGAAACGACGTTTAAAACCGCTAATGATAAAGCGAAAGTAATGAAAACAAAAAAGGACTTAAGACAAAATGCGAAATATCGTGACATCATAATAGTCTACGACAAGCCAAAAGAGCAGCGTGTAATCGAATCGAACTTCAGAATCCTCGTGAAAGCTCTTGACAACAACAACCTGGAACTACGCGGCTCCATAATCACGAGATGTGACGCCGGATCTCGTAACGCCAACAACTGCGCTCACAATTCCCCATCAACCACCAGAGACAATAAGCAAGGAAGCAGTCGTCGTCGAAACCCAAGAAATCGAGGGACACGTCGGGAGCGCGACAATAGATCAGATGTGCGCGGTCGTCGCTAGGTGTCCGTTGGATGTTGGAACGTTAATAATAATAATAATAATTTATTTCTTATATAACGCCCCATCCAAATAAATACAATGGTTAATGCAAATAAATAAATAACATCTTACGATATATAGTTTTAAAATACTATGCAATCATTACTACTAAGTACAATCAACTATACTGTCTTAAAATATATAAATAAGCATAATTATGCAAGCCATTAAAACAATAAAATAGATTAATTAAATTAAAATAAAGGTATAAATAGCTATGATCATCGGTCATCGAAGGTTAAAATAATTTGTGAAAATATGCGTCTTCAGTGCCACTTTAAAGGTCCTCGACCAATTCGTTTGCCCATCGCCAATCCGGTTCTTTTAGGTCCACATGTGTAATGTGTGAATAGTTTAACTAGTGCGCACAATCGGTTTAATAAAAAATGCGTACTTTTTTTAATCGTCAAAAAAAAAGATTTGTCGTTACACCGGGTATAGCTGACGAAAGCCAATTGCGCTGTCGACCTCCTGCGCCATTTCGGTTACGTGCTTTACGCGAGATGGGCATCCCACGCATTCGAAAACAATAACAACATACACGTGCTTTTGTGTATCAAGATGAAGATTCCAAAGTGGTTGTACGAAGGTACGTATTACACTATCGCATTTAGCAACAAGAACGCGTAGCCGTGTATTAATTCAACGAGAATTGCAACTTGCGAACGTCTACACTCGACTCGAGGCTGACTAAGTAAGGCTGCCAGTCACCAGGTCCATGGCCGGCATAAATTATTATCAGCCAGAGATTCAGTCAGAGGCTGTGACAACGAGCATAATATTTGATATGCTTTGTATTTGGTTACGTAGGATCTTGTTAATAAACTATGTTATTGCAACAATACATATAGAGAATAGATGACGTGAGGGTGCGAAATGACAAGTAACATTGGTTTGGCAGTAGGCCCCTGTTGATCGTGCAAGTAACTTAGTCAGGGAGCATCCGTAATTTCGTGCAACAGAACGTCAAACACGGGAGTATTATATTGGTGATCATAATTATTAAAACATTGTTTTGTGACTCACATTTTGATACTATTAGTGCAGAATGTTGTTGATTTGCATTGTAGTTTATGCAAAATAATTGAGATTTTTTATATGACAACCATGATGGTGATGACGATTTTATTCAATATAAAAATGTAAACGTGTAAATACATAAAATATAAATACAGCTAGAGTACACCACATATAAGGATTACACAAGATAATGCTCGCCCTTGTTTCCGTTGTGGTCCTTGCTGCCTGGCTATAGTTTATCTAATTGGTATCCTGTGATACCTTTCAACTGACATATATGCCAGCTATTCTTGTGTATTTACCAATATGTGTATATATTCTCATCACAGCAATATATGAATGCATAATACGTAACTTGAATTATGATGTTGATGGTAGCGCCTAAGAGGCAGCAGGCCAAATTGTTCTCTGAAAATTATCGTGTTTTTCATTGGATTTACGCTGCACTGAGGATCACAAATACCATTGTTTGTTCATGAAACTACAGTGATTCACACGATACACTTTTTATACGGCAAGACAGTGTACGTTATCTATGATTTTTAAATGTTATAAATGAATGCCGTCAGCCATCCGTGACGTTGACGAAGTTGGAGTCGACTTCAGGTTCCTGCAGACCTGACAACGCCCGTTAGTTACATAACTTGGCAGGCTGTAATTGTGCGACGATGTGCTTCATTCGGGCTCTTCATTCTGGCTCCAGGGGTGTCACTACCCTATTGCCGGATGCGACATATTCCTTAATAATACGTTTAGGATTGTCTGCGACACGTCCAACCTTGCGTGGCAAACGAGGGGCACGCGCAAACAGCGCGCGATCCCAACGCGGATTACTGACCCTTTGGAGTATGCTACACGAGCTGCAAATGTTGCCAGAGCAAATAATGCAGCCCATCTGGTAAATTTACACTGCATTAAACATTGTGCATGTGACGTTCCACTGACGATGTGTTGTCTCAACGCTCGGTCAGTTCGAAATAAAGCTTTGTCGCTGGCAGACCTGGTAATTTCCAGGGACATCGACGTATTAGCTTTGACAGAAACCTGGCTCGGAACAGACACTGACAATCAGGTGATAAAAGAACTCGTGCCATCTGCCTACTCATTTCAACATACCTCTCGCTACAAGTTCGATGCCGAGTCAAAACCTGCCCAGAAGCGTGGTGGTGGAGTGGGCTTAACGTGTAAGTCCGGCATGAAAGTTGAGAATGTGTCATCAAGTCATAATAGGTCTAAATTTACCCATTTTGAACATGTCGACTATTATATTACGACACGTGGCGCCATGTTCAGATTGGGTGTTATATACCGCCCGCCATCGTCTAAACGAAACGGCTTCACAACGTCTGTTTTCTTCGAGCAGTGGTCAGCATACTTGGACACCGTGATGCTGGACCCGCATGACATCGTTATTACCGGCGATCTGAACTTCCATCTTGACATTATATCAGATCCTGACGCACGGCATTTTTCTGAGACGCTAGCTGACCGTGACATGAACCAAATAATTACAGATGCCACGCACAATAAAGGTCAACTCCTGGATGTAGTTATCAACAACAATAGTTGCAATAGTTACTACACGACCGAGTGTGTATGACCCGTGCTTATGTGACACACATGGAAATCCATCCGGTGATCACATGGCCATAATGTTCTGTGTAAATGCCACAAAGCCTGCTCGAATGCGTAAAGAGATAGTTTTTCGATGACTGCGTCATATACGTCTTCCTGATTTCAAACGTTACATTACCTCTTTGCTACATGACATAAAGAGTGAGGCATACGTTAGTGACATGGTTGCCACATACAACAATGGCTTACGTCGGCTTGTTGAAAAACATGCCCCACTGCGGAAGACGACCATCACATTGCGACCGGACTGCCCGTGGTACACTGACGAGCTTCGTGACGAGAAACAGCGTCGACGGCGAGCTGAGCGCAAATGGCTGCAAACTCGTCTTGAAGTACATCGACAGACGTATCGCGCTCAACGTGTGGTCTTCAACAACATGCTGGTTACCACTAAGAAAAATCACTACACAACTAAGATCGCCAACTGCAAAAATGACCACAAACAACTATTTTGCATCACAAGAAACCTCATGGGCAATAGTGGCATAACGACAATGCCATGGTATGTGTGTCCGGTGGACATGGCACAACGCTTTGGTGATCACTTTATTGAGAAAGTTACCTAACATCAGAAAATACACCGTTGACTGCGGTGAGGATCGTTCGGACATTACGTTGGCTGCTATGAGCAGCGACGCGGCATTCAGTGGTGTCCCACTAGTCTGCTTTGAGACAGTCACTGAATCGGACGTTGAAGGATTAGTTGCATCTGTTCCGGTTAAGTCGTGTGAATTAGATCCAGTACCGACGTGGCTGCTAAAACAATGTTCGCATGAGTTAGTTCCACTAATCACCGCTACGATAAATGCGTCTCTCATCTCAACAAATGTACCTGCTGACTTCAAGCATGCAATCGTTAAACCACTCCTGAAAAAACCTACGCTGGATAAAGACATTTTGAGCAGCTACCGGCCAGTGTCGATCTTGCCATTTGTGTCAAAATTGATTGAAAAAGACGTTGCAAAACAAATTAGCACGCACGTTGATGAACATGCTCTGCACGACCCTTTTCAGTCTGCACACCGTCGTGGACACTCCACAGAAACAGCTCTACTCCGTGTCAAGAATGACATTGCCGCAACACTGGATAGGAAATGTAAAACAATTCTCGTGCTGCTTGATTTGTCGTCCGCGTTTGATACAGTCGATCGATGAGTTGTTGATGACTCGACTTGAACACTCATTCGGTATCACCGATAAGGCGCTTGCGTGGCTGAAATCATACATTAGCGAACGGTATCAGAAAGTGGCAGTGGGAAGTGCCGAGTCGGTTGAGTCAATCTTGGCGTGTGGCGTCCCCCAAGGGTCGGTGTTGGGCCCTACTTTGTATTGCATGTACACCAAACCTATCGGAGATATTGTTGCTAAACACGGCATGGAGCATCACTGTTACGCTGATGACATTCAAATCTACCTAACGGTTGAACGAGATGAATCAATTGTGGCGGCACTGGCTAAGGTGGAATTGTGTGTTGCGGAAGTTGCCGCATGGTTGACTAGAAACCAGTTAAAACTGAACAAAGAGAAATCCGAGGCGATCGTTTTTTCTCCTGCGAAGAAACGTGGCAGTCTGTCTGCCAATGTATACATCACAGTAGCCGGCCATCGAATTCAACCATCATCGTGCGTGCGCAGTTTGGGTATGCTATTTGATAGCAACCTGAACATTGGCTACCGTCCCATCAACAGAACTCTACGATCTACCTCGCAGCCTCGCCTTTTGTTCGTACCGGCCTCACAAACTGTTACTCACGTTGATCACCGTTTCGCGGTTTGCTCAGCGGTTCTATGGAACAATTTGCCTCCTACGCTCAGGACAGCAACATCATTACAAGTGTTTAAAACACTTTTGAAGACTCACCTTTTTAAACAAGCATTTTTATAATTCACCGACGAAGACATTTTATGTGCTTTCTATTGATAAATATATTTTTGTTTTATTAGTTTCTTAACATATTTATGGTTATTCTTCTTGTATAAATGAATGTATTTATAGTAGTTTTTAAGAATGTCTTAATTTATTTTAACGTTTTTTTAATGATCTCTTTTTTTCTTTCTTTTTGTTGTTGTTGTTTTTTTAGTAACTATATTTAAGATAATGTTATTTTTTTACATATTTATTTCTTAGTTAGCATTTCTTTTTATGTAAAACACTGTTATATACGTGTGCATGTATGTAAAGCGCCCGAGGGCAATTTTAATTGATTGGGTGCTATATAAGTACTTTTATTTATTTTATATTTATTTATGATGTCGCTAGAGGCCACACTGCAACCCAAGAATGGGAATGAGAGGAGGAATTGATAACAATCAACCATGTATAAGTTATCAAAACAATTTAATATGCACATTTATATATATACATTTGTTTTCATACACATTTTAATAATAACATCTTGGACGTGGAAAACTAAGTTGACTTCTGCACTTATATTATACCCACATACATATTAATACACCTTTAAAAGTATTTAGCATACGGCGATGACTCAGAAATAAGTTTATAAAATAAATATTCATTTTTGAAGAAGATAAACATACATGTTATGAACCTTTGAATACTTGGCGAGGAAAATATACTGTTAGCATCACAATAACACCTCATTTTGTCATTTCCAACATTCACCTTGACCATTCAACCTCAGGCAGAACCTTGACATGTCAAACATGAATATGTGTAGTAGTTACACATGGCAGACACTGACATGAATTTGTATAATGAAAACAAAACAAAACATAAATTAGAAACTTTCATTTTTCATATCCAAGAATCATGTTAAATTACCTGATCCACATGGCTTCTTTCATATGCCGAATTCTTCTGTTGGTTTCTTTGTCTACAATTTTCACTCCCTCCCAGTCTATGATATGGTTTTCAGTTGTCGTATGGTCTGTAAGGGCGGATTTATTGATGGTAGACATCAATCTTTTTTTCCCGCTCCTTGTGTATTTCTCATTTTTCGTGTTGTCTACGTCCTTTCTGTGTTCCTCCAGTCTTGTTTTGAGTAGTCTTCCTGTCTCCCCAATGTATTCCCCACCACAATTCTTGCACGGTATTTGGTACACCAGTTCGCCCTGTTCTTCTAGTTGTACTTTGTCCTTGGGATGTACCAACAGGTGCCTGAGGGTGGTGTGGGGACGCATGGCCGTTGCTACTCCATACTTTTTCAGTACTCGATGTACTCTCTCTGAGACCCCCTCTATGTATGGAATGACTACTTGGCTCCGATAGTTTTTTGGATATGAAAAATGAAAGTTTCTAATTTGAAAACGAACTATCCTGTAGAATGTTCAGTAATCTTAAAACATATAAATGCTCTTTACTGATTAGCAGAATTCAAATCAGTCTATAATATTGACTAAGATCAGGCATCACTGTAATGAAATTGAACAATAACAGAAAGAAACTGTTGTACAATACTTATGATAATTTGAGGCCAAGCACAAAGAAACACTCTTGGTTGTATTTTTTTAAATACACATGCCCTTATGATTTAATTGTAAGTGTTTTGGATGATGGCCACCACGTCTTAGATCATCTAAATAATAATGGTGGCTGATTTATGTAATTACTACACCCCTACACCTTGAATTATAATGACATCTAAAGCATGACTTGAAATAATCAAGCAGTACACTGCATGACGAGTTTGGGATCAGCATTTCTTAACAAAAAACTTTTTCTTTTTTCACTGGCATATATAATAAAAAAGAGGCTGTGGTACCCACAAATATTTCATTTGTATATGGCATCATGTAAGTGAAGTTACAGAAAATAATATGTGATGATTTTTCATTCTGTTTTGTTCATTGTATTATTTTTTGTTTAGCTCTATTGTATATTGTTTAAATATATATTATAATAATGTGTGTTATTATATTGTTTAATATGTAGTTATATGGTTTAATCTATGTAAACAAAACAAGGCTTGTATTAATTCAGCTATATATATATTAGTAAATCCTCCTTCCACTGCTGACTGGTATCTAAGGCTTTCATTGTTTGCATAATACCACAAAATCCTGATTCATTCCTATCCGGAGTGGAAATTGGTGGCAGCACATTGCAGTATTTCACATTAAATTATCCCTGTCTGTTGGTAACAACACATTGCAATAGACGTATGACAGTATATTACCCCTGTATGTTGGTGACAACACATTGCCGTGGACATATGACAGTATATTATCCCTGTCTGTTGGTGACAACACATTGCTGTGGACATATGTAGTACATTATCCCTGTCTGTTGTTGACAACACATTGCAGAGGACGTATGACAGTAAATTATCACTGTCAGTTGGTGACAAAACATTGTAGTAGGTGAATGACAATTACCATTGTCAATTGGTGACAACACATTGCAGTGACGTATGACAGTACATTATCCCTGTTTGTTGATGACAACACTTTGCAGTAGACGTATGACAGTACATTATCCCTGTCTGTTGGTGACAACACATTGCAGTAGACGTATGTCAGTACATTATCCCTGTTTGTTGGTGACAACACATTGCGGTAGACGTATGTCAGTACATTATCCCTGTCTGTTGGTGACAACACATTGCAGTAGACGTATGTCAGTACATTATCCCTGTCTGTTGGTGACAACACATTGCAGTAGACGTAGGTCAGTACATTATCCCTGTTTGTTGGTGACAACACATTGCAGTGACGTATGTCAGTACATTATCCCTGTTTGTTGGTGACAACACATTGCAGTAGACGTAGGTCAGTACATTACCCCTGTTTGTTGGTGACAACACATTGCAGTAGACGTATGTCAGTACATTATCCCTGTTTGTTGGTGACAACACATTGCAGTAGACGTATGTCAGTACATTATCCCTGTTTGTTGGTGACAACACATTGCAGTAGACGTATGTCAGTACATTACCCCTGTTTGTTGGTGACAACACATTGCAGTAGACGTAGGTCAGTACATTATCCCTGTTTGTTGGTGACAACACATTGCAGTAGACGTATGTCAGTACATTATCCCTGTTTGTTGGTGACAACACATTGCAATAGACGTATGACAGTACATTATCCCTGTTTGTTGGTGACAACACATTGCAGTAGACGTATATCAGTACATTATCCCTGTTTGTTGGTGACAACACATTGCAATAGACGTATGACAGTACATTACCCCTGTTTGTTGGTGACAACACATTGCAGTAGACGTAGGTCAGTACATTATCCCTGTTTGTTGGTGACAACACATTGCAGTAGACGTAGGTCAGTACATTATCCCTGTTTGTTGGTGACAACACATTGCAGTAGACGTAGGTCAGTACATTATCCCTGTTTGTTGGTGACAACACATTGCAGTAGACGTAGGTCAGTACATTATCCCTGTCGGTGACCATTAACACAAAAATCAACAACGGTGTCCTTTTTGGTATAGCAAATTATTTTTATTGCAGTGGAAAGAAGATGGCCAGAAGATGGAAGCGCAACTGGTTGCAGCAATGGAGGTGATCCTATCTGCAGCAGGACCATGGGTAGCTGCTTCAACAAGTCTTCCATCAGATTTACATCCAATTCATGGAGCTCCTTTTCCTGACTTTAAGACTCGATGCAACTGTTTCGAGATATGCACAACCATATTGCTTGACTTTTCTGTTGAGTCGTCGAGTACACGTGAACCAAGTCCTAGCAACTTGTCCCATCATCATTCGGACAGAGATGATGAGTCCAGTGTGGAGTGTGAGGGTGAGGAGGTCCACAGTATAGTCGTTCGTTGTGCTCGCGGTTTTTTTGATCACTTTCAGCTGCTGCTCCTGAAAGTCTGTATGTTTGGCGAGAAAATGGGAGACCTTACTTTCTTTCTGGAACCAGAGCCAAAAAATATAAAGGACAAGAATGCTATTCTTATTAAAGTAGATATGCCTGGTGTCTCTCAGTCTATTGGCTATATACCAGTGCAGGATTTGCCTAGAGTGCACAAAGGGTATTTTAACAAAACACTTTGCTCCACAAAAAATTGTCAACATT
The DNA here is from genome assembly GCA_020002185.1 of Paraescarpia echinospica. Lineage (NCBI taxonomy): Eukaryota > Metazoa > Annelida > Polychaeta > Sabellida > Siboglinidae > Paraescarpia > Paraescarpia echinospica. The sequence goes on from CM034536.1 coordinate 34,300,733, forward strand.
ATTGCTCAATACCGACCTCAGCAGGAAAAGTCTTTGCTGACAGCTTATATCTGCCTTTTGAAAACTGGGAAATGGCCACCGAAAGATCCCTCTTTTACTTACAATCAAAAACTGAAGTGCTCATTCAGTATGGCCAACATGTAATATTTCTACACCAGTAATTGTATTTAACACATGCATTTTGGTAACATTTATGGTAAGAAATTTAGAAATTCACAAACTATTATTAATAAAAATAGTACAGAGTCAATTGACAAAAGGCACCACATACTTAAATATGTTATATATAGATGCTTGTTTACATTACAAAAAATTAAGAAACATTATCAGTGTTAAGGACTTGTCTTATTACTTTCTGAAATGTGGTAATGATGTTTGTTAACTTATTTATTTACTATATCAGTGACTTTGCAATATGTGTTCAAACTAGTTTGGAAGAAAATCGCTTGATAGTTATATTAGAGAATAGCATTCTTGTCTCATACAAATAGTTTGCATACAATTTTATATGGTTTTTAAGTTGAACATGTTTTTACGAATGTTTGGCATGTTAACATTGTAAAGAAAAAAATTATTTTGAAACGCTATACAATTGACGTATTCCTCTTTACCTTCACACTCTTCCATGCTCATACACTCTAATAATACACCTGGTACCTTTTAAATTGGTGTGTCTTATCGTGTCTTTTGCACTTGAATTTACTTATAGCAATCTTAAGACACCCTACTACATAGAGTGAACCCTACAGAACATACCCTTGTCACATTTGCTGATCATGAATGTTAATATATAACTGTAAGATAGCTTCGCTTATGATGTTTGTGATTTAAGTTTAACATGACAATGTCTTAATGTGTAAACTTGGGGTTTGTGCTAAAATGTTATTAAAACTACAATATTATCACACTCCTGTGCAAATGGAACATTGTTAAGCTACCAAAATGTGAAATACCCCCAGGTTAGTTGTTCCTGTCCAATATGTAATACAGTAATACACAGAAACATAACCATCTGTATCATGTTACATCTATGTTTATTGAACCTGCCACAACGACCTATTTTTGTGGCACTCGATTTCCTGTAGATGTGGCTGCTGTATCCATTTATTGCTGTTTGTGTTACATGTATTTGATTATTTGAAGAACGTGAAACATTTATTAAACCATAATTTGTAATTAAATATCTTGTTGCATTACATATCATTATATAAGGTATTTAATTTAAGGTAACAAGCAATATTAAATCATTCATACCCAAGTACTAATGGCGCAGTTGTTGAGGCAACATATGTTCAGGCACAGGGGGAGGTCAGCAACTGAGGAAATTGCATGGAACTTCTGCCGAATGGTTTGCGCGTGTCTCTGGCATGTACACTCGATTTGCCAAGACGATTGGGCCAACTTCCCGTCTGTTGCGCACCGGTGAGGATGATTCTCGGGTGTTACATTCACAGGAACATTTAGTTCAGTGTTGAAGTCTACCTCTTCCTCTCAGTACCGCTCATTTGCAGTCTTATAGTAAAACTGCAGCTCCTGGTGTATTTTCTTACAAAACTCACTGAAAATATGAAAGTATAACAAACATATTAAGTATGGTTATGGATGACTACAAAACTTCTTTAAGAAACAATGTCATTTAACAAAACTCATCTCCCTCTACTCGTTAGTATGTAGCTTACATTGAATTATCCTCAAGAAACCTGTGGGAATTGTTGTCATCTCTTATGGTAAAATATATATGTAGTGTTGTACATCAGTGTTTTGAAATCACCCCCAACTTGTTATGTATAAGCGAATTGATGCTAGTCAAGTTTACATGTTAGCGTTTAACATAATTTACCATTTTATGTACATTCATAGTGTCATATTACAAAATACAATCTAAAGCAAGGTTGTCTGTTCCATTACTCAGAAACAGTAAGTGTTCTAATTATTAGCATGAATTTATGTATATTTTGTTTATATTACGCAATTACATTTCAAAGCTCATAGAGGGAATGAGCAATGTCACATGGGCAAACAAGTTCTCTCATAAAAAATGAACTTGATATGAATATAACATTATTATATTATACCAGTACATCCTAATGTTATGTACTTTTTTCTACTTAAAATAAACAATTACTATTGAAATTGTGTACATTTTAACTTTAACATAAAATATATTTTGTTACTTAAAATTCATACATCACAGATCAAATTGCTGAAGAGATTTTGAACTACAATTTTCGGAAGATTTATTTTCGTATAATTTTGTTTCCAAAAATTACTAAGAATACTTTAATATTAAATGGCAAATTTGTGTATATCAAAGTTCTTACTAAACAGCTTTGTCGTAATACAGTCGAACCTCGCTTTATGGTCACCTCGGTAATACAGCCACCTCGCAAGTAAGGTCAACATAGGTTAGTCCAAAATTATTTTTATAACAGTAAAGTATAGGAAATTAGTCTCGCTAACATGGTCACCTCGTCACTCAGGTTACCTTTTGCCCAGTCCCAAGGATGACCTTAATAGCAAGGTTCCGATGTAGTTCCTCTGAGAATCCACACCCGCCGGGTGCTTCATGCCAATCAGCTATATTTCATACACATTCGGCCTCAGTATTATAGTTGTTTTCTTCCATGAAGGATGCAACTCCACGGGACAGGAGTCGTTCTACATCCACAACTGTATATTATAAGTTTAACATGTTGTTTATTTGAAATCAATTTCTAATGTAAAGCGGTAATAAATATTTAATTAGATTCCTTTTGTCAATCATATGCCCTGTGCTTAATGCATATATATCATAAATATGTGCAACGTTATATATGCAATACCGTATTCAATATGATTAACTTTATTAAAAGTAATAAATAAAAAAGAATTAAAATAATATAACTTACATGCGAATTAATTTACATTACTGTCACATTTTGGTGTAGAAGTATCCATTCCGTAGAACTACCCTTCCGTAGAAGTACCCACCCCAGTACTGGTCTGGGGCTGTTTGCATTTTCTTTGGCTTCCCCGAGCCGCCGGATTTCTGTGATGTCAGTGTCTGTAAAGTTATTGTCTATTTCTGTGCAGATTTCTAGCATTTGTTCTTTGTCATGTTGTTGTCTTGTGGTTTTTAGTTGGATGTTGTTTCTGGCAGGTTGAAGATAATTACTTTGTTTAGTCTTTTTTCTCTTTCTTTTGTTTCAATATTTTGCTCCTTTATTTGTAGTTGTACCACTTTTTTCACTTCATTTGGGTTAATTGTTAACTTTGTTTGGGCTTGTGTTGGGCTCTTTTTTTCTACCTTTGATTCTGAGATAATTTCGCTCACTCTTTTCTCGTCGACTTTGTATCCAAGTTCTTTTTCTATTTCATTTATTCTTTCTTCCAATTTCTTTAGGAATTGTTCGCACCTCTCCTCATAGTTCTTTTCCTTTTTGAGATTTTTCATTACTTTTGAGTCACAGGGTGGACAAAACCAATGTAATTGCTGTTTGTCTGTCATTAGTTTATATTCTTTATCGTTTATGTCCACACATTCAATACAGAAATGTTTCTCGCAGAATTCGCACTCTAGCAGTTTATGGTTTGGTCCTTTGAAGTTTTGTTTACACCCTGTGCATGTCCAAACTTCATCATCAACAGTTGTCCACTGAAAATCAGTTTTACTTGTTGTCCGTGTTATTTTTTTTGCAGGTTGCCATGACCTACTTTAGTTTTATATCCCTTATTATATTATTTATTTAGTATTTTATAGTTGTGCAAGGGATCAAGGCAGTGCTGGGAGAAGATGTTGAGTAGTTTAGAATGATGCCCAGGGTGACTCTGGGTTTAATGAGTTGCCTTGATGAACGAGCCAGATTAGTATAAAGTGAAGATTTGTGCAGGATGGTTAAAAAAATGTGTTTATGTCTAACTATTTAATAATGTTTATGCCTACATAATTTATAATGTTTGTCTACATAATTGTAGTGGCTTTAACTAAGTTTGTATGTTAAGCGTTGCTTAGGGTGCTTTCTTTTGTTTACTTTTAATTGTGGCGGGAAAATTTGGAATATGAGTTGCGTTATAGTTACGATCCTAAGGGTAGAAGTTTTCTATTTTTTTGGTATTAATAACAGTATGGGGTTTGAATTGTGCTGTTGGTTTAAGTATTTACTAAAGAGCTTTGAATTTGTTAGTTTATGATGAGATTTAGTGCCGCTAGTGTTGCTACGTACGCGCCTTGTACCGGAACCGGAAGTCATCTATTGCAGCAGTCAATTCGCGAAATGACTAGCGCATGCACAAGTTGTTTTGTATGTTCTTTGTCTAAGTATCGACGAATGCGTCCAATGCTATGGAGGTGGTAATATGCATTTCTGCAAATGTTAGTTACGTGTCGCTCAAGGGACATATTAGAATCAAATGTCACCCCCAAGTTTCTGGCGTGTGTGTTGGGTAACACGCGCACGCTTCCGATAGTTACACCGTCAGGAAGACCATTTTCGGTTGCTGATTTCGGTTGGACGATGATGATCTCCGTTTTGTCATCATTGAGTTTTAGCATGTTGGTTTTCATCCATTGATGGATACTGGCGACACAGAGTTCTATTTTCGTGATGGCAATGTCGGGTGAAATATTATCGCTCAGGCTAAATTCTTGTAAAAGTTGGATGTCATCTGTATATGGATGGTAAGCCACGTCATGGTGGTTGAGTAGCGACGCGAGAGGAGTCATATATACAGGGTGTATAGTGAACAGTAATGGTCCAAGAACTGACCCCTGCGGGACACCGCAAGTCAGTCTGTGAAGTTTAGATTGCTCACCGGCAATCAACACCGTGTATTGTCTGTGTTGTAAGTAGGCAGCGAACCATGGCAAACAGTGATCGTCGACGCCGATGGTGTTGCTCAGTGTGTTTAAAAGAATGGCAAATGCTGCGCTCAGATCAATTAGCAGCAGCACCACACCTTTGCGTTCGTCCATGCACCGAATCACATTGTTTTTCACGCATGTGCGCAATCAACCGGTTTGCCACAATCCTCTCGACTAACTTTGATAAAAAGCACATGTTAGAAATAGGCCGATAGCTTTTCAAAATGTCACTATCAAGAGTTGCCTTTTTCAATATGGGTGTGATGACAGCAACTTTCATTTCATCAGGCATCCCTTCCAGCAAACACTTATTGATGATGTTCATAAAAGACGTTGTCATGACATCAGAGCACTCTTTTACCAAGTTTGAAGGCATCGGGTCAAGTTTGCAAGTCTTCGATGATGACTTGCTCAGTAGTTGCGCGGTTTCTTCTTGTGTGACAGGCACGAAAGTAGAGAGATGACAGTCTGTGACAGAGTGATCTATTCTCACAAAGTCGGTACTCACATCATAGACATTTGGCGCTTGTAGTGTGGTGCGAATACACTGGATTTTATCGTCAAAGTAGTGTGCAAAGTCGTTTGCCAGCGATTCAGCACATTCGTAGGTTGGTAGTGTTGCTGTGTTACCCCGATGCAGCAGCTTATTTGCGATGTTGTAGAATTGCGCTTGGTTCCGGACGTCCGACAATGTTTTCTCGTAATGGATCTTTTTCGCTTCAGCGCACATGTTGTTGACTTTGTTTCTTTGGTGTACATACATGTCTCGGTGCACTGTTAATTGTGTCCTCCTCCATTGATGTTCAAGCCGCTTACGTTTAGCTTTTGCAACTTCGATGTCCGCGTTGTATCATGGCACGTTGTTCTTCACGGTGATGGTGCATTCTCTAGCAGGAGCATGTTGGTCGAGTATTGACAACAAAGTATTGTAACGAGAAAATGCCGCTGCTGCCGATTCGCTGGCTTGCTGAACAGTCAGATCAGAGCAAGTAATGTCATGGCTAATTTTCTGATGGTTGATAGTTTTCAACTTACGCACAGTCATTGTTCTCTTTGGTGGGACGGTAGTTGTGATAGGTACCGTAAAGATAACGGCGGAGTGGTCAGAATTGACAGAATCATCACAAGTGACATCTTCAACAGGCAGCTCACCACATCTCGTTATGATAACATCGAGGATGTGACTTTTCTCATGAGTTGCCTGGGCAACGTGCTGTTGGTGGTTTGTTGCGGAGAGAAGGTCTATAATTGGTTTGGTATGTGCACTGGTGGGATTGTCAAAGTGAAAGTTCAGGTCCCCAACGAGTAGCAGCTGATCGGATGTAAGTGTGAGTTCATCGAGGAGATCGGCAAACTCCCTCAGAAATACAGGAACATATGGTGATTTCGGTTTTGGTGGAGGTCTATACACTGTCACAAATCGCAACAGTTCGAGGACAACTTTGACTAAGCAGTTGATATACTCTATGGAAGTGTAGTTGTGCTTCATTACAGTTACTGAGATGGATTCACGGAAGATAATGGCGACGCCTCCGCCTCTGGCGTTGGCTCGCGGTATGTGTTTCATAGCGTATCCAGGTGGCACCACTGCCTTTACGGCAATATGCGATGGCCTGAACCAGGTTTCCGTAAAGAAAAGATGCTCTGCTGCATGATTTTAATGTGAACATTCTAGACACATCTGTGGAAGGAATAATGTGGATAACTTTCACAAGCAAGAGCTCGGATAATATTTTTAGGATGTGTGTGTGTTACCTTCCTCCTGACGGGTCATCACGTTACATTGACCCCGAAACCTATTACAACGAACTATTATCACATATATATATATATCGATACCAGAAACTTGGAATATTCTTCATATGTGGCGATTTCACTGGCAATCGTGGCAATGAGCCTGATTACATTGAAGGTGTGGATGACATTCCTGAGAGAAAAGTTATTGATTTTAAAGTGAATTCACATGGACAATACCTCATCGACCTTTTAATATCGTCAAGCTGTTGCATGCTGAACGGTCGCGGTTCGTCGATAAACGACTTCACATCTGTTTCAACCAAAGGTTTGGCTGTCGTTGATTATTGCCTTGTACCGCATGAACGTTTGGCGTCGTTTACTGACTTAAAGTAACTTCGGCACGGAAGACATTTAATGACTCTGGGTCTGTATCAATTATTGACCCACACAAGACCATCCCAGACCACTCAATATTGACATGGGTTTTACTCCTGGATTGCATGGAATGCTACGATAATACAGATCCGAACCCAAAAATCCCATATACAACGATATACAAATTAGAAGGCATTCACCAGTCATTTCTCGGTGACGACACAACACAAGAACATTGTGCTACTCTCATGCAGTTCATTCAAAGATCTAATTTAACACAACAAAATCTGAACAATGTATATGGTAGTTTCTGCGAACATGTTAAAACGGTGATGGAAGATAAACTTCAAAAAGTGGTCCATATAAACCACTCGGTGCTCAGTAATAAGCGAAGACGGACCAAGAAGCAGTGGTGGACAAAGGAACTTACTCAACTATGGAATCACTTCACAACAAGTGAACTATTGTGGATTAAGGGCGACGAACAAAATAAACCGCACCTGAAAGCGGAAATGAAGGTAGCCCAGAAGTGTTTAATAGGCACGTGCAAGCTGCCAAATGCAAATTCTGGCGTCAACAACAAGAACAACTACTTGATCTGCCGTTGTATGATCCAAATGCCTTCTGGAAGCATATTGGAAAATTAGGGATAAAACAAGAACGCATCCATGATATACCAATGGACATGATGCTAGAGGACGGCTCCACGTCCACTGATCAAGGCGTGATATTACGTAAATGGAGAATTGACTTTCACACTTTGCTGAACCCGGTCCATGACGAACAAACAGTTGACTCTCAACCGCCGGTAGAGACCCACTCACTGGGGCACAATGAACACCTTGTTGGGCCTATCTCTAAGGAATGCAACAACAACAAAACGTGAAAACATGAATGTGGTCTCATCTCTATGTTGTCCTTGTTGCTACAGTGATTTCGTAAACTTAAGTGGTACGGGATAAGCGAAGGATAACCTACCAATTAGTACACACATCGTGTACACAATACGTACACAATCATTGGCACCCATCAACGTCTTTGGGGACGTACTTTGTAGATGGTTCATAATTTAGAACAGGAAGTCATCCCTCCCCTTGTTGTTGTTGTTCTTCTTCTTGTTATACTCCGTCTTCTCTTACTCCTCCTTTCTGTTCTTCCTTTCCCCCACTTCTTCCTACGTGCCAGTTCTTCTTTTTCTCCCTTCACGTTTCTATATTCTGATGTCGTCAGTTACCTGGATGCGCTGTACCCATCACTGTTCCACACTTTGTTCTTATCAACGTATAGAATAATACTATTTTCGGTTGATAGAAGCCCAATCCGATGCGTTGTGTTTACCCTGTGTAGTTCCTCGTCTATCTGCCATGCGTGACCATACAATATGACGTATTTAGTACAGTCTTAATGTATTGGAAATGCAGCGCGTGCACAGTACAGCCCACCTCTAGAACAACTGATCAGGTCAGTTTCAGAATTGGTTTAATTGCATCAATGACGTCATCTATTTTTTTCCGCAACATATCTCTGAAATTCAATAAAAAACAACAACTTAGATGGGGAACACGTGAAACAGCTGGAGGGTGCGTACAATTTAAGCAGACAAGTCGACGAACAGCATTAGGCATGGATAACTCCTTATGTTTTGCTATTTCGTCTAAGGAAACAACGCTAATTTTTGAGGCTGTGTATCATCGCACTATTATTTATCGGGCAATTATTTACTCCCCACACTCGGTAAACAGTATATATAAAAAGGTATATTTGTGTAATGCGACACTAGCACGGCTTGACACGAAGGTGCATTTCCATATGTCCAAATTGCAATTTTAATATCTACAGTTCTGATGGTCACCAACTGCAGTGGTGAACGTTTTTGAAGCACATCAATAATACGCTTTGCACGTCCATGACACAGGAACCACTCTCCTACCTATAACTAGTATCTAATGGACATAGAATACAGCGTTTTGGGTCTCTTCCGTATCTTCAAACATATATACTGAAATAAAATATCTATTTGATGCAGATTTGTGTTATAAATATGATGAAACACATGTCGTGCTCCCCGTCCGTCTGATAAGAACTTGAATACTGCTTAACGATTTTGTAATTGACCAACATTTTGTCTTATAGTAATGATAATACTAATCTTTATTTCATATTGCGCCATATCCATAACGTTCCTAGCGCTTTGCATAAGGCTAATGCATAAATAATAAAATTTAAACATATTTAGAATCAAAGTAACTAAATTAAGATAATAGTGTTGTGCAAACACCAGTAAATAAAAATCATGTTAAAATAAGGATATAAACATTTCTTTCGGTTGTTAAAAAGATCAAGATAAACCCCGTCTCTGAGCATGATTTTGAAGTATAGAAGAGCAAAGGAAGTTACCTTATTATTAGTGTTATTGTTATTATGAAGTCCATGTCGTAGTAGGTAGGACGGAGTGAGAACTATTGTGATAAGATGACTGGTCAACCACTGCCCAGGAGCCTCCACAATCCTAAATCTGGTGCTGACCTTCACAGGATAATATCACTTTAATGAGCATGTCCACAAACATATTAACCGATTTTCTGCCTCCTTATTACTACAATAGCGTAATATCTCTGAAATATTGGTGTACGATATTGCCGATCCCATCCGCCATCTTTTGTTTTCGATTGGTAAGGGGTGTCCTACTTCCACGTTGATAAACTAATACCCTGCCTAATTTGGTGATTAAACCGTGTTTAGTATCATATCATTATAATAACCAACACAGCCCTTATTTATTATTTTGGTATGTTGTACCTATTCATTTTAGCAAACAAGTTAACAGTTTGAAGGCATGGGACGCCAAGCAAGACCCGTGATCGGAATTTTTGTCGCAGCGAATGAGCCGTTGTGTTACTGTCTACTGAAAGTACTTTATTTAAGTGTATTATTTGACTAAATTCGAATTAACTTCGGATCACAACTATAAAGTTTAACTAACACCTCAACATGGGAAAAGGTCACATTCGATATGGCACTAAAATAATCCCACAACTGAAATATAATAACGGAAAGGACACATTTGAATTGATGGCAAAAATAGCACATATTGTAATAGCACAATTTAAATAATGACGAAAATAGATTCTCTTATCCGTCTCTCTCTCTCTCTCTCTCTCTCTCTCTCTCTCTCTCTCTCTCTCTCTCTCTCTCTCTCTCTCTCTCTGTCTCTCTCTCTCTCTCTCTTTCTCTCTCTCTCTCACTCTCTCTCTCTTTATCGTGAACTCATCAAGACGGGTATCTGTCAGAAAAGACGCATTTGGAATGTGTGCGTGTGCGTGCAGTGTGCGCGCGTGTGTGTATGATCGACAAAAAGCATATACTGTGCAGTGCCTCACCAAGTTTTATTTTTATGTAGTAAGCATCACAGCCAATTCTGATTTTTACTCCTATTTGATTTCAGCCTTAACTACCGGCTGCATACCGGTAACATAATCAAGTGCACTAATTTCCCAGGCGAATATGAGTAGTCGGAAAACTTACTGCTACCTCACGCCGCCTAGGTAACACAGATAATGACGAACATTGCACATTTGATCTGGATATATTTCAGAAAATATTGGGAAGCTTAACTTTCCAAATCTCCAGCTTTCAATCAATGATATGTCATGTGATAACATTACGTGTTACTCACTGTTATCAAAATATTAAACATATATTCAAACGTTTTGTTGTCAGTGAACAAAAACCACCGGCTATTAAACAAATCCTGACAATTATTTATATCACATTCACGTGCAACGTCTCAGTCACCGTCCCGGAAACGTGTCCTCGTTACTTTGGAATGTGCACTTTGCCTGTGTCCCAGCTATGTCTACTGTATTTTATAAACATAACAGAAACAAAAATATAATAACTAACAAACGCATTTGTTATTATGTGACAGTCTCTGATATTTTTTAATAATAATACAATAACTTATATCGCGCCTAAATCATTGGAAACCGAGCTCAGAGGCACATCAGGACAAATTGATTGGTCAATCTCAAAAACCATATGCAGTATTCTAGTTGTCAACATACGGGTCAAGGCGCTAGGGAGCTGTGGTGGATAAGCAAGGCTGTACAGATAAGTGTTTAAATGACGACGGAATTTTGTAATATTTTCATCTGATCTAACACTGATCTAACACAAAGAGTTGGTGCAGCAATAGAAAAAGCCCTAGTTCCATTGTCGATGTTGACTCTAGGAACAAAAAGTAGGTCAGAACTAGATGATCGAAGCAGGATAGGTTTTCTTACAGGAGTAAGCAGTGAATGCAAATAAGATGGTGCTTACTGGAAGGTATGTAATGGTACAGCTCTTAAATAGTATACTATGTCGTAAAAGAAGACTTCAAAAGTGGTACCTAGCCAGAAAAACGAGGAGATCTTGTAACTACTCTTGCCAGTCAATTTTGGACACGTTGAAGTTTTGTAATATCCGTCCTAGCGATATTATAAAGGATGAAATTGATATAGTCAAGTCTGCTGCTAACAAGCGCTGTTGCAATAGTTTTAGTACAGAAAATGACGTATACCGGGCGAATACGGCGAAGATCACGACTATGATAAAAACAGCAGCCACACATTTGAGATATGTGTTTTCGGAAATTGAATTTACTTTCAAAGACTACTTCTAGATTCCGCACAGAAGTTGCTGGCGTGATATGCTGATTCCAAATACGCATAGGGAGAAAACATCAAATTTACTACGCTGTATTGGAGTTCCAATAATGATAAATTCAGTTTTATTTGCAGTTTGTTGCATTTAATTTCAATTTGCTGTCTGTCATCCAGTGGAAGATATCTTGGAGGCAATAACTAAGTTGGTAAAGGGGGCGATTTCTATCCGGGGAGTATCATCAGCATAAAGATGATGAACCAAGTTATGTCTTTGTTTAACAGATCTTTGTGGCGTGGTGAAAAGAGTAAAAAGCAAAGATCAAAGAACATAACCCTGGGGAACACCAAATAAAGCTGGCAAGGCAGCCGAAAAGCAGTTCGCAATCTTTATGGTTTGGTATCTATCAGTTAGGTATGAAGAAAACCAGCTTAGAGCTGTACCAGATATGCCTTACCACTTCAATAAGCGTTCAATAAGAATGTTGTGATCAATCGTGTCAAAAGCGGTAGAGAGATATAATAAGGTAAGTGCAGTCACTTTACCATTATTAATGCTAAAGTTAATGTCATTGTGAACCTTTAAGAGGGCAGTCTATGTTGAATGAACCTGTCTATATGCTGATTTTGACACATTAGTTAAGACATTTGTGCTAATGTCAGACCTTAGATGACTTGCTACAACCGTTCCTAATATTTTGGAAATACAGCTGAGGTTAGAATTATGTTTCTAACTGTTTAGGCCTTGTTTAGGCAAAGATTACTTGTTAAAAATGGAGTGACATGGCCGGGGACCTTTCTGACACTCTTTTGGATTGCATAGGTGCATGTTTGTTAATTAATGCATTGAGTACTTGACAGTACTGTTTATATAAGTTAGATAAATGTTCTTTTTGATCTGTGATAAGGTCAGATTTATGGATATCAGCCATTAAAGCTGCATTGCCAATCCTGTGAATGGCTCTGTAAGACACATTGCGTTTCGACTCTAATGGTTATAGAAACGTTAACATTAGCTATGGTGGTGTGATAACCCATCTGACACAGAATGTGTTTGGATATTATTACAAATTGAACGGGTTATCAAGAGGTCAAGCCAATGGCCATGTATATGTGTCGAAAAGGTAACATGTTGTTTCAAATCAAACGATGCCAGAATACCATCAAACGTAGTTGTAGTTGTAGAAGGTATATCAAGATGAAAATTAAAATCACCAAGAATGTAAAATTCTTAATGAATGGTTGCCAGCTTGTCCAACAGATCCTGAGTCTTCACAAAATGTGTTGGGTGTTCAGGAAGCCGATAGATACAAACAATTAAAATGTGAGGAAAAAAAAGAATCTGAAATTTCAGCATAGATGGACTCAAAACTGGAGTATTCAGGGTTGGAATGTAATTTAACTTTGAACTGTTGTCATACTAGAAATCCAACACCACCAAACGTCCGACTAAACGTTGTCGATGGTGAAAGGTGTAACCAGAAGGAGAAACGTCAGCAATACATGCAGCTGTATCATGTGGACTGAACCAGGTCTCAGCAAGGATGTCCATTTTCTTTGAAATTAATAAATCACAAAGTGAGGCTGTCTTATCTCGAACAGAACGAACGTTTGTAGTGGCCCATGTTTCAGACTTACATCTCTTGCTAGTACTATAGTCCATTTATTATTTAATGAACATAGAGATGTTCTATCCTATGAACGTTTTTGTTGATTTGTACTCATATAGGGTCCTAGAACAAATTAAGCGTGGTTGCCCAAACAACAACTTAGGACAATTCTGGTAATTTGCATAAATCCAAGATGGCCACTGGTCGATTTCTTGAAAATTTAACTTTTGAACCACTTATCCTAGGATGATGTATACTACCTCTTTTAAGGGGTGTTAGGGTACGTAGAATCCATTTCTGATGTTCTTTGTTCAGTTCAAATTCAAGATCAGATGCTAAAAGGTCAGGTGAAGGTCAAATATGACCTCTCGGTGGACAATGAATGGAAACTCCTACTAAATTATATTTTAGTTTATTTATGCACATAAATGGGTAATCTTACAATATTTGACACATTTGTTCTTGAGAAAAATAGTAATCAAACATATTTGAAACACGTAGTCACATCTGTTACACGTAGTGTATAGTGCATATATCATTATGGACATTGGCATTCATATTTCTTTGTGAGGGACATTCTTGCATTAAGTAATCATGTACAAAAGTCATTAATATCTTATTAACTGCAGATATCGCTTAATAATCTTCACCTTTTACAGCGATATCGGTTGACTCATCGGGTGGGGGTTGCTGGTCTGCCGCTTTCCACAGCATGACCTGCAGATGAGCCCGAGCACGTGCAGGAACAGGTTGGTGGATTTTGGAGGCGGGGACTGTCCCATCTCACCGCTCCATCTGCACCTTGCACTCCAGCTCCTCCCGATACACCCAAAAGACAAGTAGGACAAACACGTCTGTGTCGTCGCTAAATACACGGATCGCGCTTTTGCCAGAGTTAGCAGCCTCAATGACATAGGAGATCATGGTGATGGCCGCCTCATCATGACCAAACGCACCATCGCCACGAGTATCCATCGTCACGTTCTCTCCTGCACTGAAGGTGGACAACACACTCTCTAGTCTCCACTGATTGTTCTTGCACTTGAGGATTACATCTCTTTTGGATAGAGGACTGATGATGAAGAGCTCGTAGATAAGGGTAACTTCACCAGCTCGCCGTATTCTCTCGTGATCCTTGGCAGACACATCTTGGTACTTGTCGAAGACAATGCTTTTCAAAGTACCTTCTGGATAGTGACTCAGACGACCCTGGATGGATGCGATCAGACTTGAGGGACTGCCGCCGCGTGGTCACACAATACGGTAGAACAAGTGCTGAACATCCACGATGACAATTTCAGCAGCTGTTGGCGAGATCTTGAGCACACCCAGGCGCTTGATCAACCCGGACTTGTTAGCTTTGCGGAGACAACCATGCGCGTCGATGAGCGATGGAGGCACTGCACACAGCTCGTAGGTGAACAGAGGCCCAAGTTCCATATACCGCCGCTGACCATCAAGAGCCGGAGAAAAATGTTCTCAAGATCGATCGATGACTGGCCTGCCTTTGTTGCCCTTGTCCTGCTTCCTTAGAACACCCATCGTCTTGATGGGACTACTGATAGGGTCGTAGAACACATCGGGAAGACTGGCAATGTACTTGCGCTCCATCTTTTCTCCAAGCACAATCGAATCAGCCACATTCACTTCAGCAGGAGGATGTTGAGGATGGTATTGCTGATCCTGATTGCTTGGGTGATGAGTAGGAGTAGGTAAAAGGTAAAGACTATTAGGCGATATCTCCAGTTAATAAGATAGGGTAAATTTTACGCTTATAGCATAGCATTGTGTAAAACTATCTTTTATCTATAGTTAAGGATATTAATCCTTGTAACATACTTACAATGACTTTCGTACATGATTACTTAATGCAAGAATTTTTCTCACAAAGAAATATGAATGCCAATGTTCATAAAGATATTTGCAGTATTCACTATGTGTAACAGATGTGACTATGTATTTCAAATATGACTGATTACTGTTTTTGTCTCACGAAGAAATGTGTCAAATATTGTAAGCTTATCCATTTATGTGCCTGAATAAATTAAAATACAATTTAGTAGAAGTTGTCACTCATTGTCCACCGAGATGTCAAATTTGATCTTCGTTTGACCTTAAAAAAACATCATGAATCGATTCTACGCCCCCAACACCCCATAAAAGATCGTTCTAGGACAAGTGGTTCAAAAGTAAAATTTTCAAGATATCGACCAGTCGCCATCTTGGATTTGTGCAAATTTCCAGAGTTGCCCAAAGTTGTTGTTTGGGCAACCAAGTTGAGTTTATTCTAGGACCCCATATGAGTACAAATCAACACAAAAGTTCATAGGATAGAACATTTCTAGGTTGGCTATTAAATACATATGAAGGGTCACCAAGTTTTCGTGTGTGTTTATTGATGATCTCCTAAATTTGAAAGCTAATATAAAATACGTACAATCAAAGCTTTCTAAAAGTACTGCTATAATGCATAGATGCAGTCATCTACTTGATATAAATAGTATGCGTATTCTGTACAATTCTCTCTTGTTGCCGTATTGAAATTACTGTGCAGAGATATGGGGAAACACGTACCCAACAAATACTAATTGTATTTTCTTATTACAAAATAGAGTAATCCGCATTATATTTGTTGCAAGACGGTTGGATCATACAAACTCACTGTTCCAACAATGAAATGTTCAAAAATTTCCAGATAGCATAGAACTGAAAACATTATTATTTATGTACAAAGCTTACTACAGCTGTTTGCTATCAAATGTTCAGTGTTTGTTTACTAGACGGGAAATAGCATACTCAATGCGAGCTAATCATGACTTAGAACGACAGAGAGTCTGTTCTACCATGCGATCAATGTCTCTTTGTAAAGGGAGTGCAATTATGGAATTCTCTATGTGATCATTTAAAAACTAGACATACTATTACTGAATTTAAACGTAAATATAAGAACCTTTTATTTGATAAATATCTGGTTGTGGAAATCTAAACAAAATCACACACAAATATAATCATGCCATTGAGGAAAATATAATAAGTGTAAAGATGTGTACTTATCACATACTTTAAAATGTTGAACATGCACGTATTCCATTACATTTTTTTTCTCAATTATTGTAGCTAGATGGTTAGATGAATAGTAAATTCGATTAATATAATATCGGTGTCTTAATATACATGTACGTATGTGTGTGTATATGTATGTACATATGTGTGTATATGTATGTATATGTGTGTATATATATATAGGTATGTAATTTTATGTAAATATATGTCAGGGGTAAATTTATACAAAAGTCAATGACTTCGTATTTACCCCCTTCAAACATTGTATATTCTCACTTGTATTACAGTTAAACTTGTTTGGTAGTTTTGTCTTCTATATATATATTGTTATCAAATAAACGTTCATT
The DNA here is from genome assembly GCA_020002185.1 of Paraescarpia echinospica. Lineage (NCBI taxonomy): Eukaryota > Metazoa > Annelida > Polychaeta > Sabellida > Siboglinidae > Paraescarpia > Paraescarpia echinospica. Next base: position 34,317,348 of record CM034536.1, read on the forward strand.
CAATTATCGACGGTCATGCACTTTTCAGCTGTAATGTAACGTTTGCACAAGGCAAGACAGCTTAAACAAATCGCAGGCTTATGTCAACTACTCTGATAAGAAGGTGCTTTTATCATTGTATTTTGTATGTTATATCAGTATATTCACCATGGACAATGTTTGTTAGTACCCTTGTAAGAATTTGGTGATGTTTGAATAAAACATAATTAGGATTAGGAATTAGGATTAGAAGGCCACGTACATGCATACAATTGGGATAATTGATATTTTTGGACTAATATAACCACTCTTGAAATAGCATGTCCAGTAGAGTATCCTGCAGAAATTAATAAAATTCTTCTATTAACACGATATTAACTTCATATTACAGATATTATTTTATAAGTGCGGCTTTTCTTCACATGTTTCCTGGTGACAGGAACACATACTTAACGAAAAAGCATTGTCTGTGATATTAAAGGTCTCAGTCCACAGAACAAAACAGAAGTTGCCTTTACGAGAAAGACCCGATCGTGTGGAATGTACAAATGAGGGGAAGTTCAAGTATCATAAATACAATTAGAACATGTTTAAGCGTTTATTATCAGATCCGTCGTATTGGATTCATCCCTCGGTGTAGAATCTTAGAAAACGGACGTGAAGTTAAACGTACACTTTATGGGGCATTTGAAAATCCTTAATACACATTTGAAACATGTTTAAGCTTTTGTTAAGACATCACTTCAAGCTAATACTTACTCCTTAATTTATTTCGCTAATAGCGAGTCATTATATTTGGTGTTGCAATGCGTGCTGTACCTAATAGTGGGGAAGATATGTGAAATAATTGTGGATTTTGTGGTAAAAGCACCAAAATTGGTGTATCTGATGTTAAGAGGGTACTAAATGATTTCAGATATAGTGCCAAGCTGATTTGTTTCCGTGACGCCCGTAACGTGGGAAAATCCAAAATGGACGCTGCCCGAATCTAAATATCTATTAATTGTCCTATCTTCGTGAATAGTTAATATAAACACATAAATAAAGTGACTTTTTATATGTTTCCAGACATGCCGAATTAAATGGCGTCATCAGTTCATTGAAAAAATGCATATATTTTAAGATAGGGCACAGGTTATTGGTAACATTCAAGATGGCCGCCACCTGAATTGTGAATATCTACCAAATGTCATATCTTCCCAACCAGTTGACATAAAACCATGGTTGAAGTGTCCTTGTATATTTTTTTCTGACATGGTTTATCGTCATGCAACTGGAACTCCTCGTCTTGGTGTATGTGATTCCAACTTCTCGCTCTGTCGCTGTCGCGGCAGCGCTGACGTCATGTTTTTCGCACTGGACCACACTCACTATTCTCGATGGGTGCCGATTTACATTCGTGACATGATGACGTTGCATGTACGACATCCTGACGTAGCAAGCCAGTTCGCCCAAGGAGGCTTTGTTGTGCACAAAACAAAACGTCCATGCTCAGCGATAGCTATCGACCGTGCACACGAACAAAACAACAAGGTCGTGAAAGGAGATGGTGGGGCAATCGGTTTGTTACAAAATCCAAGAGCCCTACTATGCTGGATGGTGACAGGACCTGAACTGGCGAGGGTCATTGGGGAATTTGAGATCATTTGCCTGGATCGCAGCACTGAGAACACTGATACAAGCAATCTTAAGCACCATGAGCATACTGAGTCTGTGCAAGTCACATTTGTTAAAAAAGGGCTCTTGTTCGAGTAATTGAAGACATAGGAAATCCATTCACAGAAGATAGTGGCTACCTTCTGGTACTTGACATTAGAAACGTCGCTGATAGAGCAATATTCGAAACTGTGCGTGTGATAGAGAAGATAGATTAGGAGTAGTATGAAAAGTAAATGGCAGAGCGAGTCACTCTACGAACAACACCTATATCTGATCCCATCAGTAGAAATTAAATGCCCTTGTTCAGCCAACCACCATCAAGAGTTCCATCAAAAGCAAAACAGATCGTGTCATCACTCAAGAGCGACTGTGTGTTTTCACGTTGGTACATTCCCTGTCAAACCCGCGACGGCGATTTTGACAATTTCTTCAAGCAAGAGAATCATGCATACCCACCATCGTTGTCTCAGCTAGGAAAACTCCGGTTTGGGACGAAGTCTGATCTTGTGGAATGCTTGAAAAAGTTCTGCACATCGTGTGGAGATGCCCCATCAGTCGATGTCATCATATTGGATGGTGCTGCAGTCATCAACATGTTGAAGCCAATCGGTGTCAAAACATTCCCAGAATATGTCACACAGGTGTTTTTCCTTACGTCAAAGCGCAGTTGAGAAACGTGACAAGAATTGACATCATTTGGGATGTGTACCTGGAAGGGAGTCTGAAGTCCACGGCGCGAGAGAAGCGAAGAAAGGGTGTTCGAAGGAATGTTGCAGCATCCAACACAATCCTAGGAAACTGGCAAGAGTTCTTGAGACTGGAAGACAGTAAGATTAAACTATTCAACTTCTTTGCACACCAGGTAAGCTACCAGTATGGCATGGTTGATTTTGGAAACAATATACATGCGTTCACACACTTCAAATACATCAATGATCACTGACATAATAATAGCATTTACATTATAATATCAATATCATTATCTGCAACATGTACAACAACATACAGTTTATTTGTTCTTTTACTTACTACCATAGGTTGTAGAGAATATTTATGCGGAGAAGGAGGTGTACTCAACATCTGGCCAGAGTGTACTTTGCACCAGAGTTCATCAGGACGTCTCATCCCTAGCGCCATGTACGCATGAAGAGGCCAACACACGAAGGTTCCTTCATGCAGTAGATGCAGCAAACAGGGAGTATCGCAGAATCATGTTGCGTACTGTGGAAATTGACGTGCTAGTTCTGGCAGTGTTTAGTGCTGTCAAAGCTCCTTGAGAACACGGAACTATGGGTCGCATTTGGCACAGCCAAACACCTGAGTTACATTTCTGCTCATGCAATCGCCACAACACTGGGTGGTAAGAAGGCACGTGCACTTCCCATGTTCCATGCCTTCACAGGTTGCGAAACGGTGTCATCATTTGCAGGCAGGTGAAAAAAAACTGTATTCGACATCTGGAAATCTTTCAATGAAGTCACCCCAGAATTATCTACCTTGTCGACACATCCATCGAGCTTCAGTGAACACTGCATGTCTGTGCTAGAGTCCTACGTTGTGGTACTGTATGGCCGAACCTGCACAGAAACTAGTGTTGACTCTGCCAGAAAACAGATCTTTAGTACCAAAGCCAGGTCCATCGACGCCATAACACCCACAGGAGCAGCACTGTTGCAACACACAAAACGGGCTATATAGCAACGTGGACATGTGTGGGGACAGGCACATGTCCGTACTCCAGAACGTCCTTCTCCAAAGACCTGCGGATGGCGTAAGAGTGCCACACAAGGATGGGAACCACTGTGGACATTATTTCCTGAAGCAGCGGCACCATGTTCCGAGTTGCTATGCTGTGGATGCCAGAAAGGGTGTACAGGACTATGCAAGTGTGTCAGGGCTGCTCTGAAATGCACATCACTATGCCGTTGCAGTGGTAACTGCAACCACAATGACTCCAACTAAGTGTTGTTTCGATATGACATATACAGAACAGTTTGTTTTGTCCGAAAAAATATACAAGGACACTTCAACCATGGTTTTATGTCAATTGGTTGGGAAGATATGATATTTAGTACATATTCACAATTCAGGTAGCGGCCATTTTTTATTTTACCATTAACCTGTGCCCTATCTTAAAATATATGCATTTTTTTCAAAGAATTGATGACGCCATTGGATTCGGCATGTCCGAAAACATATAAACAGACACTTTATTTATGTTTTTATATCAACTATTCACGAAGATAGGACAATTACTAGATATTTAGATTCGGGCGGCGACCATTTTGGATTTTCCCATATTACGGGCGTCACGGGAACAATTTAACTTGGCACTATATCTTAATATCTTTTGGTGCTTTTACCACAAAACCCACAATTATTCTTGTTATTTACACATATCTGCTCCACTATAAAGGAAATAGTCGGTATTGTCAACGATTACGTATCTATGTTAAAATCCTCAAACTAATTTAGTTTGATCGCAAGATCGGTATCTTTACGAAGTGTAGAGGGTCGTAAGTTATGTTACAGTGTATGTTGTGTGAAATTTGCCTGAATCGAGCCGACCGAAAATATCTAACCAGGAGAGAACACGTAAACGAAATGCCTAACTGTTTACGACACCTAAGCAAACTTATTTTCTGCTGGCGAGATGTCCAAGGTTGGTCATGGGAAGGACATCATTCTCTCAAAGTCTGACCGCGTCAACCTCAATCTGGCTGACGCGCAATAAAACTCGCGCACGCCAGGTCAAAAAATTTCGCCCCGGGGGCGTGCGCAAAGCGGGCTGAGGAGAATATAAGGCGATGGTGGGAAAGACTCGTTGCAATTCACTTTCTAACTGCGCTGTGAACGGAGGAGCCACCGAAATCACGACGCCACGTTAACTACTCTCGTTAAAGGGAGTGCTCACGTATCTCCTTTAGTTACACAATTAGTTGGAGTTTCGGTTAACAAATATGCGTCAATTCTCTGAGTTTTGCGATTGCAGAGTAAATTTTACTTAACAGAATTTAATGTTTTCCTCTTGTTATGATATACTTTTCATCGAGAATTGTAGGAAACATAAATTTGAAAATTATGCTCGAAATTGTTATCGAGTTTTCAGATCCTTCGTTTGATTAAATTTGAGAACATATTCATATGAAAGGATTTAACTATATAACGATATTTCTGTACATGAATGTGCAACGAAACAAAATAAACCACGTTGATGACATAATAATTATAGAGATCGTTGTTCGACAATGAAAGAGAAATCAATAAATCAAAGTAGCTAGGATGATGTCACATTGAATACGTTAACTTTAATGCGGATTCTGCTATATTGTATTCCCACTGTCACATATGTTTTATCTTTTTTGGAAACAAACTTTTATATGATTACAGTATGCTCAGATATTCTTAGTAACCATGCTTCCGTTAGTCCGATGTCACTATGTTGTGTGTGTATACGTACGAGCGTTTGTGTGTGTATGTGTGTGTTGTATGTTATTTTTTATTGTTTACTATGTTTTACGATAGTCATCACGGATGGTTTCCTTAAACCATCGAATCAAGCAGTTTACTATTATGCAAAAACAACAATAAAAATCATGGGAAAATCGTGAACAGTTTCAACATCTATCAAAGCATCGTAAGATTCCCCTAAACAAATCGTGAGACTTGGAGCTTCTATAGGCTGTGTCGTAATTCCTCAAATAATTACGACTTGTCTATCATGCGCTATTAACACAATCTTCCATTCTGGCTTAAAGACCGGCAATCAGTTTGTTTGATCTATAAGGCATTGGCTTTTAATCGTGATTCTTTAAAAAAAATCGGATTTTTTAAATTTAAATCGGATTTATTTTTTATTTATACATTAACTTGGGGCTTCTGACTTGAAAAGATGCTTCCTTTTGAAGAAATGTTTTAGAAGCTTCACTGCATTCAGAAAGGGAATAGCTCAAACACCTGGAAATTAGGAAAGAAAATATTATTTCAATACTTTTATTTTACTAAATAGATTCAGAACGGAATCAATGTATATTTACAAAATGTGCTTCATTGAAATAATGCACACGGACATTAGATAATAAACTTGCACAATGTCACAAACAGTGTGTCCTCATATGTTCATTTGGCTTTACACCCAGTCTTTCCTGGAACCACAGTCTTTTCAAAATAAAGCCACACACAATCTTTTTCTCTTCCAGACATTGTGAATAAACACACAGAAGCAGTAAAATTGTATAATTCGGCTGTGATCAATAGACAGTATTTGTAAGTCAACAGCTAGGTCTCTAATGCTGTGTTGGCCAGCCACAGGGTCAGTACTGGGCCTTGAAATCATTGAAAACCTTGAATTACACCAACCCCAATGTAAAGCCTTGATATCCATGATTTTATGACTTGCAGCCTTGATTAGGCTCTGCCTGTGGCCTTTGTTTAGTGCATTCCCTGCTGATCTCAGCCTGAGACCCAGGTTGGCTTATGTGCATCTTTTGCCTCCCCTCTAACTGTGGAGGTGTTTCAGCTGGGACCACTTCTGCTGCTCATCAGATTATCTGCTTATATTGCGCAACAGTTGCCTATGGACCCCTTTCTATGATCCAAGGCTTCCTATTCATTCAAATAGAAAGATCTTCCTTGACCAATCACTTTTTATGGGTATGGGTGTTACATATTTAGACCTATAGATGCATGAGGCAGTCAAAGCATTCCACCCAGATTCATAAATTAGCAACTAAAACAATCAGAAGTAAAACAATCGTAAATCAATTATTTGTTTTGATTTTTTTGGAGTAATTTTAATCATGATTTAAATCAATGATTTAAATCAAATGTTTTAAATCAAACTACCCTGAACAGTTTTGTAAGAATACGCACGCACGCACGCACGCACGCACGCACGCACGCATGCATACACGCATACATGCATACATACACACACATACATACCTCACCTTCAGGCAAGTTATTTATGTTACAACAATGTTATGTTGGCCTAACTACTAAGGTGAAACGTTGTCGTTGATGGTCAGTAGAACCTTCATCTTTGCAAAGTCGGTGGGCCCTCTGAAATGTTCGTGGTCCACATAGCACCATAGCATCGGACCGGGAGTAAGTCAGAAACAATACGTACGAGGATGGTCTATAATGTTATCCCATAATGCATTGCAGCATGTTTGAGAAAGACTCGTCTTCCCGCGCCCTCTTCACTCAAGTGAACGTCGGGGACATGCACAGTGGCGAGTTCCACGCCCACACTCTGCGTGTGATGACGGGCCTGAGTGAACTCATCAACAAGCTGCACAGTCCCGCGGTCCTCGACAGAATGCTCGCCAATCTCGCCCAGCAACATTTCGTCCGTGAAGGCGTCAAGCACGAACAATTCCACGTACGTAGCACGCATGCGCGTTTAGCACTTCCGGCGAGGTTTAAATAAATTCTAATGGTCTTCTGACATCTCCTTGAGTGTGTTCTGGCAGTTCCACATTAAATTAAAGTAGCATGATTTTACCACTTATAATTATTTTTTCTTTAATTTATGTACAACATAAACAATATTTACTAAGTTGAGTATACTTGCTACTGCCACGTAGGCATTTGATGTATTGTTCGGTGTGTGTTCCCCTTCACACAGTGTTAGGCTCCTGCGCCTCGGTCTAGCCGACAGCAAAGATGGCCGTGTACTGCGTGAGATTTACCGTTGTGTGCTTGTTGTAGGCTTTCCGCGACATCTTGTACAGCTCCCTCGGTCAGCTCCTGGACGAGTACAATCCGGACGCGTGGAAGAACTGCATGTACGGCATCTTCTTCAGGATCGCCGGCTCTCTGCCGTGAGGGTTGCTCGCGCTGGCGTCTCTGGAGGCAACGGGAACGAGGCGGCGTGTCAAACATAACGTGATGCTCGCTGAAACAACGGCAACGATCTGTAAGCGTCACCTAGCGTTTACCAACGGCATCATTACTAGGCGGTGTAGCGGCGACTCCGTTCGTAACAAGTGGAAGTGGCTCCTCACTTGTCACGGGTGCAGTTCGCTAAACTCTGCGGCCGCCGCCTCAATCGTCGTCACCAATGGGTGTCACTTTACCTGTTCCCAGTGAGAAATGCAACATATAAAACGTGAAAATTCGAATGTGGTCTCGTCTGTGTGTTTTCTTTGTAGCTATAGCAATGAATTTGTGAACGTTCGTAATAGTGGATAAGCTACCAATTACGTACGCATGACTTCACTTACAAATTACCCAATGCCTGTAAGCACACTGGTACCAACCAGACTCATTCCCATTCACAGTTCTTCCTGTTATTCTCGTTTTCGTTTGCTGCTCCTTCGTTTTCTTCCCTTCATTTATTTCTACCTAGTCCTTCTGTCTACCTGGTCCTTCTTTCTACCTTGTCGTTGTCTTTTTAGCCTTCAACTTGTCGTCATTTCTCATCAGCCTTTTCCTGACTTCGTGAAGACAGCCACAGTGAGGGACGTTAATGTCAGCAAAGGCCTAAATTTTCACATCTGGACAAAAGCAAGAAATTTGGCACAGATGACCTTGATACCATACTATTTCAGAATCGTGATGGAAGCAACCTGAGATTTTGATGCTTCAGCCATTTTGTGCAAAATCCAAAATGGCCGCCACCCGAAATCGAAAATTGCCAGATCTCTGGAACCTGTGCTCCGATTTGAATGATCCTTGTGTCGTTTCTAGGGATTTGGGGTGTGTGAAATGATACGTGAAGTTTTTGAATCAATTTAGGGTCAAGGTCACGTGCTGCAGGTGAATGACAGGGTCAAATAGTCACAAAAACACGAGTAAACACCCAGCTGTGTGTCCTCACTAACAGTTCATAGATAATGCAAATTACACGCCAACGTTCCGTTAGCGGCTGCGTTGATACAAACTGTTCATCGCGTACGCCTGGTCCACAATCCTGCAATTAGCAACACATAACAGTGCTGGATTATACACGTGGATAGTATCTCATCAGAAACACGATTGGTTGGTGTCCCAATACATATGGACACAAATAATTATATTTATTTGCAAAGGTGTCCCAAAACATATGGTACAGAAAAATAACTATTTTGTTAGATTTTAGGTTGTCCCAAAACATAGCCACGAACAAACAACCAACCTCTGTAAAAGCGCTCCAGGAGTTGCCAACCTCTTTGATATGCCAGATACAATGGAAGAGAATGTGATGGCACTAAATGAGAAGCTGCAAGTACTCGCTGCCTTCGAGGACGCTGCTGATATCGGTGCAACTGCGCAACATCTCGGTCATCACGAAGACAGTCACAGCCTGCAAATGACATTCGCCAAGGATGTCCTCTCAGTTCTCAATGTTCTACGAAAAACCCTTTCTAACAACAAAATGGTCCAGATTTGGTCGCGCTCCATACTCGAGAGGTCATGTCTTCTGATATAGCAGAGGCGCTATGTAATGCGTACGAAAGAGGCAAGGATCTCCATGACGCCTTCGTTAGTGAGCGCCTGAAGAAAGGTAAGGTTTCCATCACAGACATCATCAAGAGGTCAGCTCTCCAGACGTTTGCAAGACGCATAGATGAAACAAAGAACAGGAACAAAGTCAGTGCACTGAAAAAAGATATATCACTGGTGTCTCATATTTTCTTGTCGCTACAGCCCCGGCCAGATTTCGACTTGGACAATTTCTTCAAGTTCGAAAACCAGAGAGAGCCACCATCTTTGTCTGACCAGGGAAAGCTCAGGTCCGGCACAAATTCTGATTGTCTGCACTGTCTGACTATCCCAAAACTCACACCTCCAGATGGTGTTACGGTGAAGGTGTTGGATGCCCCAGATGTGATTTACGTGGTCCGCCCAACCAACGCCGCTAACTTCGAGCAATATGTTGTGCGTCATTTCATGCCCTTCATTACCAGCTCTCTCTCAAGTACAACATCGCGACTCGACATCATATGGGACATATACCCTGATGACAACCTCAAAGCACAGGCTCAAGCTAAACGAGGTACCCCTGGCGTGACAAGCATTGTCGAAGGCTCTACACCTGTCCCTCGTGACTGGAACAAGTTCCTAGCAAATTCAGAAAACAAGGTCCAGCTGTTTAGGTTCCTTTCAAAAGCTGTTATCGAGGCATCGTCTCAGCTCACCAATGTTATGGTTTGCTCCACGTATGACGATGTCGTCCTGGTGAATACCTCTCACAGCCAATCGACTTGGACACGATCATGCCATGCAATCACCAGGAGTCCGATCTCTCTCACGCCGCACAACAAGGTCACTCAAAGGCTTTCATCCGCACAGTCGACAGCGATATTGTCATCATTGCTGTTGGCCACTTTGACAGCCTTGGTTTGATGGAGTTGTGGATAGGCTTTGGAACTGGAAAAGCCTTTCAGCACATCCCCGTTCTTGCAATCACCCAAAGATTTGGTCCCGAGAAGTCGCTCACGCTTCCACTGTTCCATTCCTTCACCGGGTGTGATACAACGTCATCTTTCTTTGGCATCGGTAAGAAAATTGCCTGGGCAGCATGACAGGCATGCCCAGACCTTATTGAAACACTACTTGTTCTTTCCGACGACCCTAGACCCCTGACATTCGACTCATCCATATGGCACGCCTCGAACGCAGGACTGTTGTCATGTACAGCAAGAGCAGTGGGTGCTCATGGGTGAATGATGCCAGACGTCAACTCTTCGCGCATGGTACTCGGATGCTCCACCATACTCCCACACAGGAAGCCCTGCTCCAGCATGCAAGACCAGGCGGGTTACATCTGGAAACAAACAAGACAACGACCCAAGATGTTCCAGATGCTTCAGCGTGGGTGCAAGACGTGAAAACGAAAGTATGGGCACCATTCTGGACAGTGCAAGCCGACGCAAACAAAGCGTATGCCTTCCTTCACCATTGTGGGTGTGGAAAAGCCTGCAGAGGAAACTGTAAATGTGCCAGGGCAGGTATCAAATGCACCATTCTTTGTCACTATGAAGGTGAATGCATCAACAACTACGAACTGTAAATAATAAGAGATTTCATGTATGCAAAACGTCTTACTGGCGAGAAGGATTTTGATGCGATCCTGCAAGTTGATTGCCTGTAAATAGTACGTACATGTGTAACTGGTGGTGCCTAAGCCCTGTGTCGTGGTCTTAAGGGTATTCCTTTCACTGGTTTAAAATAGACTTTATGTTTTCCACTACAATATATTTATATTTAAACTTTACATTTTCCACAACCAATATCATGCTGTGATATCAACTGCCTATATCATATTCTGTGAAAGACCCAATGCACGTTGAGCAGTCGGCAGAAGAGTAGGAGGTGGGGCATTGTCTGTTCTTTTCCGCAGTCACATTCTCTTGACTGCGTCTCATCAATGTAGCCACACTTCTTCATGGTTGTTTTTGTGCGACCGACTCCGGTTCGCAGGCGTTTGAGTGATCGCCAGCAGAGCCATGGTTGGTCAGACTAGCTGGTAGGGATTCAGCTGGTTGTAATCCCATTTTGACGACTGCTGGTGTTTCTTGGAGTCGCGTTTCCCACATGTCTAGTCTGGTGCTGCTAGGCGATGTGTTGTGCGGTGTCGTATTGTTCATGAAGCCTTTCCGTGACTTCAATCGGCGCGTAGCAGGCACGTGGTTGTGTAGTTGATGTTTTATGTAAGTTTCTTGACTTGTTCTTTCAGTGTTGCTATCAACAGTCCGCCTAATATCCGGTGGGGCTATGTTAGTACTAGTTTTGCTTGATAGAAGCCCCGTTGTTCTGTAAGTTTCTTTGTCTCTTCGCCATGCGTGAACATACTATATGGCACATTCAGTACGCACGTACCCGATTGAAAAGTGGACACTCCAGGAAATGCAGCGTATGATCAATATAGTTCACCTCCTCTTTGAGTTACTTCCATTTGTGACGTCATCTGTATTTTCTGCAAGATGGGACTGAAATTCTGACGAAAAAACAAATTGGATGGGTGACACATGAGAAGACTGCAATTCCACGAAACACATTAGGCAGGGCTAACTCGTTATATTTTGCTCTTAGATCTTTGGAAACGTAACGCCCATTGTATTGATAGTATAGCATCTGACTACGCTTGTCAAGCATTCATCTACTCCTCACACTTGGTAAAACTACTATAATAATAATAACGGTATGTCTGTGTAATTCGATACTTGCGCTGATTGACAACAAGGATGCATTTCTTTACGCCCACAGCACTTCCTATATTACATATATCTAGTGCTGATTATCTCCAATCGCAGTGTCTAGTGCTGATTATCTCCAACCGCAGTGTCTTCAAACGTATATTCTGAATCTAAATGTCTATGTGATGCAGATTTGTGTTTTTATTGAAGACACATGAGTAGTGCTATGAAATCCATGTTATAGTAGGTAGGATGGAATGAGAACTCTTGTGATAGGATGACTGGTCAACCACTACCCAGGGGCATCCGCAATCTTAATTTCGGCGCGACCGTCACACAAATATCGTTTTCATCAACATGTTGAGACACATTAAGTGTCTCACAGACTGACTGATACAGGACACAATTGTATCACAGACAAACTGAAGCAGCACACAAGTGTATCACGTAATTGGAATTTGCTAGTATAAACAGTGTAGGATCTTAAATTATGTACATCCAAAGTCATTATGCCGATGAAGACTGCGATATGCAATCGAAAAACACCATACAGGCGCACACACCCACACGATCATACACCTATCAACACACCCCACACACTCACACACACACACACACTCACTCTCTCACACACAGACACACATGAAGAACACACACAAGAAATGTGAAATCTAAAAATGTACTAGTTTATCCGATTGTCCCGTTTGTGTGGGTCTGTGTGTGCGTGCGTGCGTGTGTGCTTGTGTGTGAGAGTGCGTGCGTGCGTGTGTCCCTGTGTTGATGTGTGTATATGTGCGTGTGCGTGTCTTTGTATTTATATATATGTGTGTGTATGAGTGTGTGTGCGTGTGCGTGTGCGTGTGCGTGTGCGTGTATGCATGTGCGTGCGCGCGCGTGTGTTTGTGCGAACATGCAGTCACGCCAAACTAAAAAAATTATTTAGTTTGTACAAAACGGTCACTTCGACAGTACAGTTTTACTGTCGAGATGACCGTGCCCCAGGTAGACGCGGCTGTGCAAAGTGCGGCCGCTGGTGAAACCGGAGCCTGCATTTTACTGGAGAATACGTGATCTAAAACAACAAGGGATGTAAACTAAATCATGTTGTGGGTCAGGCAGTTTCGAAGCACCCTTTGGCATCGAAACAAATCATTACTGGAAACAATATAATTATATACAATTCGTCCAGAATAAGAAACACTAATTTACACAATGAAAAACACATTAAAAGCTGTAAAGAAGATGGGAGGCAAGCGTTCACTATGGAAGGTTGGGACCGCTGATAACAGAGGTACCTTTAGCCTCCCCCGGTAACTTTGATAATACGTATCAGACGTGAAATTTCTATAGAACCTGGTCATGCCACATGCAAAGTTCACATACGGGCCCACAGCCCGATATACACAGTTCAACACACACAGTTTGTCACCCGTCACTGTACAGCACAGCGACTTGTTGCCGTTCGGCGTTGTCCTCTTTTGCCGAGGCGCTGCCGACGCCCGGCATAGCTGACACTTCGCACGACTGTTGCCTGGCTGACTCTTCGCAGACGCTCTGCCTCGCTGACGGGGTCATGGACTTCCTATTTGGTTAAAAAAATGCAATGTATTTTTGAGAAATGATTTTTTTTAATTCATCTGCTCTGACATGAGTGCATTTGAGTAGTGAGATTTCCGGGTATGATTGTAGAAGCTGTTGATAGTAAAATGTTGTATTCTTAGCTGACTGCACTAAGTGAAAGGGTATTTGGCAGCAATTTGGCTTGTTGACCCTTTAGCCGGATTACTGCCTGCATCCATTTATAAATATTGACGGGTGTCATACATAGAGGCATTTTACGAGAGCTAAAATATTAGATTTTAACTAAACTCGACCAGTATGTCAATGAGTTAATTATAACAGCAGGTGAGAAGTTTAATATTTTTTATAGGTCACATTTCCTTATAATCAAACAAAACGTTAACATAGTCGCCAATGGGAAACTAACAGTGTGCTGAGCCATGACACTTCGGCGACACCGCAACCGTCTGGCACCACCCCGGCCGACTTCCACGCGCATGCCTTTCCTTGCGCTCCAGCGCAGCCAGGGCAGCTACACAGTGAAAACAACATTCACCAAACAGCACACCAAGACCGTCCACATACATACATAAATATACGAGGTCGATATACGTATTTCGGCTATAGTACGTAATAGCATTATTCATATTATTAGTTCTGTATAGTTACTGAATAACGACAAACATTTCTTGTACAGTTGCAACATTATAATTATAAATATGCGGTCTACTCACGGGTTACGTACCCCAAATTAGGTTCATTGACATCGGGCGGCAAGTTTGCACAGTGCAAATGTCCATTTGTGATCAGGCACCCACAAGACACTTCGGGCTACAAAAAAAATTGACTGATGCAACCCCATCATTCGTTTGCGTTCAATAGGGCGCGTTGATATCGTTCGAATATTTGTATATTACGATCCGTTAATATAACATAAATTAAACGGTTTCCTGTAAACTCGGAACGCTACGATGTTAAGTATGCAGAAGGGTGAAATAAGCAATGAATACATTGGTGATCACTTGGTAATTAACATATATATTACTTAGTTTTACATAATTATTATTAATCGCAAACATTCGTTAAGCTATATTATCCTCAAGACGAAGGATAAAACGGAATAGGCGGTTGCCTAGGACAGTTATTACGTATCAGAATCGTCAGTTAAGGTAACTATGCTTTTAGACCCGCTAGGCAGCGGTGTCCTACCAAAAGAACAACATTAATCTAAAGGTTCCTGTAAACATGGAACACATCATAACGCCATATCAACATTATGTAGGCAAGTAAAAGTTACAACAAACAGTATAGAAACTGTGGGTAACTATCTGTAAAAGTTAGTTTTGTTCACTGACATTTATGTTTGTTGAAGTTGCAATGTATTGTATTTGTTCAGATTCCAAGAGGTCCAGTGAACCAAGTAGCAGGACTGCCAACTGAAATAATACATATTAATAATAAATAATAATACTGTAAAAATAATAAGAACAATACGAACAAACGAGACATAAAACCACATAATATCAACATCAAACATAACAGGCAAATATCCATTATACATGGAAATGTTTTTGAATTGAAGAAGCTTTCTGCTCCTGGAAATATATCACAAGTTGTATGACGTAAATACAATGTGGTTAAAATAGTATATTTCCTAATGTTGATTCTGTTATTGGAAACTCCAAAAGGAGTGTAGTTTTGTAGATATTTCAAATGGATCAATATGATTAGTGAGAACGTTAATTTACAATAAACAGAAGTGGTCCAATTGGTGAACCTTGTGGTACACCAGATAACACCGACTCCCAGTCAGATGGTTTTCTTTCGAGGACCAAGAAGTTAAACGATTTAATGTTCAAATTATGGGGCGTCTGAAAATCGCATCGTATTAAAACTGATTCCTCAACTGGTTTAGGTAATTACGAATCATTTTAATTTGTGTTGAAATTGCTAGTGATATACACAATCGGCTAAGTCAACGATTTGTTAAAATCACCAAAATAATTTAGTCTGATTGCTAGATAGGAAAACTTATTTACCAGTTTGTCCAATTATTCCACCCATACAAAATATATCTAAATGTATGAAGGAGCTAACATGTCGTACATTGATCAATGTTTTGCGAAATGTGCCTGAAACAAGCGAGACAAACGAAAGTATTTAACCGAGAAAGAAAAGGTAAATAAACGTATGATTGTTTGCGACACCTAAACAAAAATACGCTCTTCTGGCGAGATGCCCAAGGAGGATCATGGGAAGGGCATCAATCTCTTAAAGTCTGAACGCGTCAACATCAATGTGGCTGAAGCGCAATACATTTTGCGCACCCAGGTAAAAAATGTCGTCCTGGGGCGTGCGCAAAGCGGGCTGAGGAGAATATAAGGCAGTGGAGGGAGAGACTCGTTGCACTTCACCTTCGAACTGCGCTGTGAACGGAAGAGCCACCGAAATCACAGACCTTGGTGAGTACACGACGCCACGTTAACTACTGTCTTTAAAGGGAATGTTACGCGATGTTCATTGGTTAGACGATATGCAATTAGTTGGAACTATTGTGTTTAAAATACCTGAATTCTCTTAAATTGTTTATCTAACAATACGTTTACATCTACAGTGTCATACTTCGTGTTTTTCTCTATTTTGTTATTATATATATTCAGCCAGGAATTGTAGGAATATGAATTCGAGAAAGCGATTCGAAATTGTTGTAGAGTTTTCAAACCACGTTTATGGCATATAGAGATCATTGTTTCGATATTACTGACAAATCAATAAACCACATTTTTTAACATTCCCTTTAAATGGAAAGAAAAATGGCTGATGTAGCATTTAATGCGTTGATTTTAAAATGCGATTGCTGCTATATTGTATTCTAACTCTCATATGTACACTGAGACAATACGTTTCGGAGCTACCTCGTTTATTTGACCATATCCCTCAAATAAAGAGTGTTCATTGCATGTTCTACGACAGTCATAGGTGAATGTTTGTATTTAACGAAGAAAATCAAGTTGCATACTACTATTTAGGGACAAGAATGGAAAATAATTCTGCAAACTATGATGTCAAAATATTGTGAAATTTAAAAAAAATCGTAAGACTTCGCTTCTGCAAATTATGTCGTAATCCGGACAAACATAAGACGACTTGTCTACCTTGCGGTAGTAACTAAATCTTCCCTTCTAGCTTAAATACCGACAGTCATTTTATTTTATCTATAAGACATTTGTATTTATTGAACCACCAGTATGTTGACGACAGCCATACATTTTTGTACAAAAACACGTTTTCTATTTAGCGGTTGTCTCTATTAGCTGGGAGTGTGTTGCGAATAAAACTAGAGGAGCACGTAGCACTGCTATGTTGCTAATTTATCAAACCCAAGTGTGTGTTGTTTATTGATCAAGTAAGCTGGTGCGGTGATACTGTAACAAATGCCCTAGACCTACTTATTGCTAAATTTCCCTTGCTATTCATACAGATTTTGAGAAGTTTGGTAAACACGTATTGTGGAACAAGAACATAACACAATTCATTGCCTATTTGAAAACATCTACCTTCAGTTGTTTTGTGGAAGAAACTGTATAATTTTAACGCAACATTACACAATAACAAAATGTATCTTTCACGTGGAGAATAGTCGATGTAAGGTTAAGTGACCAAAGTGAACAAAAAGCATTATGTTTGGTATTTTAATAAATGCATGTCTTTATGCTGAATATCAAAATTATGCATTTTGTTGACACCGCATTATCATCAGATCTAAGTGATTCAACAAGCCGTACACTCGCACACTCGCACACACACACACACACACACACACACACACACACACACACACACACACACACACACACACACACACACACACACACACACACACACACACACACACATCGTTGCCTGTGTGTTTGCAGCAAGATGAACTCCCTCATTCTAGCGCTCGTGCTATGTGGCGCGACTGTGGCGCTGGCTGAGGGTGAGACTAGCAGCCACTGTTCGTTCGAGGAGGCCGACATCGTGATGAAGGAATGGCAGCACATCTTGAGTCACGGCGACAGCGCGACCATTCTCATGCGTGCTGCTAACGTCGTCTTCAGCGGGTACGTATATCTGGCACAAATGATCGATCACACTCGCATTAGTACATTGAAGACATTTGATTGCATAACCGAATATAAATTATTTAATTAAAGTAAAAAGGTAGACCAATGTTGCCATTTTAATGACCTCCCTGACGCTTTGAACACCGAGGCCTACATTGGAATTCCTAAACAATTACAAAACGTAGTTATTTGATGAAAACAATAATTCCTTGATCTAGCCTCGGCTGCGCAAACTGCTTCGCAGGCTAGTTATTTAACTTGAAATAATGTAACATACATTGGTGGCAGGTGGTCAGCAGGACCTTCGATTTTGTAAGGTCGGTGGTCCCACTAAAAAGGTTTTAGTCCACATAGCATCATAAAAGGAAAAAGACAGTATCGGAAAGACCCGTTAGGACAAGTAAATTTAAAGGAAATGCACACGATGTTACCATAGACTTATTCAGATAAGTGGTGAAGATGATCCCGTAGAGAAAAAATAGTAGACTGAAACATGTCAACTTTATGACAAATCTCGCATAAGGGTCCGTTTTTAACGTCGTTTCCCTACTACCTTTGACATTTGCTAAACAGTTGATTGTTAGAAAGGCAGTCGGCAGTCCGATCAAAGTGTTGACTGTCTCAGTTCTCTTGAATCCGGACTGACAATGAGTTAGAACACCGTATAATATATGACAGTGGTTTCTGATGATTTCCCATAATGCATTGCAGCATGTTTGAGAAAGAGCCGTCTTCCGCCGCCCTGTTCAATCGAGTGAACGTTGCGGACATGCACAGTGGCGAGTTCCACGCCCACACCATGCGTGTGATGACGGGCCTAGATGAACTCATCAACAAGCTGCACAGTCCCGCGGTCCTCGACAGCATGCTCGCCCATCTCGCTGAGCAGCACGCCCTCCGAGATGGCGTCACGCACGAACTATTCCACGTACGTAGCAGGCATGCGCGTTTAGCACTTCCAGCCAGATCTAAATACATTCATATGGTCTTCCGTTATCTCCTAGGGTGGTTTCAGGCAGTTCCACGTTTATTTAAAGTAGCATTCTGTTACCACTGTTAACTGTTTTTGTATATACAACGAAATTGTATATACAAAATGAACAATATTTACTAAATTAAATGTATTTGCTACTGTCACTATGATGCTCCCTTTCACATAGCAATTAGGTCAATGTGTGCTCCCCTTCACACAGCTGTTAGGCTTCAGCGCCTCGGTCTAGCCGACAGCAAACATGGTAGAGTACTGCGTAAGATTGACCGTTGTGTGCTTGTTGTAGGTTTTCCGCGACATCTTATACAGCTCCCTCGGTCAGCTCCTGGACGAGTACAACCCGGATGCATGGAAGAGCTGCATGTTCCACATCTTATACGGGATCGCCGGCGCTCTGCCGTGAGGGTTGTTCGCCCTGGTGTCGCTGACGTCGACGAGAACGAGGCGGCGTGTCAAAGGTAATATGATGCTTGCTGAAACAACGGCAACGTCTACCAAGCGTCTACCAACGGCATCACCACTAGGCGGCGCAGCAGCGACTCCGTTCGTAACAAGTGGAAGTGGCTCCTCACTTGTCATGGGCGCAGTTCGCTATACATCGCGGCCGCCGCCTCAACCGTCGCTCATCAGTTGGTGTCACTTTTCCTGTTCACAGTGAGAAATGCAACGAAATAAATTGTAAAAACATGAATGTGGTCTCCTCTCTATGTTGTCCTTGTTGCTACAATGATTTCGTAAACTTAAGTGGTACGGGATAAGCGAAGGATAACCTACCAATTAGTACACACAGGCATAACATCGGGTACAAATTACGCACACAATCATTGGCACCCATCAACGTCTTTGGGGACGTACTTTGTAGATTGTTCATAATTTAGAACAGGAAGTCGTCCTTCCTGTTGTTGTTGTTCTTCTTCTTGATTCTTCTTGTTATCCTCCGTCTTCCCTTACTCCTCCTTTCTGTTCTTCCTTTCTCCCTCTTCTTCCTTCAGTTCGTATTTTTCTCCCTTCACCTTTCTATGTTCTTTTTAGTTATTTGTCGTCAGCATTTACTTCGGTGCGCTGTACCAATCACGTTTCCACACTTTGTTCTTACCAACGTGTATAATAATACTATTTTAGTTTGATAGAAGCCCAATCAGATGCCCTGTGTAGTTCATCGTCTATACATGACCATACAGCATGACATATTTAGCACAACCGTAATGGATTGGAAATGCAGCGCGTGCACAATACCACCCACCTCTAGAAGAACTGACCTGGTCAGTTTCTGAATTGGTTTAATAGCATCAATGACGTCATCTATATTTTCCGAAATATATCTCTGAAATTCACTAAAATACAATAACTTGAATGGAGAACACGTGAAACGGCTGGGGGTGCATACAATTTAAGCAGACAACTCCACGAACAGAATTAGGCATAGATAACTCCTTATGTTTTGCTATTTCGTTCTAGGAAACATAACGCCCATTGTTATGGCAATGTATCATCGCACTATTATTTCTCGGGCAATTATTTACTCCACACATTCGGTAAATAGTGTATATTATAGGTTCAGTTATGCAATGCTACACTAGCCATGCTTGACAATAAGGCTGCATTTCCATATGTCCAAATTGCAATTTTAATATCCAGTTCTGATGGTCACCAACTGCAGTGGTGAACGTTTTTGAAGCACATCATCAATAATACGTTTCGCACATCCATGACACACAAACCACTTCTCTCCTATCTATAACTAGTTACTTGGACATAGAATACAGCGTTTTGGGTCTCTGTTGTGTTTCACTTCCGTATCTTCAAACACATATTCTGAAATAAAATATATATATATTTTGTGTTATAATAATAATAATAATCTTTATTTTATATTGCGCCGTATCTATAACATTCATAGCGCTTTCCATAAGACTAATATATAAATAGTAAACTTAAACAAAGTTAAATATAAAAGTAAATAAATTAAGGTAATAGTGCAAATATAATATAAACACCAATAGATAAAAAAAAATATTCTCATGTTACAATGAATATATAAAAATGTTCTTTCGGCTGTTAAAAAGATCAAGATCAAAACCCCGTCTCTGAGCATGATTTTGAAGTATAGAAGCGCAAAGGAAGCTACCTTATTATTATTGTTATTGTTAATATGAAGTCCATGTCGTAGTAGGTAGGATGGAGTGAGAACTATTGTGATAGGATGACTGGTCAACCACTTCCCAGAGGCCTCCACAAATATAAATCCGGTGCTGACCTTCACAGGATAATATCACTTTAGTGAGCATGTCCACAAACATGTTGTATTGTCTAACCGACTTTTTGCCTCCTTATTACTACACTAGCGTAATATCTCTGAAATATCGACTTACAATATTGCCGATCCCATCCGCCATCTTTTGTTTTCGATTGGCAAGGGGTGTCCTATTTCCACGTTGATAAACTAATACCCTGCGCTAATTTGGTGATTACACCGTGTTCAGTATCATATCATTATAACAATAAACAGTGCCATCATTTATTATTTCATTATTTTGTTATATTGTACCTATTTATTTTAGCATTTAAAAAAGGTTGAGGGCATGGGACGCCAAGCAAGACCAGCGATCGGAATTTGGGTGGCAGCTAAAGATCCGCTGTGATAACATCTAGTGACAGTATTTTATTTAAGTCTATAACGTGACTAAATTCGAAATATCTTCGGATCACATCTATGACGTTTAACTAATACGTTAAAATTTGAAAAATGTACCACATCCGATATGGCACTAAAATAATCCCACAACTTATATATAATAACAGAAAGGACACGTTTGAATTGATGGCGAAAGTAGCACATATTGTAATAGCACAATTGAAATAACGACGAAAATAGCTTCACTTATCCGCCTCTCTCTCTCCCTCTCTCCCTCCCTCTCTCTCTCTCTCTCTCTCTCTCTCTCTCTCTCTCTCGTTTTTGTGAACTCATCAAGACGGGTATCTGTCAGAAAAGACGCATTTGAAATGTGTGCATCAAATCTAATATTTCTCGCTCTCATAAAATGCCTCTATGCATGACACCCATCAATATTTACAAATGGATGCAGGCAGTAATCCGGCTAAAGGGTCAACAAGCCAAATTGCTGCCAAATACCCTTCCGCTTAGTAAAATCAGCTAAAATACACCATTTTACTGTCAACAGCTTCTACAATCACACCTGGGAATCTCATTACTCAAATGCACTCATGTCAGAGCAGGTGAATTTTGTAAAAAAATAATTTATCAAAAATACACTGCACTTTTTTCGTCTAACTGTGTCATGAGCCCTTCAACACAAAGGGAATGAATCAAACTCGCCTCGTTTTTAGTACTTAGAGATTACATGCTAGGGGCCGTTCACGGACTATCATCGAATATAGACAATTCAAGAAAAGTTCGCATCACATTGTAAAAATACTATTTTGAAAATTTTGCTTGCCATGTCTTCACTTTTGTTATAATAGAAAGTTACTGCCAATCCCTGAATACTCCAGTTTTGAGTCCACCTCTGCTGAAATTTCAGATTCTTCTTTCACCGCATACTTTGTTTGTATCTATCGCCCTACAGGACACCCAGCACATTTCTTTGAAGACTTTCAAGATCTGTTGGAAAATCTGGCAACCATTCATTCAGAATTTTACATTCTTGGTGATTTTAATCTTCATCTCGATATACCTTCTACAACTACAACTACAACTAGATGGTATTCTGGCATCGTTTGATTTTGAAACAACATGTTCACTTTTCGACATATTTACATAGACATTGGCTTGACCTCTTGATAAACCGTTCAACTTGTAATACTATCCAAACACCTACTGTTTCAGATGGGTTATCAGACCACCATACTGTCATTGCCAATGTCAACGTTTCTATAACTCCATTAGTGTCGAAACACAATGTGTCTTACAGAGCCATTCACAGGATTGGCATTACAGCTGTAATGGCTTGTAGCCTTAATTCTGACCATATCACAGATCCAAACGAACATTTATTTGACATATATAAACAGTACTGCTAAGTACTCAATGCATTACTTAACAAACATGCACCTATGGAAATAATCAAGCATAACGTATTATGTCCCTGTCTTGATCGTTTGACATTTACATAAAGGTTCTAGTTCTAGTTGTTTCCAGCACTCGGCAACATTCTATTAACTGACTAGTCTGTATATTGTGTGGTTACAATGTAATGATCTTACGAGGTCTCATTCAACTAGACAGCCTTTTCAGAACATTATCGCCAAGCCGACCTTTCTATGCTGGCACTGAGGGTGGTCACTGCCAGGGAGCTTGTTGTCCTCAGTGGTTCTTTTACGTCCCAAATTGAGAGTGTCATCATTTGCAATAAAGAAGCCGTCCCTGCCCGTTTGTTTCCATTTTGCAATATGCCGCCCGAACTTGTGCCAAAATAGGACTGTTTACATACTGTGAAATAGTTCGGGATATTGTCGTGACTGGCCTGGCGGCAATATGACACCCAGTTCCGTACACTTCGACAGTCGAACCCGGAAAGTTTCCCCTGGGCGGAACCCAGGTGGGACGTTTTTTTATGTATGTACACAAACGTCCTGAGGTCGTGTCGTGCTCCAGCAAATTTTCCTAACAAGTCTTCCCTTCGCCCCCAGCCCTTTCCAGCCGGCTACTGCTGGTTGTACCAACTAGGGGCGACGTGTCAGGTGCGCAGGTGCAGATACAAACATGTGTGCGCCAAATGCCACGCCCCTCTCCCATCCAGCTCATGTCACCAGCACATCACCCCCAGCAACTATAACCCTGAACACTTACAACAGGTCCTACAGGGGTATGAGCAAGTATGATCATGATTTGTTGCTGCATTGATGCTGTGGGGTCAGTGTCTGGCTATTCACTTAGTTTTCCTATTCATCACTGACAACCGAGCTGTGGTAAAAAAAATCAGTAGTCTGCTAAGAACTGTCAATTGAGAAGGCTAGTTATGACTGCTTTGAAATGTAATGCTTATTTTAAAGAAAACATATTCAAGGAGAACCTAATGTCATTGCTGACAACAAATTGTTCTTGCTTCAACTGGTATCTTAGCCGCCTTGATGGCAAGTCTATTTGATCTGCATTTTGCTCCAGCTAGTCTAATGACATTGTCATATATCCAGAAATTGGCCGATAAGGTTGACCCAACCTAGCATTGTGTTATAAAGAAGCTATTGACTGGAGCCCAGAAGCTGGCAGGTAAACCCAACATCCGTTTCTAATTACTCTTACAGTCCTATACTAGATTGTTGACAATGTACAATTTATTGTCTCGTCATCCTATCTACTCTGTATGTTACAAAGCATGTTTCTCTTGGCATTCCATACGTGTTTATATAACGGTGCATTCTTGAACTAAGAGCAAACCGGTGATACAGTTGGCAGATATAAACATTTCAAATGTATGCATTATACTAATGATGTGTCAGTTTAAGCACTACACATATGGTCGTCTTGTCACTTTGCCTATTTCACAAACCAAAGATATGTATTGTCCAGTAATTGTTCTGTTTAGATTCCTAAAAAATTAGTTGCCTGTTCACATGTCTACCTGCTTCATGAACGTATTTACGCTAGTATTTAGGCAAACCGTTACAATGCGCGAGACTAGATCCTAGTGAATGCTTGTCCCTACGCTGCAGACATCCAGGCCTCACACAGTTTCTGGGTGGTTACTGTAAGCGGTGGGTGATGCAGTATGACTATCACCCATCGGGTGCAGTGTAATTTCCATACAAAACCACCTTTTTCGTTAATTTGAGATAATTGTTCTCTTGATTAGTGCTGTAGGCAGTGGATGAAGCAGTATGACTGGCACCCATTGTGTGCAGTAATGGTTCCATTCCATACCAACTTTTACAATACATTTCATTATAAATGTACTTGGCTAATGCTGTAGGCAGTGGATGATGCAGTATGACTGGCATCCATTGTGTGCAGCATGACAGTGGGGAGCACGACTAAACCACCTTGGTACACAAATCATGTTGTCACAACTGCGTGAATTGGTGAATACATGTCCGTGTTAGTATAGCCGTGGTATTATATAAGTGTTGCAGTATGACTGACATATGTTAATGAGTATGCCACCTTGTGGAAAATCGGACACTCTGTATTTATAATCACTAATTTAATGGTTTACTGGTGGTACTCTCCACACATCTGAAGCAGTTTAACACACTAGCAGAGCCCTGGGGTGGGGGTTGGCCCTCTGGTACAGGAGGCCGGGTAGGGAAAATGACCCTCCCCCTTTGCTAATCTTGTCATTTAATAATTGTGTTTATATATTATCCCGATGAATATGTTTGTCTATACCTCATCGATCGATATGTGATTTAATTCATGTTGGTACAATTATTAAATGACCTTTACCAATAATTACTCTTGTGTAATTCATATAGCAAACGAGCTCAGGGTTCTGCCATGAAGCATCAGCAGGGTATAAACACGATGTATTCTAGTATGATTAAGAAAAGGTACATTAAAATGATTAGCTGCCAATGGTTTGCATAAAACTAAGTCATTATCACTTACGGCAACAGGGCAAAACAAACAGAAAATACCCAGTAAGAATAATAATAATGGTGACATAATTATGTCAGACTATTATCGTATTCAATAGAAATTAATTGAGCAAAAACATGTATCCACAAAACATAAATACAAATGCTTAGCCATGGGTAACAGTTAACAAGAAAACAAATTATTATTTATTGTTTAAGTTAAAATATAACTAAATAATAAGAAAATACAAGCAATAATTATATTATCGAAATAGCATGCACAGTCTGTGTTAACAGATCAGTCAGAACAAGTATAAACTACTGGACACAAGACGTTGGTTAAAGAATATTAATAAAATGACCGAGATAACATGTTCAACGTAGAAATGCAGATTGTAATAGTTAATATAATAATTTATTATATAATATTAATATATCCCCACTTCGGTACTTTGTCATGTGATGCATGTCTGCACAGCCTGGGCTAAGGGCTGTGGTGAGAGGATGCATCGCGACACGGTGAGCTTATGTCTCATCTAGGTTAGTCCCATAGTGACAATTTACTAGTGCATAGCAACAATCTGCGTCTGGTTTATCCTTGAACACAGTCTGTCCAGGCGGGGCTGTGGGCTGTGGTGAAATGATGCGGACACACGCCCTGATTCGTCCATTTAAAAACCGTGAATCACGCTTTGGCGAGTTAACCATTTGATAACACTGTGCTATATTACAAAATTTCGTCGTCATTTAAAAACTTATCTTTACGACCTTGCTTATCCACCGTAGCTCCTTAGCGCCTTTACCCTGACAACTGGAATACTGCTGATCGATTTTGAGATTGACCAATCCTTTTGTTTTGATGCGCCTCTGAGTTTGCATGGTTTCCAAGGATTTAGGCGCAATATAAGTTATCTTATTATTATTATATTTGCCTGTCATTCCAGTAAGTTCAGCTTGTGTATATGCATTGACACGATGCCCTTTTTCTCTCTTTCAGTGTTACGCATAGGCAATTTATCACTTTATTTAACTATTCTAGTTTTATTTTCTCCTGTCATTCCAGTCTGTTCAGCCGGGGCGAAGGCTGGGGTGACGGGGTGCGGTAGGATACCCCAATATATTCTCTACTTACATGTGAAGCGCGAACTTCAACATTCTGTCCGTGCGTCGTTGTTCTAGGATAGCCTACCCTGTCATTCCAGTCTGCTCAGTCGGGGCTGAGGGCTAGGCTGATAGAATGTTGAAGGGTATTCTGATTGCGTCTCGGTTTACCTGTTAGTCACATGTCGATAATGTAGTTTCTTCATACATGTTCATCGTGTGCTATCGTATTTCTCCTCTCCCTCCAGTCTGCTCAGCAATAATCGGTTAGTTGCGTCAACACAATTGCACTGATGTAATTTACGCAATGACATTTGATAATAGGCAATAAATATTGCCCAGTTACAACCTGCGCACTGTTTCTGTTATCGTACACATCTATCTAGCTGCGGCCATTATGACTGTACCTGCAGTACACTCATCAATTATAGTAATAGCACGACAGAAGACATAAATCATTTTATAGTTTGCATAAATTAAGATCTCTCATGACACAAAAGAGGTCGTTTATACTCAACGTCATTTGACATTTTCCATAAGATACTGTATAAGCAAACATTTGCATTCTTCACTCACAATGTCCTTCAGGGAAACATTAGCGATTATATCGGCATGTGTTGAATGTCCAATTTATTTAAACCTCAAAGTATTTGTTTCCGTGTGAAGAGTTTTGCTCCACGTACGATGTCTTGTTGATTTATGATAAACACCATAGTAGTCTTGTTTCCTGCACTCGCCGACCAATGGCGCACTATATTCTCAGTCGGAGCAGCTCTACCAAGGAAACCCCGTCCTGTCCCGAGTCACTGCGCGCGCAAAAAATAGTTGTTTGACACCGGTTTCCAGTCCACTGCACAGTGGGTCATGACACCAGTTGTCAAATGTCACACAGTCACAATATTGGTTGTCAGCCGTCAGACTGAATCAATACTAAGTACGTGCATACAATTGGGTAATTGTTATGTTTGGACTAATATAACCACTGTTAAAGTAGTATGTGTGCAGCCACCTTCTATGTCCAGTAGAGTACCCTGAAGAAATTGATACAATGCTTCTATTACCACGATACTAACTTTATATTACAGCTATTATTTTATAAGCATTGCGGCTTTTGTTCACATGTTTCCTGCTGACAGGCACACGTACATAAAGAAAAAGCATTGTCTGTGAATTTAGAATTATCAGTCCACAGAACAAAACGGAAGGCTGCCTTCACGAGAAAAACCCGATCGCGGGGAATGTACAAATGAAGGGAAGTCAAAGAATCCTAAATACATATTAGAACATGTTTAAGGGTTTATTATCAGATGCATCGTGTTGAACTCATCATTCAGTGTAGACCGTCAGAAAACCAACGTGCAGCTAAATGTATAAATTATGGGGCATTTGAAAATCCATAATAAACATATCACATCATGCTAAAACTTACTCCTTAATTGCGTCTCGGATTGTTTGTTTTAACGAGGCGAATCAAGCAGTTTACTATTATGCAAAGATAACAATGAAAAAATCGTGGGAAAATAAAATCGTGAACAGTTTCAACATCTATCAAGGTATCGTAAGATTTCCCAAAAAAAAATCATGAGACTTGGAGATTCTGTAGGCTGTGTCGTAATTCCGCAAATATATTACGACTGGTCTATCATGCAATATTAACATCTTCCCTTCTGGTTTAAATACCTTCAATCAGTTTGTTTATTTATAAGACATTGGCTTTTATTGAACCACCAGTGCACTGTTGGTAGCCAAACTGTGTTGTAACAAAACTAGTTCAGTTTAATGTGTGTTCTTCTGTTATTTCTAAGCTTATAAGACCAAATCACGTTTTGACAAACACAATTACTAAGCGCACACAGTTGGAAGATTGTACACAACACACGAATCGGCTTTCAGTCCAACGAAAGTCACAAAGCACTAACTAGGTATCGGTAAACGAAACCAACTGCCAACATCCCTGTTCGTCTTAAGAACGA
This sequence comes from Paraescarpia echinospica, assembly GCA_020002185.1. Classification (NCBI taxonomy): domain Eukaryota; kingdom Metazoa; phylum Annelida; class Polychaeta; order Sabellida; family Siboglinidae; genus Paraescarpia; species Paraescarpia echinospica. The sequence goes on from CM034536.1 coordinate 34,345,375, forward strand.
ATGTTCGCATCAGAGGGCATAGTCCTTGTGCCATGCAGGTGGCTTAATGAGACGGCCACTTCTGGTTGTTACAGTCTGAGTAACGTTATCATCGGCTGATTGCACACTGCTGTCGGTTTTTATTTCCTGATGATCGACAGGAACGGATCGCACTGTGGTATCGTCTTGATTCAGCTTGTCGACTTCTGTCGTTGTGTCTTGTGGTATCAGGTGTTTACGGTTTCGACGTAACACTTGCCCTTGGGAAATAACACTGTACAAACGATCGGTTAGTTGTTTATACACTTGTGCGTCTTTCCACTTTCGTTTGTGAGATGTGAAGTCTCTCACTAGTGCCGGGGTACCTTCTTTGTTCGGAGGTAAGTCTCGCGCATGCTTGTTATAGTGGTACTGGGTCCTTCGGAGTTTCTTCTCTTTCTCAGTACGGCTCTGTTTGTCATCGGTTCGACCACAGTCCAGCTGCGGTATAATAGATCTCGTGGATCTGTGTAACAGTCTCTGTATTGGGCTTGTTGTCATACCAGCTGTGATCGTGTTTCTGTATTCTAACAGCGCAAGTTGCGGATCTGCAGCTCGTTTCAATAGTCTCTTCGCCAACTTAACACTTGACTCTGCTTTCCCATTCGACTGGGTGTGATATGGTGAGCTGGTTGTGTGCAGGAAATCCCACTCATTGCTGAAAATAGCAAATTCACGTGCGGAGAATTGAGGCCCATGATTGTCTGAATGTACAATTTCCGGAATTCCCAGTCTCGCAAAGCATCTCTTGCAGATCTCGATCACTTCCCGTGCTGACATATCGTCCAGTTTCTCAAATTTGAAGTAGTCTGAGAAGTAGTCTGTGATCACTAAGTAGTTGATCGACTTGTGGGTAAATATGTCCATTCACACTTTCCACCACGGTTGATTTGGTATGGCGTGGCTATGCAGGGTCTCTTTCGTCTGCTCTGGAGCATCTCTTCTGCATGCCTGACAGTTAGCACTCTGTTGTTTCACATCTACTGCCATCCCATGCCAAAACATGGTCTGTCTCGCTCGACGTAGGGTTGCTTCTACCCCTTGGTGGCTTACATGCCTGACAGTTAGCACTCTGTTGTTTCACATCTACTGCCATCCCATGCCAAAACATGGTCTGTCTCGCTCGACGTAGGGTTGCTTCTACCCCTTGGTGGCTTACATGCCTGACAGTTAGCACTCTGTTGTTTCACATCTACTGCCATCCCATGCCAAAACATGGTCTGTCTCGCTCGACGTAGGGTTGCTTCTACCCCTTGGTGGCTTACATGCCTGACAGTTAGCACTCTGTTGTTTCACCTCTACTGCCATCCCATGCCAAAACATGGTCTGTCTCGCTCGACGTAGGGTTGCTTCTACCCCTTGGTGGCTTACATGCCTGACAGTTAGCACTCTGTTGTTTCACCTCTACTGCCATCCCATGCCAAAACATGGTCTGTCTCGCTCGACGTAGGGTTGCTTCTACCCCTTGGTGGCTTACATGCCTGACAGTTAGCACTCTGTTGTTTCACATCTACTGCCATCCCATGCCAAAACATGGTCTGTCTCACTCGACGTAGGGTTGCTTCTACCCCTTGGTGGCTTACATGCAGACGTTTCAGCATCTCACGACGCATAGTGGTTGGGATTACCACTCTTGGTCCCTTGTAGACAACACCACCGAGAATCGCTAGTTCGTCTCGAATTGTCCACCTTGGCCTTACTGATTCCTGATGACTTCCGATAACTGTTGTAAGAGTTTGTCACGTTCAGTCTCCTTCTGTATCTTGACATACAGCGTGCCTGTCACTGGACAGTCTCTGACTGGATCGATCGTTTCGAATTGTCGACACCGAGACTCGTGTTGTTGTAGTTGAAACACGTGTTCTCGTGCGGCTGGTTCTTCAGGCTTTTCGCAGTTACGAGTGTGGCGCGACAACATATCATCTGTTCTTTGCCTGGTCTCCATGTCACTGTGAATGCTTCATCGCTTGTATTCTTTTGGGAGCTGCAAGCAGTGACTTGTTCATGATCGCTTCCAGTGGACAGTGGTCCGTGTGAATAGTCACATTCGGGTGGCCAAAGATGTATTGGTCGAACTTGTTCATGGCGAATACGATCGCTAGGCACTCCAATTCTATTGGCGCATAGTTCGACTCACTCTTGCTCAAAGACCTCGACGCGTAGGCAACCGGTTTCTCTTCCTGCATTAACATTGCACCAAGTCCGGCTGTACTGGCGTCTGTCTGGATTACGATCGGCTTACGGATGTCGTAATACTGCAGAAGTGACTCTGACGTGAGCATTTGTTTCAAAGTCTCATACGCAATTCTGTGGTCTACTCCCCAGCAGAACTCTTTGTTGGGTAGATTCAACAGTCTACGCAGTGGCTCACTCTCGACTGATAAGTTCGGCATGAACTTGGCCATGTAGTTCACATGTCCTAGGAAACGTCTCACTTCCTCCGAGTTTCGGGGCGCTTCCATGTCTTTGATTGCACACACCTTCTTGGGGTCCGGTTTCACACCTCTTGACGTAAGGATGTGCCCGATGTACGGTAGTTCTGTCATGTGAAATCTGCACTTCTTCTTGCTCAGCTTCAATCCACACTCACTAGCTCGTTTGAGGAATTTTCTCAAATTGTCATCGTGCTCGGCTCGATCTTTCCCGTATATCAGTATATCGTCCGCCACAACTGATACACCTTCGAGTCCTTCCAAGGCACTCGAGAGTCTCCTCTGGAACTCTTCTGGTGCGGTCGAGATACCAAATGGCATTCGCTTCCATCTGTATCTGCCGTAGGGGGTCCAGAATGTGGTTAGATGACTTGTCTTCTCTGACAATTTGACTTCAAGGAATCCATCCTTGGCGTCACATAAGCTGAACATTTTGGCTTCCGCCAACTGGGGCAGTACATCATCGATGTCTGGCAACTGGTAGTGATTTCTTTTGAGCGCTAGATTCAGGTTTTGAGGATCAAGGCATAGACGGACGGTTCCGTTCGTCTTCCTTACTGGTTGTAAGTGACTGATCCATGGAGTTGGCGATTCTACCTTCTCGATGATACACTGCTTTGTTAGTGTATCTAACTTGGTTTTAACCTCTTCTTTCATGGAAAGAGGGACCTTCCTCGGTCGCACTTGCACTGGTGTAATGGACTCGTCTAGCTCAAGGTCATATTCACCCGGCAAACATCCAGTACCCTTGAACACGTTATCATACTCTGCAAGAATGTTCTCGGGTGGCTCGTCTGCCACCATGTGAACAGAGTCATTCACTGTGATGAGATTGAGATCAATGCACGCTTTTAGTAATAGTAGACTATGCTGTTTCGTCTCCATCACCAAAAAGTTCAGTGAATGTTTGTAATTCTTTTTGTCTGTTACTGTCATGGTACACCAACCGTCTGGCGTAACTTTGGAGTCGTCATACATCGTTATTGCTTGTGTTGATGCGGTCAGTCGCGACTTGCCCATCTTGGCGTAATCTCGTCGGGTCAACATTGCCGCCGTATCTAGCTGAAATTCAAGGTTTCTCTGAACCTTGACGTTCGCTACTGGTACTGTCGCGATCATCTTCCGGTCACATGTCGATACGTGTATACAGTTCGTCGATTCATCAGACGAATAGTTCCATTCTTGCTTGGAAGTCCTCACTAGGTTAGTTTTCTCGTTTCTCACGGTCCTACTACTGCAATATTTTGCGAAGTGATTCACCTTTTTTGCATTTGAAGCATTCCTTCCCGCATGCTTTACATTTTCTGAGAGGGTGGTGTTCACCACACTTACTACAGTTCTCAGCGTTTAGCTTCATGCGAGCACCACTCTTAGACTTGAAGTTGTTAGCATATCGGCGCGACGCGGATTTTATAGCATGAACCGACTCCGTCTGGTTTTTATACAACGTTTTGAGATCGTCCCTCGCGGCTTCCATCGCTCGACAAGTGAAGTAGCTACAGCTTCGTCTAACGAGAACTCTTGACGATCAAACAGACGTCTACGAACACTGTCGCTTTCAACACCGAGTAACAACGCTTGTATCATCATTCTGTCATACTGTTCTTTGTTACCAAGATTGCAGTCTCTCGCTACATTGTGTAACGCTGTGACGTATTCATCGATAGTCATTTGGCCCTGCTTCAGCGTCAGCAGTTTATGTATCAAGGCCACTACATTCACACGTGGGGCGCAGAATTGATCGTATTTCTCAACCACTTTGTAAAATTTGTCTTTGTCTACTTCTATCTCCCATGTGAACGACTCATATATGTCATTGCCTCGCTGACCTATTGTTCTCAGAAGCAATGCAATCTTGACAGGATCAGCTTTGTCTACTCTACCTGTCGCCACGAGAAATTGATGGAATGTTCGTTTGAACCGCTTCCACTGTTCCGGCAAATTTCCACCTTCTGTCAGAGGATCCGGCACTAACAGTTTGTCCATCGCTGCTTCGTCTATAGTGTAATCATATACACCCGGGGCACCATGTTTAACGTGTGTTCTTCTTTTATTTCTAAGCTTATAAAGACCAAAGCACGCTTTGACAAACACATTTACTAAGCGCACACAGTTGGAAGATTGTACACAAAACACGAATCGGCTTTCAGTCCAACGAAAGTCACAAAGCACTAACTAGGTATCTGTAAACGAAACCAACTGCCAACAGTTCACACAAGTTTTTGTTGTGTAAACTGATGGCGTAAGCTGGTGCGGCGATTCTGTACAAAATGACGTAGGTATACAGCTGCTCTGTTTTCCATCTTATTCCTCAATACACGTGTTCTGGATCAAAAACAAAATCGTTACCAAGAAAATTTAATGTAGAGATTAAACCAATCCTTGCCAATTTGAAAATGTAGCGTTCCGAAAGTTGCTATCTTGTTAAACACACACAAACACACACACACACACACGCGCGCGCGCGCGCACACACAAACAAGCACAGGCACACACTCACACTTGCCGATGCCTGTGTGTTTGCAGAAAGATGGGGTAAGACCACATTTAAATTTTACATAGGCGGCCACTATAACGTTTCCTTCATTTCCTGCTAAATTTGACGAACAATTTTCTTGACAATTTCACAGCATATTTAACCTCCATTGACACAAGTGCTGTGGAAAACTCATACAATTCTCATACCTCAGTTTTCAAAAAAATCCACCCAAACCTGACACCCCTCAATTTCGCCCCAATCTGGTGACGGATTTTGAAATATTGGTGCGTTCTGCAAGAAAGCCACTGCGCGAATACGCGAGCGACTAGCGTATGTTTATTGCTACCTCGTGAAAGGATATATTGTAGTAGTACATTCAGTATTCACTGGACTGACATGTGCCATGCCAAAGTGCTCGAACAAAATTCATACATGACACCAAAATGGTATTTTAAGGGCACTCTTTCGGTCGGTAATGGCGGACGAATCCTTAATGTGGTCTTACCTCAGATGAACATTCTAGCAGCGCCGGTGCTATGTGGCGCGACGGTGGCGCTGGCTGGCGAGCACTGTTCGTACGAGGACGCAGACAGTGATGAATGAATGGCAGCACATCTTGGGTAGCGGCAACAGCGCGCCCATTCTCATGCGTGCGGCTAATGTCATCTTCAGCGCGTACGTATATCGGGCACATATGACGGATCACTCTCGCCTAAAATTATTCAAAAAGTTTGATTGCACTCTCTGCGTGTGATGACGGGCCTGAGTGAACTCATCAACAAGCTGCACAGTCCCGCGATCCTCGACAGCATGCTCGCCCATCTCGCCAAGCAGCACGCCGTCCGTGATGGCGTGACGCACGAGCAGTTCCACGTACGTAGCACGCATGTGCGTCTAGCATTTCCGACGAGGTTTAAATACATTCTTATGGTCTTCCGACATCTCCTCGAGTGTGTTCTGACAGTTCCACATTCAATTAAAGTAGCATGATGTTACCTCTTTTAACTATTTTGTCTTTAATTTATGCACAACATGAATACTATTTACTAAGTTGAATATAGTTGTTACTGCCACATTGGCAGCCGACAGCAAAGTTGGCCGTGTACTGCGTGAGATTGACCGTTGTATGTTTGTTGCAGGTTTTCCGCGACATATTGTACAGCTCCCTCGGTCAGCTCATGGACGAGTACAACCCGGACGCGTGGAAGAACTGCATGTTCGGCATCTTTTACGGCATTGCCGGCTCTCTGCCGTGAGGGTTGCTCGCGCTGGCGTCGCTGAAGGCGACGGGAACGAGGCGGCGTGTCAAACGTAAACTGATACTCGCCGAAACAACGGCAAAGAACTGTAAGCGTCACCTAGCGTCTACCAACGGCATCATTACTAAGCGGCGTAACAGCGACTCCGTTCGTAACAAATGGAAGTGGCTCCTCACTTGTTACGGGCGGAGTTCGCTAAATTGCGCGGCCGCCGCCACAACCGTCGCTCACCAATGGGTGTGACATTACCTGTTCACGGTGAAAAATGCAACAAATGAAACATGAAAACCCGAATGTGGCCTCATGTCTGTTTTCTTTGTAGCTATAGCAACGCATTTGTGAACGTTCCAAATAGTGGATAAGCTACCAATTACGTTAGCATGACATCACTTACAAATTATAACTTTCATGCATACAGTAAGCCTATAATATAATGGATTGTACAAATCATTACTGGAAAAAGTATAATTACATACAATTCGTGCAGAATAAGAAACGCAAATTCCCAGAATTAAAAAACACATTGAAACCGTAAAGAAGATGGGAGACAATCGAACAGTAGGGATGGTCGGGACCGCTGATCACAGAGATGCTTTGAGCCACCCCCGGTAACTTTGCTAATACTTATCAGCCGTACAATTTCTCTAGAAGCAGGTCATGCCACGTACAACTTCATTTGAATAATTACGGACGACTAATTTAACCTTTAACATATTTGTGAGTAACTTTAACCGATAACATATTTGTGAGTAACTTTAACCGATAACATATTTGTGAGTAACTTTAACCGATAACATATTTGAGAGTAACTTTAACCGATAACATATATATTGTGAATAAATAGTTCGTGTTTTCTTGTTTTTGTTTCTTTATACAACTACCATACGAGGTGCATTGTTGTTGATATTGCATACTGTCATTAATTTTCTGTTAATACACGGAACAGTTATTGAAAGACGCTAGTCAAATTTGTCACCTGGGGGATGATTATATATCGGGCCCCGTGACAATCGAACAATAACATTGAATATAACACAATTTAATATAACGTAAACACAAATACCACTCCGTGATCTTACAAAAACATAATACAATATACAAGGTTCTGCCGCGAACTACATCTGTACACTCGCCAGTTCGAATACAGGCCCACAGCCAGACATACACAGTTCGACACACACAGTTTGTCGCCCGTCACTGTACCGCATAATCAGCGACCTGTCGCCGCTCGGCGTTGTTCTCTTTCGCTTAGTTAACATTTTACGTTTGTTTTATCTGCTGGACAGGTAATGAAGTTATGTTTGTTACATAACGGACATTATTTTTAATAAATGTTTTATTTGTATTTTGTGTGTGATTTTTATCACAATATGTCGATTTATGATGTCTGATAATTCATTTTATGTAGTCTAGGAGATGTTTTAAATGATAAACATAATTAAGCCCGGTTATATTATTTTGTAAACCGAATAACATAAATGTGACAATTTGTGTGAAAATGTGATGTTGTGATGTCATGATAATGCACTTATATGGAAACATAATGCCACATACATGTACGGGTATAATTTTATGTAGTTACGCTATTCCAATATATTGTCAACGTATGGGTTTATTTACGACACATTATATTTACAAGTAATATTTAGAATAATATGTGACCACTAATTTGTACGTGCATTTCGATGATGCATTTTCTTCAAATATCTTATTTTATTTTCTGTATCATATTGAATTTGAACGAAGATATGTTTAATCATTTATGATATGGTTACATATGATATATTTTCATAATAATAATAATACTTGCCTATTTTCATTATCGATAATTCTTATAGTTAGTTATCTTTATGAATGGATCGCAACAGCGTGCTTCGAACCACTCACCCCCTCACCCTCTCACTCTCTCACCCACGCACAAACCCACCTACCCACTGACCCACCCACGCACCCATCCATCCACTCACCCAGCTACCGACACATTCACCTACTAACCCACCCACCCACCCACTGAGACACCCACGGACTCGCCCACCCTCTTTACGAACAAGGATTCATATAATATAGCAGATATGGGTTAATTATAACTAGAAAAGACAATTACTTAAATTGCAAATAACTTATTCGAGTTAATTTATTCAAACAATTAAAATTAACCCTTGCTATCAGTTTGGGCAATTAACTAATTAAATTCAAATTAACTCCATTGCGTGAATTTAATCAACCAGTTAACAATTACAATTAACTCACGTTCGTTCCGTCGTTTCTCCCATGACTAGGGAGGGCATTGTCACACACAGTCCACAGCATGGATGGCCGTTTCAATCTCTGCGCACGCACGCACGCACGCACATACGCACGCACGCACGCACACACTCACGTACGCACACACGCACGCCCACTCTCCATTCTTATATGGAACTGAATATAAATGTTTTTTCACATTTAGCGTAGGAAGTTTTTCACCTTTAGTGGGTCGCCCCGTGTTTCAGCGTTGATACTTTTTCAAGTTTACCGGGCCTGCTTGTTTCACATTTAGAGTAATTGTTTCACATATAGCGGAATTTTTACATTTAGCGTAGAATTTTGTTACGTTTAGCGGACCAGTCACATTTAGCGGAATTTTCACATTTAGTGGTGTCACAATCTGTCAACAATGACAGAAAGACGGCTCAATGGCCTCGCAATGTTATATGTCCATAGAAAATCAATCTTCCCACCCCCGAAGAGGTATATTTGTGTAAAACCAATTGGCGAATCAGTGCACGCGACAGCGAGAGGAAGTGATTTTGTAAAACAATTTCAGTCGGATGCAACTGTTGGAGCGATATTCCGAATATGATACATTGCTGTCGATTTTGATAAATGTATTGTCATTTGATAATAATACTTTTTTACGTATTTTTTTATTCCCACGCAGCATGCGACCGACACTGAAACAATACTTAGGCCGTGGGCGAAATTCTCCAGAAAATATGCTAGATTGCACCAAGAGCATTTTCAACAGTTTCTGGAAGGGAACCCCTTACTGCCCCCCAATTGTTTTAGGCAAGCTACGGCCCTGTAAGCCAAGGGTTTTACAGCATCTAGCGAACACCTTTTTCTTAATCAATACAATACCCCACTCGCCCTCTGTGTCTGCGAATTGATGTAAAACGTATTAACCGCATTTTTATGGTAGACCCAACATAAACAATAGCGTATCTCTTTCCGTTTGTTTAGGTTAGATAACCGTGCCGTGTCATGCTGACCTAGAGTGTTAGTCGCAATGTGTGAGTCACTAGGGAATTCACATGGTGTCGGTCAGTTTACTTTATTTTCAAATGAAGGTCAGGGGAATGTATTTCTGTCGCACTAACCTCATAGTCTCAAGTGCAACGGCTCCAAGGGCGATCAAGTGTTGGTGTTCTTAAAGGATCGCATACGGTTTCAATCGGTCACAGTATTCCTCAAACGTTTTGTTTTGTTTTACCTCGTTACGTCAGTAAACAACCTTGTCATAGAAAATGGTGCCATTATGACAACGTCAAATACCCTTCTGGGGCATAGCCCCACTAGAAAACTGGATTAAAAAAATAAACACGATGTTATTTGTATGAATGGATTGAAAGGACGCACTGGGGACTTTCTATCTTGAAAATCACATAAAAAAACAAATGAACGTAGGCCTACTTCTCGAAGCTTTATCAGTAAACTGCTCTTACATGGACAGCAGTGCAATTTTCATAATAACAATTACTCATACGCTTCCCGGCCCCATCAAAAGTTTGATTTTATGAAAACAGTTATCCCCAACAATGTACATTTTCTCATAGTAAGAATGTCCCTTTGAACGCAAATATGGGAAATATTCCCCTACTATTCCAAAGAAAGTTGAACAAAGAAATCCTGAGAAACACTATTCCATACAGGCGCACACCCATACAATCATATACCTCTATCCACACACCCACACAATCATATACCTCTATCCATACACCCACACAATCATCTACCTCTATCCACACTCCACACACTCACGCACACTAACGCTCACATACACTCGCTCGCACGCACACGCGCACATGCATAGGCACACGCAAGCACACTCAAGCACACACACACACACACACACACACACACACACACACACACACACACACACACACACACACACACACACACACACACACACACACACACACACACACACCGGGCCCACAGCCCCAAATGTACATTTGTGATCAGGCACCCACAAGGCACTTCGGGCTAAAACAAAAATTGACTGATGCAACCCCATCATTCGTTTGCGTTCAATAGGGCGCGTTGATATCGTTCGAATATTTGTATATCATAATCCGTTAGTATAAAAAAATTAAACGGTTTCCTGTAAACTCGGAACGCTACGATGTTAAGTATGGAGATGTGTGAAATAAGCAATGAATACCTTGATGGTCACTTGGTAATTAACATATACATTACTTAGTTTTATATAATTATTATTAAATGCAAACATTCGTTAAGCTATATTGTCCTCAAGAAGATGGATATTTCGGAATAGCAGGTTGCCTAGGACAATTATTACGTATCAGAATCGTCAGTTAAGGTAACTATGCTTCCAGACAGGTTAGTCAGCGGTGTCTTACCAAAAGAACAACATTAATTTAAAGGTTCCTGTAAACATGGAATCCGCCATAACGCCATATCAACATTATGCAGAAATATAATAGTGACAACAAACAGTAGAGAGACTGTGGGTAACTAGCAGTAATAGTTAGTTTTCCTCAATTTACATTTATGTTCGTCGATACATATTTTCATCGGAAAGTGTATTTAATATAATATCTTAGTTTCAGTTATGATGAACAATTCGTAGTGTATATAAACTTATGTTAATTGTAATAAAAATCACATGTTAAACAAACTGATAAGTCTTAAATGTAAAAGTGTTGTTATGGGTCAAGGGGCCCCACATGGTTGTTCAAGAGACCCCACGGTTGGGGACCTTTAAACTATTTCACATGCCCCCACTAATTTGCATATATTTGGAAATTGACATACCCTAGCCTGACAAACGTCATGACCCTCTTAGAGGACATACACATTTACAAGACATTGCAGTTGTAATGTTATAAACTGATTTTGTTTATCACTGAAAATGTAAAAAAATGGCTCATAGGACCCAACCTTCCCCTACATCAAAAGTGCGAACATTTAGAAAGATAAGTTTTTAAACGACTACGAAATTGTGTAATATTTTCTCTGCCGTTTTCCATCTCTATCATTGCACCACCGACACTTCGAAGACAGGCAGCTGTGTTGGCCTTGGGCAAGCGTGCAACAACATTGACCATCAACTATACAAGGTTTGCTCAGAAAGGGCTGGTGTACAGAAGTCACGACATCCATTCAACAGACAAGGGCATGAACTTATGAAATGTCAGGGCCTGAGTGAAACAACAGCACATTGGATGTAAACCAAATGGAGAAAGGACTGACTTTCCAAACCAGCCTCCCTACATAAGTTCATTCCAGAACCATATGTGCACTGTGCTGGTTCCGACCTCCCGCGAAAACTTGGACGAAGCTAAACCGTCTGCGAACGGGAGTTGGACGTTTCAACGCTAATGTGTAGAGATGCACCGCATTCACAAGCGCGCTGCGCTGCGGCCCAACAAACATCAGACTACATTATAAGCCACTGCGCTCTTTACGGTGCTCCACCCAGAGAGACTGGCATCGCCGAGCTGGACCTGGTGACCCGGGAGTGGCTACTCAACAACACCCTACACGTCTCGGCAGTAGACAAACGCGAGATTAGAAGAAGCTAAGCAATTCTGTACAATTTGTAATCTAGTGAAATCCTTAAGGGCAATATTGTGAAAAAAAAGGAATTGCAATAGTCAAGCCTACTAGCAACAAATGCAGTTGCGATAGTTTTTGCAACAGAAAGAGGTAAATAACGGCGAATACGTCGTAAATCACGAAAATGGTAATAGCAGCAGAGACAAGTTTGAGAAATATGCTGTCTAAAATTGAAATTATCATCAAAGATTACTCCAAGATTCCGTGCTGAAGGTGCAGGCGTAACATATTGGCTAAGCATAGGTGTGAAGAAAAACTCTTAATTTTGTCAGGCTGCCACTGTGTACCAATAATAAAGAACTGTTTTATTAGCATTTAATCTACTCTCAGACATCCTAACGTACATGTCATTAAAACAATTTCTGAGCTGATCTAAAGAGCAATTAGTATACGATGTAGATAAAGAAATGTAAATCTGGGTATCATCTGCATAAAGATGATGACTTAGATTATGACTGTTAATAACTGAGCTCAGTGGTGTTGTGTAAATAGTGAAACGTAGTGGTCCGAGGACAGAACCCTGAGGAACACCACATGAAATAGGGTGTGCTGATGAAAGACAATCCCCAATCTTCACTGTCTGATATATATGTGTTAGACATAACAAAAACCAACTAAAAGCTGTGCCGTGTACACCATAACACAGACGATTTATGAGAATGGTGTAACAGCTGTTGGTGCACCTTCCATGGTCGGAAGAACTAACATAGTTGTTTCGCTGATGGAAAATTTCGACAATTTTCATGTGGCTTTGAAGCTCCTAATAGGCTCACTGTCAACATGGACGAAACCCTGTGTGACATATCAATGAAAATTCAGAACAAAACGAGCGTCATCGTGAAGAAACGGAACTGCTAGGCGAGCGGCAAATCTCCAAAAAGTGCTTTATTTTAGGAGTTTAAATGCCCCCCCACACACCCTCAAGTGTTACATCATTTGAAAGCCCTACATCTCCCCGTCCAAACTATGTATATCTACTTTACTTAATCAGGAAATGGTCACATCATATATTTTGGAAATAGTATTATATCACTCTCAAAATGGTACCTGATATGGTAAGTGCGGAGCTAAGGTCAAACAAGGTCACCATAAAAAATTGCAATACCGCGAAAGTCATAAAGTTACAATGCATCTGTAACTACTCCATTTATGTTCACGTGTCATATACTGTTTGAAAGAACAAGTTCGTCCCGTTAAAATGCGATATGACGTGGACCTATCAGTTGATGGAGTATGTGCGGAGCGACGATCAAACAGAATCAGCGTCAAGTGATGAATGTTCCAAACGGCGCCATCCCACAAACCTTGTATTGTATCAATGGTTGGATATATCTACGTTACCTATGTGTTCCAGGCAATGTCATACATCGTTGTATAGCCTACTGTCTCCCCGTAAAATAGGATACGACGGGGAGCGACCGGTAGGTGTAGTCGGTGTGAAGTGAAGGTTAAACAAGGTCTCCATCAAACGATGAATGTTAAAAAATGCGCCATTCCATAAAAGTTCTACAATCACAATGGTTACGTAGCTACTTGTGTACCTAAACTAGGCCATGTTACACACCGTTAGAAAGCGTTATTTCGGTGTCGAGTTCATGTCGCCTCCAATTGTGGCCATAGGCAGCGGGACTGGGGATAGCTCATGCTTCAGGGTATTTAACATTTCCATTATTCGTCCAGTAGTGATGGCATTGAACTATTGCTTCAACAGCTTTCTGTCAACTTTAGTAGTGTTATGTATTTGTTATGTGGTGGAAATAGTTGCAAAGGTTTATGAGCGTTGCTTCCTCAGTGCGACATGAAACCATGTCGTTTCTTTAACCAGTCGTTGTTTCACGGTGATGATAACATGCTATGTTTCTCGGTCTGTAGCTTGTAGATGACTATTGGCCACGTGAATTGGAGCAGAATATTTTATTGTCAATGGTACTATAGGTATGTCGTTACTCTGTGGGTCAATACGGTTTCTGCTGAAGACAATTGAATGGAAGTCAGCGACTACATTGCTGACATACAAACTTGACAGGAAAGCTGTTCCGTCGACAGGGAGCAAAAGCCAGTGGTTTAAAGGCCACCACTCTTGAGTCCTTGACAAATTACACGTTTACATCGTGTACGCGAGCTGCTACTTCTTCTGGCAGAGGCACCAGATATAAAGGATCGACTAGTTGCAATGTCTCTACCAAAAGACACAGAAAATGTGGATTGAATAAATTACCCCAAGTTTCGAAACGGCGGCAAATGAATAACTAACCACCGTCCATTGGATCGCCTGATCAGTGTCCCTACCACTAGCCCATGCACCCCACGTGTAAGTCAGTGTTTCTATATTTTCCGTCCATTCCTCTGAACACATAAATTATTGAAAACTGTTTGACAAGCTTCATCGGGTCGTCAACGTCACGCTTCGTCCGGGACGAAATACCACCAAAGCGGTTGAACGTGGTCTCTTCCTCGTCGTCTTCCATTTTGAAGAAATATGATGTTGAGTACTGTGGGATTCGATATCGTTCTGACCATGTGACGCAAAATCAGTGGGTTGATCATCACTTGTAACGCCGATGATGCCACTATGCATCTTCTATAATCTAGACATCCATTCAGTTGCCTGATCAGCTGGGACTTGATTGAAGCAGATTTTGGTTTTTGACTATTACGTTCCCATCAATGAACATAGCATGAACCTTTGGCCCTCTCTTCTCGCGCAGTTTCATGTCTGCAAGATGGATCGGTCCCAATTGGGCAAATATTGTATAGCCTTAGATGGTTAGGCATGGCCAAATGGTAGCGACAGCGTCTATTTGCCATCCCTTTATGCTACTTGACAAATTCCTGCAAATGATAGTGAACAGTCTCGCTCCTCAGAGAGTTGACCCATTGCGAGTTTATTTGTGTGCATGTGTGTGTATGTGTGTGTGTGTGTGTGCGTGCGTGCGTGCGTGCGTGCGTGCGTGCGTGCGTGTGCTTATTATGTATGTATATTATGTTTTTTACGTTTAACAAAAACTGCTGATATTGAAAGATTGGATGGATGTGCAAACGACATTGATAGACATTTCGAGAAAATCGCATATTTATGTAGGAGTATTCCATACATGTGTAGGTAAATTCAAAGTTCAACACCAAGTAACACAGACAGTACACCCGCAAATCATCATATCTTTGGTTCTGTGCAAAGATGTGCTCAAGTAGATGTCAATTCATAAAAAACCGACACTTTGACAACATTCGATTTTGTGACCTTCAAAATGACCTTTAAATTCAAAATTGAGGACGGGATCCGATCTAATCTTTTTCCACATACTATGAGTGACTGGTCCAGCAAATCTGCCCAGTATACAAAATACCGTTACAAACCTAGAGGACTTCTCAATATTTGGCTGGTGTCCTATACATATTAACTACGTCGATGGGGACCTTGTTCAACTTTCATTTCATATACATGCATAGCACCAAATTACAACTCCATGGTATATCTCATTTTAACGTGGATACAATGCACTTTCTAAAAATGTATAACAAGTCCTAGTGTATGTATAAAAAGTAGATAAACAACCATTGTAATAGTAGAACATTTGCAGAATGGCGTAGTTTTGAACATTCATCGTTTAATGGTGACTTTATTTGACCTTCACTCGACACCGACAGCATCACCCGATAGCTTCTCGTCGTATCCTATATCTACGGGAAGACAGTAGGTTTTACAACGTATATGGCATAACCTTTAATACACAAGTAACGTAGATATATGCAACCATTGATATTGTACAAGGTTTGCTGGATGGCGCAATTTCGAACATTTATCACTTCACTTCACTTCAGTTCTAACACCTTCTATAT
>CM034536.1:34366246-34441246 GCA_020002185.1 Paraescarpia echinospica
ATTATGATTATGAAGATCTGACATCCCTCTGAAGCCAACTGCTGCGTGAAGTAAAGAACGACGTGTCGATGCAAGATGCATTCACGCGTAACAGCTGCATTCACTGTGTGGCGGTAGCGAGCAGCCACAAGAAGAAAGTGACGCTTGCAAACCCGGATGACCTGTTCAAGCTTGGATGGGGCGCAGCCAAGATCAAGCGAACGGGATTCTACATGAGTTAACTCACTACGGACTCATATTGACTATTTCATGTGTAAAACATTGGCCATGATTATTGGAGATATCACATGCCCCGTCAGTCATACTGTAGTTCTCTGGAGAAACATCAATTAAAAAAATTCGGCAATCAAAGAAAGATAAACATATTTTGTGCAATAAATTTTCTATTTCATAATATTGTTATACGTACTTAGTACATCATGTGTTAATTTAAAAGTAATTACGTCGAATTATAGCTATATACCAAGTGTTTTCTACAAACAATTCTTTTGGGGGGTGGCAATGGTTATTCATCGTCTTTTTACTACTTTTTGCGTTAGTAAAATTACATTTTTATTTTCTGAACAGTGCATACATATAATTTTCCCAACGCTTAGTGTTTATACAATAATAATGTTGTATTCTGTTCAATATACATATTTTATTTACATTCTATGTTCATGTTAGGGCAATGCACGTACTTTATTTTATTTTCACACATGTTGTGCTTATGCAATAAGTACGTTGTGTTGCATAATGTATGCGAAATATTCGTAATATTCTCTTTTACAAATTGTATTTGGCGCGATGATGGCTCCGTGATTAAGCTGACACTTCTCTATTTCAAATAGATGGCTATACAGTAATAAGCCAAGACAAAGTTTGTAGTGCGCACGCTGCCTTCGCAATCTATCTCAGCAATAAATACAATTACAAATCTGTAAATATCCATGCTAATACAGACATTTGGGAAGGTTAATTTATAGAAATATCAGATTGTGCCATAAAGAAAAAATTATTCTTGGAAATATGTTATGACCACATACAGATGTATAGACCACATACAGATATAATTGAAAACTACAGAATATTTACATAAGTATTTGCATCAAATTTACTTGATTTACAAAAATCAAACACTGAAATAATAATTGCAGGATATTACAATACTGATTTACTTAAAATTTACGAAAAACCCATAATATGTGAATATTTTGATGCAATCGTTTCACATGGTTTCTTCCCTTAAATTATATTACCAACACGACTTTCAGAACATCACGGACCACTCACTGATAATTGTTATGCAATTTGTGAGAAGGACTCTTCAAATCCTCGGCTGGTATTTTAGTAAGCAATATGTCTGATCACTTTCTTTACTTTCTTAGTCTGGACTATGTTTTATCCATTAATGTTACATCAAAATGTGTACGAATAAAACAACAAAATCCTAACTTAGGCAATAAATTAAAAATTGAAATAATATACTCAAATATTTATGGTAAACGTAACGAAAATACTCATGCAGATCCAACTAAAAACTACAATATCCTCGATGAAATCGTTACTGCAGCTATGGATGCATTCTTACCTATTAAAATAATTAAACTCAACTAATACAAACATCAGAAAACACCTTGGATATCCAAGGGCATTATTATGTCAATAAAGTTTAGAAATAAATTATATACAAGAATAAAACAAATTCCTAAATACAGAACAGTATCGTAGATTCAAAGCTGACTTGCATACTTATAATATAATTCTTAAAAGAAATATTATATTAGGTAAGCTACGAATATGCATTTTCAGTCCAGTTTTGAAAAGCATAAACATGATGTTAAGAAGACGTGGTGTTTAATTAAAGAAATTATTCAGAAAATCCAAATAAAGTACAATTTCCAGATTCTTTCAAAGTCGACGAGGAAATTACAAATGCATTGTTACAAATAGGTTTAACACGTTTTTTTACTAATACCGGTCCGACTGTAGCCTCCAAAACAACTTAACTTAAATCAATCATACAAAGATTACTTGAAAAACCCGACGTTTCACATTAAAATTGTTAATCCAAATGACATAGATATTACTGTTAGTGTAACTGATAGCTTACCTTCAAAATCTACTTGTGGAAAAGAAGGTATATCAACTCAATGATTAAAAACAATTTGTTTTTTTATTATATTAGCATTGCAGTCACTCTAATTATTAATCAATTTTTTATAATTGGCATATTTCCAAAGAAAACAAAAAAGCAAACGTCATACCCCTTTTCAAAAGAGGTGATGTTTCTGATCTTGATTAATTATCCCCCTATTTCTATTCTTCCAGTGATTTCATTTTTTTGGAAAGGGTTATGTTTGATCAAATCCATGAATACTTCCATTCCCAAACGTTATACTACAATAGCCAATGTGGTTTTAGACAGAAACATTCTACTGAACTTGCAACACTCAAAATTATAGACATAAATACACAAGAACTTGACAAATCGGCTACTCCAATAAAAATGTACCTCGATCTATCACAAGCTTTCGATACAATATCATCATCATCATTATCCGTAAGATCTCTTGTGATACGCGATGTCCATCGGTTATCTCGTAGTCTGCTGATGTGCCCTGTCCAGGTCCACTTCTGTATTCTGATTTGTTCTATCACGTCTATGACATTTGTCTTCTGTCTTACCCAGATGTTTGTTTTTCTCTCTCGGTATGTGATGTGCCCATGTTTCCTCACCGTATGTCATCGCTGGAGGTACGCATGAGATGTAGACTTGTCTGTGCTTATTTCTGCGTACTTGATTTGTTTTTACGGTCACCATTATCCACCGTTTCTCGTCGTTTCTTCATTAGTGCTCGTGTATGTGACAATATTTTCGTCAATACATGCCTGTTGATTGCTTTTGCTACACTTGTCGAAACTTAGTTGGATCATCTCAGTGATATTTTCACTCATGGTGTCGATGTCGTCTAGTTCTTGTAGTATCTCGAATCGATTTGGCAGTTCGAGTTTGAATTCGATCCTTTTTGTTCCTATTTGTGCGGTATCTACACTTGGTAGTCTCTTGTTTATTAACGTCTTCCTTTCAGCTTTTACGTCCAGTTTGATGTCACTTCCGATGTTGACTTGGTTGATGACAGTTACGTCAGTGACCATATCTGGCCTGTTAGTTAGGATGTAGTCAATTTCAGTGTCGTTCAGGGAGGAGCTTTTCTACGTCCATCTCTTCCCTGCGTTCTTCATGAACATGGTATTCGTGATATTGTACTTTCTTGATGTTGATTTCTACCAAGGTGTCGCCTCTTTTGTTTCTCACACCTAGGCCAAATTTGCCTGTTGCCGGTTCCGAAATGTTTGTTTGTTTTCCTACTTGCGCATTAAAGGGAATAAAAACATCTATTGCTTGAATTTATGTTATATTACATCCTGCTATCTATTTCCACGTCCACCAAGCAAAAAAAATCAAAAAATTCAATGAATTAGAAATTCCACATTTTATGCTGTACATCCGGACATTTTCGAATATGCATATTTTTGGCGCGCTTTTCGGGATGCCGAGATGTGACGTTATTTATGACTCAAACTCGCATCAGGCCGACCCTTTCCATGTATTCAGACCATGTTTATAAGTGTAGCTTTTGGGTCGAAACGAGCGTCAGAATGAGTTATAGTGCAATTTTCCGACGTAATACAAACACTAGTCATCATAGAGGAACAAGAAGTTATCTTACGGTTCTACATGAATCCAATTTTATTCAAAACAACGTATGCGAATGGGTCTACAAGTCGACTAGGTTTCGCCGAGCTTGGGCTCGTTTTCAGAATAATTATATCGAATGCAACCAACGGGTGATAATATACACCAATAAACATACATAGCAAACATATATTGTATCCAGCTACATGAAGTAATGTGTATAATCTCATAATATCACTAGAATATCGATATATGAAGGAGTTGTACAATTTACCAAAACAACTTAAATCAGTTAGAGGGTTTCCGCTTGTCCCGTTAACTCAGTGGGTAGGCGTGTTGGTTGCTTGTCATTTATTTTACAATCGGGCGACGCCGGTTCAATCCTGACAGCATGCAAACTATTGATTTTCTTTACACTTTTTTGTTTATGTTTTCACGAAGTAATATAAACCAAATCATTTAGTATACTATGATGCACTGTTTGTAAATAATTTATATTTTGTAGTAATTATTTATTCGCCACAAAAATGAAAATATGGTCATTATATAACGATGTTTCTAAATTTTATTTATCCAAACAAATATAATGTAATGGATATCTAATTTATTAATTGTAAATATATTGTACAGTAATATATTGTAATTATATATGTGAAAACAGATTGTGATCTGTCTGGATAAATACAATTTAGAAACATCGTTGTATATAATGACCATATTTTCATTTTTGTGGCGAATAAATAATTACTACAAAAATAATAAAAAATATTTACAAACAGTGCATCATAGTATACTAAATGATTTGGTTTATATTACTTCGTGAAAACATAAACAAAAAAAGTGTAAAGAAAATCAATAGTTTGCATGCTGTCAGGATTGAACCGGCGTCGCCCGATTGTAAAACAGATGTCAAGGAATCAACGCGTTTACCAACTGAGCTACCAAGGCCGACAGAAATTTGCTGACTGATTTCAGTTGTTATGATAAATTGTACAACTCCTCCTTCATACATCGATATTCTAGTGATATTATGAGATTTTGCACGTTCCTTTCTGTAGCTGGATACGATATATGTTTGCTATGTATGTATATTGGTGTACATTATCTCCCGTTGGTTGCATTCGATATAATTATTCTGAAAACGAGCCCAGGGCCAAGGCCCAAGCTCGGCGAAACCTAGTCGACTTGTAAGCTCATTCGCATTCATTGTTTTGAATAAAATTGAATTCATGTGGAACCGTAAGATAACTGCTTGTTCCTCTATGATGACCAGTGTTTGTATTACATCGGATTATTGCATAACAACTCATTCTGACGCTCGTTTCGACCCCAACATTATCTATGTAAACATGCTCTGAATGCATAGAAAGGGTCGGCCTGCTGCGAGTGTGAGTCATGTGTGACGTTAAGATACCACGTGATCGCCTAGCTCATTAAATTTTTATTTTCCGCGGGAATCGCTACACAGACGGGTTTAAAATCGAATTTATGCTACAAATGTATGTTTCTGTATTTTTTAAACGTTCTCGAACGTTACATGTAATATTAAACTTTCTGTACACATGGGAAACGGATTTTAGCTAATGCCTTGTTTTTATTTCCTTTAAAGTATCCCATCACTATCGTGTAGTGGGTTGGCTTTTCAAAGGTGCCATCCACGTCGTTGTAGAAGTTGTTTGTGTCTTCTTCTCAGTATGACGTTGTTGGTGCTTATACTTGTACTATCTTCAGTTTGTAGCGCTTTGTTATGCATAGCACAAGTTCTGCTTGGCCCTTGTGCGCCGTGGAATTATATAGCAGTTGCCCGTTGAAGCGTTTCTCTCTTCTTCTGATTTCTCCGATCACATCCCATACCAACCTGGTTTCCCTAAGTTCTTCCTCCAATTCTTGTATCTGTTATTCTCATAATTGTGTTCTTACGTTACATGTTGCTATCTATCACCCCCTGCACGAAGCCCTAGTTGACCCGAACTGCCTCCTTGGTCATAGACTCTTTCGATGCTACTTTATATGATGGTGTTGTTGGCCTACCCTTCCACGCTGGCCGGTGCGGGTTGGAAGGTACACGATATACCGCTATATAAATTTAATTAATAGGGATTTAATGACAAAGCACTTGATCTTTGTAAGAGTTATTTACAAAATCGCAAACAGTATGTAGAAAATAAAAATGTTAAGTCAAAAGAAATAGTCATAAACACTTGTGTCCCCAAAGGCTCAATTTTAGGACAACTCTTATTTATAATGTATGTCAATGGCATAGCACTTTCTAATGGTCTTTTCAAATTCATAACGTACGCTGACGACACCAACCTTTCCACTACACTACATATATTTTTAAATCCAGAAGGTCGTATGTTAAATAAAAATATATACAAAGAATTAACAAAGATTAGCAATTGGCTGAAAGCTAATAAACTTTCACTAAATGCAAAAAAGACTATATTGATGATTTTTCGTATGCCTCAGCAGAAAATATAATATCCTCTGTTAGAAATGGATGGAGCATACATTGAATGTGTAAATGATTTCAATTTTTTAAGCATTAAGATAAATAACCATTTAAACTGGCAGAGTCATCAAACAAAATTGCTGACAAATATCTAAAACAGTAGGAATATTATTAAACTTAAACACTTTTACCATTTAATACATTAGTTATTATGTACAATGCTCTTATTTTTCCTCGTATTAATGATGGCTTACTTTAATGGGGTCATCAAGCACATCGAATTTTTAAATTACAGAAAAAGCAATATGAATAACATCATTAAGTAAATATAATGCTCACACTTCAGTTACTAAAGTTGGATGACATTTATAAACTCCAACAACTAAAATTTTACTACAAATTAATTAACAATCATTTACCCGATTACTCCAATGTTATTCCCAACACACACATATATGACATTCATCAGCACTACACACGTGAAATAAATAATCTGTATATGTTCAGAGTCAAACATGAATATGGCAAAAAAATGCATTAGACAGTAGAGACAGTAAACAATGCACCAAGTATTATCATTAATAAAGTTTACACCCACAGTTTACATAGTTTTTTGACATCCACAAAAAATTACTTTATTTTTAATTATGAATCGTGTTGTAGTATTCACAATTGATATATTTGTAGTTCATAATTCGAGTACATATAATTATATATATGGATGTATGTTGAAACGTTGAGTAATCCTCAATTATATATTTAAGTCGTATATTATTCTGATCGTATCATGTAAATTTTGTTGTTGTTTACATTGGTGGGGTGGCTCTCTTAATGGGAGTCTCCCGATCTTATGTATTACTTACGTTATTCGTTGTATTTGTATTGTGTACATAGGTCAGGTAAACTTAATCTAATTTCTGAGTTAAAATAGTGTAGTCATAGGATATACGTTTCGTTTTTGTGTGTGAACGACAACATTTGTTTATGTTAAATTAAAGGTGTGATGTGTTACATCAAAGGGATACGCTGACCAGATCCTTCTGCACCAACTAACAATCGGTCACCGACGTAATATCTTTAAACAATTTGGAATCATCAGCATACTTGATATTTCACATCAATAAATATGATTAATGAGATCATTAATTTACAATAAACAGAAGTGGTCCAATTTGTGAACCTTGTGGTACATCAGGCAACACCGACAGATAGTTTGACTTCGAGAACCAAGCAATTGAACGATTTAATGTTCAAATTATGAGGCATCTAAAAATAACATCGTGTTAAAACAACTAACCCCTCAATTGATTTAGCTAATCACGAATTATTTTAGTTGGTGTTGTTTAGTGATATATATAGTCGGCTTAGTCAACGATTTGTTAAAATCAACAAAATAATTTAGTCTGATCCTTAGATCGGTAAATTTAAGATGTTTGAAAACTATTAAGCTATTTTTGCCGAGTTTTTCCGGTTTCATTCAAAACAAAATTTATGAAGCAGTTAGCATGTCGCAGATTTATTAATGCTTTGCGAAATGTGCCTGAAACAAGCGAGACAAACGGTAATATCTAACCGAGAAAGAACATTTAAACAAACATCATTGTTTGCGACGCCTAAACAAAAATACTCTCTACTGGCGAGATGCCCAAGGAGGATCATGCGAAGGGCATCAATCTCTCAAAGTCTGATCGCGTCAAACTCAGTCTGGCTGAAGCGCAATAAAACTAACACACCACAGGTAAAAAAATGTCGTCCTGGGGTCGCGTGCAAAGCGGCCTGAGGAGAATATAAGGCGGTGGCGGGAGAGACTCGTTGCACTTTACCTTCGAACTGCGCTGAGAACGGAAGAGCCACCGAAATCACAAACCTTGGTGAGTACACGACATCACTTTAAATATTGTCTTTAAAGGCAATGTTAAGCGATCTTCATTGGTTAGGCGATATGCAACTTGCTGGAACTATTGGGTTTAAAGGGAAACATAAGGGAACTTTTTGGTGTTGTGCACCTAAAAGAGTTAATGCAAACTAACTATTTCCAAACTTGCTATTTTTAACGTCAGTGGTTTACTGTTAATATTATCTCAAAGTGGAAAATTCTAATGAAATTTTCGATAACACGAAGGCTGTCATCTTACTGATGACGCGGCGGCTTGACCAAAAAGCAACCAATAAACGAGCAGCATTATTTTTACCGCGGTGTTCACATTATGTAGCCAATGCTGGCTGGACCTGGTGTAATTGTCAACACAAGTTACGGCATACGCGTCGTCGGACTTTGTTATGGTTGGTTTGCAGTAAAAACTTGATTTTGTAATGTGCCGTACTGTTCGGCATACGGATGTAACAAACGAATGTTAAAAACAAAGACCTGTCTTGTTTCCATTTTCCGTTGGATAGACCGGAACTGAAGAAGTGGATTCGTAACTGCGGACAGGCTGGATGGAAGCTCTCGCATTACAGGACACTCTGTTCGGCTCATTTTGAAGAAACGTGTTGTGAAGCGGGTGTATTTCATCAGTTAATGAGACAAGACCCGTCGAAACGTCGGCGACGTCGGGTTTTGAAACTTGGAGCAATGCCGACGATATTTAGTCACAGACCACAGCCGTCGAAATGCCGCATATTCTCCCGTCGAGCGCGTTGTCAAATCAGATCGCAAGAAGGTTAGTATTGAGTATTCACTGTACCGTATGGCATTGCAGGATCATATGTTATATACGTAATTGTATTGTTTATAAACGTCCGGCATAGTTAAAAGGGAATTATAGTCGGAATGCCCCACTGCCTGAATGCACCACTACCTGAATGCACAAAACCTAGTCGCAATGCTCCAACCGCATAGTCGCAATGCTCCAGCGGCGTAGTCACAATGCTCCAACTGTCTGGTCGCAATGCACCACTTTTGGTCGGAATGCCCCACTGATTGTAAAATTATCAAACCTTTGCATACATATAGATAATAAGTGTATATATTAAAACATTAAATATTAAATGCATAATTAATGTAGAAATAACATGTTTCGTTGACTTTCTGTACATCCTTGAAAGTAAACTATGTTTTGTCTTCGTATACACGTGCATGATTGTATTACATAACATATCATGAAATATCGATTACATTGTCCTTTGATGTGTAGAAGTCATGTAGTAATAGCCTAATAGGTATCCTGCTCATGCGTTGAGCAGATCTTTTATGTTGGTTGTTTTGGAAGTGTGCCCACACTAATTGGCTAGCTACTCTGTCGGTTTGTTTGAATAACGGCATTGTACCAAAAAGATTGTACAAAGTACATTGAAATAAAGCTTTTGACATCAAAGAAATCTAATTTATGTTGGTTTGGACAGTGGGTTGAAGACGGGGAGGGACTACATATATATACCTTTATTAGGTTATGGTTGATATCGTAAATGTATTTTATATATATACATATATATATAATACATACGATATTAAATAAAATAATAAAGGTATACATATACTATTTTCGATTATATATATATATCATAGTTATGTGTTTTATGTGTTAATGCATGTTCACATTTTTGTATTATTTATGCTAATTTAAAAACAAATAATTGTCTATTTTAATTTACCCTTTGTACATATGTTGTACGATATAAATGATGCATGAATGGCTTGGCCATCGAAAAAATAGTGTAATTAATGTATTTCTACATTAAGTATGTTACCGAGTGAAAATATAAATTATTAATGAATCAATACACGGAGTGATCGAGACTCTAATAAAATAATTACTGTATTATAGTTACTATATTGTTTCGCGGAAGTTTTTGTTTTGATTTTCTATAAATAATTGAAGGTTATATCTTCTTATATAAGTGTAGACATTCATAATTAAATTACACTGAAATGATGACCTTTGACTTTTAATGTGACAGGCTGATAACAACAACAGTGACAAGTGTGGCGTGTGTGTGTCAAGAATATTTAGAGGGTTGTGTAATTGGCTTCTCTACTCCTGCTTTGTTCTATTGAGTAGATTGTTGCACATTGTCTGTTCTTTGAATTGGAGGCCATAACAATTGGCTTAATACCCTTGTATTGTTTCATCGAACAGACCTTTTGTTTGAATAACGGCATTGTACAAAGTGCGTTGAAACAACGGGTCCCACATTAGCAGCTTCTAGCTGAAGTTGGTTTCTGTTGACTTTGATGACTTGAAGGCCTACCTGTGTAATCCAGTTCTTACTAAGTCCTCCTTGAATGTTTTGAATAGAAGTTAGGAACTGAGCAGATCTTGCGTGTCAGATTTGTGTTAGTATATTGTCTTACGTTACATTCCGAATAACAAGAAAATAGATATATAGACAAGACAGATAGAATTGTGTAAATAATACATACACACATAATCAAACAAGTGTAACAGACGGTGAAATGACATTCAATTCCGGGCTGACAGTGGAGCCAACCAAGGCTGTAACCAGTTCATTAATTTAAACTAGTATAAAATAAA
This sequence comes from Paraescarpia echinospica, assembly GCA_020002185.1. NCBI lineage: Eukaryota > Metazoa > Annelida > Polychaeta > Sabellida > Siboglinidae > Paraescarpia > Paraescarpia echinospica. Next base: position 34,376,853 of record CM034536.1, read on the forward strand.
TACTTATTTAGTGAACTGGTCAACCTCAGAATAACTGTGTAAACAAGGTAATAATAATTCCACGTGTAACGTGTGAATTAAGTTGTTATAATAGATCAGATATGTAAGATGTAACAACAATAATAGTAACTAATGTTCAATTAAGTAGCGTAGCACAACTATTTGTTGATACTCTTCTTCTCTAAGAATGTGTGTAGTGTAGTCATGGTTTGTGTAAACACTGAATATCACACATGTTGGCGAACCCTTTGTGATGTGGATTTGTGAAGATTGGTCAACGCTACACGTGCTTTTGAGTGTCTGTGCTTTCTTCTCAATTTCCTTCATCCCCGTTCACGCCACGCGGACGATAGCAGGTATTCGATTGGTGCATTCGTTACCAATGAGGAGATGGCTAGATAGTCTTTGAAAATAATCCATCAGTATTCTTATGTTTTATGTGTAGCGAACGAATCAACTGAAACAAATGCAACGATCTAGTAATAATAATAACATTATTAATATATATGTATACATCATGGAGGTCTTTATAAAAACGAACTACGAACTATTCTACATATTTACCAACTTCCGTTCTTTTATCACCTAATTCACAATAAGTTGTATATTGTTTAACTATGACACCCACTACTAACAGTATAGTGTAGTTAAAATGTCAAGCAAAGTCCATGTACATATATCACTACCCATATATATTGTATATATAAAGTAATATACGCAAAGTCGCGTGGACGATACTTAAAGAAGTTATTATACTAACCGACTTGCCCGGCGTTGCCCGGAGAAAAACAAACAAACCAACAAATAGACAAACAAACAGAGAAACCATAAAGTTTTATAATATATAGATACCATAAGAGATGCATTGCGCCAAACCATTGCAGCATTGCGACCAGGTCATTATCTCCAAAGTGGGGCATTCCGACCAAAAGTGGTGCATTGCGACCACCCCATTGGAGCATTGCGACCAGGCGGTTGGGGCATTGCGACCACACGGTTGGAGCATTGCGACTAGGCAGTTGGTGCATTGCGACTGGTGCATTCAGGCAGAGGTGCATTCCGACCATTACCCGTTAAAAGGTAAATGATGCATAAAATGATAAATTGGTTCCTGTTTTGGAATGGTGTCAACAGGAACTGAGTCTCGGCTCTGGCTCTGAGGATTGCATGCCTTCCACCGGGAATTTGACGATTATTATTATTTTTACTTGGTCTTACTTTGATTGGTATCACGGCCGCGTGAACAAAGGCATAGCTATGCTGGAAATAAGCTAGAACTACATGACACATTGATGATTTTAGAAGAAAGCTAACGACTAGCAAAATTTAACGGCAATCAATTCGCGTGAGCGATAATATAGCACTTTGATTAACGTCATCTTGCAGAAAGGACTGGAATTGTCGCTGTGACCTCTTCAGATGTTCTATAATAACTTTTCAAGACAGAATGTATTTGTGTGTTAAATGAATTTGTTGTAAATACATTCTGATGAACATTTGTCTTATAAACATCACTGACTGATGACCATGGATAAGGGTTCCAACACCAAGATTACTAAATAACATATGTATGAGTATAAATCAACCAAATAACCATTGAGTAATGATGCCAGCAGCTTATACCAACTGTTATTAGCGGCTGCTAGTACACTTTTGAACCTATATAGCTATAATCATCAAAGGACTGAATGACAACACAAGGTATATTCTTTGCTCAAATAACTACCCATCAATCAGCGGCAGGGCAATGCTGGATAATCAGATCCCATTACATAACAGTGACAATGTTTTTATTTAAGTAAAAATTAGAGACAATTCTACCGTGTATTTGGAGTGTTAATTGACAATTTAACAAATTTAATTTGATTTTACAAACATTCGTATGGTCCATATGCAACTTTTCAAAAACTATGGATACAGTACCGGATAGAGCAATAAGCATGTAGTTACTCTTACTAAACATGCTAGCACTTGTGTTTCTAACAATGGGCATAGGTACAGCAGATATCCTAGATTCAGGTAAAATAGCATGGAGAAAGAAATTAGTGAAACACACAGTGTGCACTGGGAGAATCAGTAATTTGATTTTTGGGTAAAAGACATGTGATTAAATTAACAATATCAATACCAATGCAACCATAGACAAAAAGATCACAATTACCTTCAGATGCTTGACAAAGTTTGAAGTCGTTTTCATGCGGCCTTTTATCTCGATCTTACAGTATTTGCATTTCCCTAACACATTCCCTGTGGAGTTCGGTAGTATCACAAAATGGCTAAGTACAGTCGACATGCTATTAGTACTAGTTTTATACTTCAGCTCGTGCAACAAAGTTGAACAAACAATACTCCAATTAACTTAATCGACAATTTAATGGATCTCTCTGCAATGTAGGCATGTGGTATCACTGTCATGATATATCTAGGGGCAATATTGAGTCACCGACCAACTAGGCACACGTAAACCAATCATAAAGTACGATTGACATTTGAGAAAAAAACTTACCCAATCAAGTTGATATCTGTCTTTAATGATCATAAATGAGTGGGTAAAAGAGACTGACCAGTGGATAACCCCAGCCAATCATTTGAACTTTGCTGGTTATCTCCAGGTAAAAAGAAAAGCAACCAACAGGAGGATTTGTTACCTGGCATCCCACTGGCTACATGTCTTTGTTTAGCATTTCTCTTATCTCTGCTCCCTCAGTGCGTGTTCTCTCTGACCTAGACTAACATGCCACATGGCTTCACTGGTGTCACACTAAGTTGGCACCGGATTATATTAGTGTAGGGTGACATCTGACTTGAGCCACCTTACTTCTACAGAGGAAGACTGGCAGTTCTTGTTCTTAGCAGTTAGCACTGTCGGCCAGTGCCAAGTGGCATGGTCTCCAGACTACATTAAATGCATTCCCTGTCTAACAGGTGGGTTAACTGCTACTAGTAGTTGGCTCTTTATGGACATCCTGGTGGCTTGATTAAACTGTTTTATGGCCTGAACTGATAGCCTACAATTTTGTTTGCTTAACAGGGTGTTTCTGGCTGGGGAAAGATGCTGCCTGTTGCCATGTTAGGGTATCATAGTCATGGACTCATGGCTATCAGAGAATGAGGATGTACTATGTGTAGGGATGGCAAGGTGGCATTCTATGTGAAATAACAAAGTATTAAAAAAAATAGTTGAGCATTTCAATATTTCAGGAAAGTTTGATTTTATAACTGCAAATAAATTAATTGTTCCCAGTATATATTGAGAAAGTACTCAGATGTACTCGTAAAATCTGAGTACAATGAGTATTAGTACGAGTACATGACCCATAAGTTTTACGAGTACGAGTACGAGTACTTCAAAAATGTACTCGAGTACACGAGTACCGAGTACTTCTACCCCAGGTCTGATATGCACAGCTATCTTGTTACAGTTAGAGGAAAGAAAGTAACGGACACAGTGTAACGGTATAAAAAGTAACACACATTTTGTGCTATTATTACTATTTTATATATTATAAAAGTACTTTTGTCAAAATAAAGTGTATGAGGTAATCTCCAGTCAATATATGATATGGGGAACCAAGACCCAGGCGGTTTTTAATGTTGTAATGAAAATTCCAGACCTCGGCTTGAGTCCTAAATACACTAGCTCCTATGTATAAGTGACATGTATTATAATCAGTTTTCAAAATGGCTGTCTTTCGTATATCCGCAAATCATTTTTTCCTGACTGACGGTGACCACTCGAAAGTCCCATCCAGCATGACTGATATCTTTATAGCAAATGTATGTATTCAAACTTCCAAAACTGACAATGCAAATGTTGTTGACATGTTATGTGGATCACCGACTTTGAGTGGGATAACAAATTTTACATACTTTGCTTTCCTGGTGACCAACCTTTCAGTTAAGAGGTACAACATCTATAATAGGATAGGTTACTGTAAAGGATGAATAATTAGCTATGATGAGACAGAATGGATATAACCCATCTTTACAAAAATCACATTGCGATAATATTAGGTGGTTTCTTTTTATTTTCTTATACAAGTATTCCTCTTCCTGTTATGTTTCGATGTGTAATATTTGTGTTTATTGGACAATAGCAAGTTCTCAAAAAGTATTTAGATTTAATGTACAATACTTTTACATTGTTGGACACAGGCAAACGTGTACGGCAATGCAATGCTTTTCTTGATTTTAATGACGTTCCCCTTTGTTGTTGGTTACATAGAACAGTGGTTGTCTATCCTGCACCACCACATCGTTGGGATCTACGAGTGGATTGGAAATGTCAAATTTCACCGTTGTTCGCACGATCAAGTCGTGGACGGAGAAGAGACAACGATGTTTTTGACGCAAGACTCGCCCTCAAATCGGTAGTTACTTCATGACATGTTCTGCAAGCCCTTCCCCACCAGATAAAGTACTGCCACACTGGACAACTTGAAGTATTTCACATTTACCTGCTCAAGTACTGCCCCAAAAGACAGCACTTTTGCTATGAAAATAGGACAGAAGTTATACATCGCAATAGGTATTTAGTTGTAAAACATTGACCTCAGTCATTCTAATAATAGCGCCACTGCCATATTGTGGCATGGTAACATAGTGGTTAGATCATCAGACTCTTTAAGTCTACTACACTATTTTAACTCAGAAAGTTCCAAAGCTTGTGGAGTGAGTTTTGCTCACTCCACATTGCTCCAGTTCACTCGGATATATAAATGAGTACCTGGCAGTGATAATAGTTTCGTAGTATATGCTGTGTGTGGCTGTATACTTCCCAGAGGAGAATGGTGGTTGAATGGGCAGGACTGTCGGGGTGTTAACTATGTCACAGAGATGGCGTGAATACTTCACAACTGTATTCAATTACTGTTATGAGTACAATTACTTTAGTGTAATAAATTATCCATGTAATAGTAACGATAAGTAAATACAGCCATCGTATAAACCGTATATAAGATACAACATGACAAAAACAAGTGCTGATAAATGCAATTGTGGAGGAATGTCATAATGGGAAGCGTTGTTTGTAAGGATCAATATTGTTTTATCAATGACGAATTATGAATACTTGGCCATTGAGTACAATTCAAGCAGTCAACATTTTAAAACACGATTGCCGAGTACAATTATAAAAGACATATTTATATATTATTGTCATTTGGAAGAAGGCGTTTAAAATTTCACTGAAAGCCGACCAGTCATAAGGAAAGTAATTCTCTGCAGTTTACTAACAAGGTATAGTTGGGTGTTGCTTTGTGTTGGTAAGAATTTTATTACAATACACTATGTCCTGTTTATTATAGGGATGAAAGCACGGCTCATGCTGTCTGCTCTGGCATGGAACTTCCGGCCACGCCCCAGCGCAAACAACCCTGGCAACATAGCAGTTGTCTAGTCAAGAAGGTGCAAGCAATCGGTGCTGCGGGAGACAACACAGCAGCAGATTTATCTGCAAACCTACCTGCCTATGCTGGAAAGAGTGAATGATGTCTTTGTGAGAAACCTGAAACTGCCAGGAATCATTGTCCCAACCGGAATTGCAGTCCTTGGGGCAGATGCGCCCAAGCCAATGAAACATGATCTACCGGCATCAAGAGTCAGTCGATTTGTGAATAAATAGTCGATCCAACTATTTATTTACAAATCAACTGACAATTCACAAGGATTTTTCAAGGGACTGGCTGTTTTGTTTGGATTTCCACCTACAGCCATACTTTTGTTTAATGTGACAAGTGCATCCTCTAGTTTAGTCTAGTTCAGTCCTCAAGTGCCAAGTGGTATCCCTCATGTTGCTTCCCATCAAGTGCAGGGAAATGTAATCGTATTGCTGGCACACGCTGGTATACCTCTCCGTACACCTCGACCCAGCCTACCAGGTGAACTGTCTATATGCAGCCCACCTGAGAGACCTGAAATAAAATAAGGCTCACATAAATTGACTAACATTATCAGGAGGTAATGTATGAAAATGGGTTTGAGGTAGTTCATTTCCTTGTTAAATTGGTATATATCAACGAGCAGTGTTTGTATGAAATCATTTGAACTTTTCTTCAATTCTCACATAGGCATGCTACTCAAAATGTTCTAGAATGATCCTATGTTGTTTATTATTAAACATTAAAGAATGTTGGTAAATTTCCACTATGGAATAACATGTTATAGTTTCATAACTATGCCTGGTATATACAGTTTATGAAACTTCATACATGCTATATGTTCATACATTTTAAAATTGCTGTTGCTTTGTTGATGTTCTGGTTACTGTAGTATTTTCTTCAATGTTTTTTTGATGAATCATGTAGGTTATGGGTCCCTCAACTCAAATCAGCGGGATGGCAACGCGCCATCCTTGGGCAATTTGTGGGAGCCAGGCAAATCCAAGATGGCTACCGTGAACCTAGGTCATATTAGAAAATGTGTTAAATCTTTGCACTGGAGCATGCTAGGAACATGATTTTAGTGTATATACACACGTTTTGGCATACGAGGAATGCAATGGAACCATTTCCAATGATGTCCGACTATGTTCTCATCAGAACAATTCAAAATGGCCGCCATTTTTACCAAAAATCGAGCATGACGTTTGATTGGTTTATGCTAGAGACACGATTTTGGTGTCCATCCCTATGTTTTGCCATATCAGGATTTGAATGGAACCATTTCCAACGATGCCCGACTATGAACACCTGACCAAAATTCAAAATGGTCGTAATTTTTACCGAAAATAGCCAAAATATCTTTTGATTGGATGATGCTAGAAACATGATGTTTTGGTGCATAATGAGTTCATTGGAATTTTTTCCAATGATTTTGTATTGATGTGACATGACAATAAAGCTATTGTTAAAATAAGGACTTTTGTAAGGTAACAGTTATTTACAGTTCTTCATTTGCAATGATCTGATTGAGCTACGAATATGCTAATAGCTATACATACATACTTACATGTACTTCTGTCAAGAAACATACAAAAGATTTGCAAAATGGCATGCAGTAATTATGAATAAATCTGTATCATTACATGTACAACATTAACAAGTAAAAAATTCAAAGTAAGAAGTACTCAATTAAAAATTTGCTGAAACACAATGAAACACAATTTGAGAGCATTTTTGTAATGACAGGTTTCATTTGGACATTGACAATGTGTATATCATTAATCAATTCAAAACCAACGATATATGAAAGGGACGCCATTCACATTACATTCTCATAAAAAAGTTTAGTCCCGCCATTCTCTCTCATTCTCCTCTTCTATTTCCTCTGTACTGCCACCTTCTTCCTCATCGTCACATTTGGTGACCGGATTGAGGCACATGGTTTCACCAAAACAGAAGCAGTACGGTGTGCAGGACAATCCTGCAGAATGACCGCTACATGATTGCTGCAAGCTTTCCCTACAGCTTTACACTGACAGTTGATGACGTACATGGGTCGGGTGGGGGGGGGCTGCTGGTCCTCTTGCGATGCACGGAGTTGGCACACCCACTGCACCAGTAACAAACTCCCATCCATAAGCAGCGATATCAACCACGGGCGGAGTCTGCAGATCTGCTGCCTTCTAGGGCATGACTTGGTAGTGAGCTCGCAGGATGTGGTAGGCCAGATTAGCGTCTGTCGGAGGAAGAGTCTTGATACTGCCAGGTATGCGCTCTACTCCGAAAGTACCAGAGAGAAAGCTGTATCAAGGTTCTTCCTCAGACAGACGCTAATCTGGCCTACAACATCCTGTGCCTTCAGCAACACCATAGAGCGAGCAGATAGATTTCCGTCCAATCTCCATCAACTGTTCGAGAGTAGCCCCTCTTTACCGAAGACAATGTAGAGGCCAGAGTGGTCAGCAGACTTCAATACCTTTAGCGCCACCGCTTTGCCTGACAGTGCATGCATACCAAGCAGTTGGAGGGATTTCGGACCAAGGAGGAAAGAACATTCATTGATGTTGAGGATAGCCCCACTGCATCGATCTAGCTGCACATGGGCTGTCAGCTGTGTACTACACACCCAGAAGATAAGCAGAACAAAGACGTCAGTGTCATTGCTGATCACTCGTATATTTGTCTTACCATTCTTCACAGCCTCCAGAAGATAACTAATGATAGTAATATCTGCTTCATCATGGCTGTACACGCCCTCCTCTCTTCCAACCATCGTCACATTGTTAAAAGGGTTGGACTCTCGATAAGCCAAAAGGCTTCCTTGTCCACCTGCCACCTAGAGCTAATTCTCTGGGTGGCAATCTTGTTAAATCTTGTTAAATCGTGTAGCCCAAATCGAATGTAGAGAAACCCTGACGAGGGCCTTCTTATTTGCCTTGCTCTTCATGTTGGCACCGCGGCATGGGAGCTTGCTGAATATTGTGATGTTGTAGTCAACAGCCCATTCATCTGCTCGCCGGATTCGTTCATGGTCCTTTGCTGACGGGTCATCATAGCGATCGAAGATGACCAACACTTCTGTTGATTGGTACTGGCTGATTCTGTCTTTCATACTATTTGCGAGATGGGTTCTCGTTGGCGTAAATGAGTATACATGATGTTGTATAATGGTGTACAATTTTTTTTATGGGAACAAATTCATTGGAGGTTCGTAACTCGTAAATGGACACGACAAAAGTTAATTTTTGTTAGGTCTGTGTCAAAACTTGTAATTTATATTTCTAAAAAAAATAACTTCCCAAATTAATTAGTGCCAATGCCAAGTCAAATAAAACATGTTTTTTATTGTACAATATTTCACTTTTAATTAAGGCAGTACAAGTGTGTACCAGTACTGTTTTCTTGCCCATATGCTAAAACAGATATAGACACCAAAATCGTGTCTCTGGCATATTTGTCGACCATTTTGAATTTTGGTCATAGTCGGGCATTATTGGAAATGGTTCCATTGATTTCCTGATATAACAAAACATATGAATGGACACCAAAATCGTTTCTCTAGTATAAACCAATCAAAACTTATGCTCGATTTTTGCTATTTTCGGTTAAAAAAGCGGCCATTTTTATTAGTCAGACATCATTGGAAATGGTTCCATTGAATTCCTCGTATGCCAAAACATGTGTAAATGCACCAAAATCATGTTCCTAGCATGCTCCAGTGCAAAGATGTAACACATTTTCTAATATGACCTAGGTTCACGGTAGCTATCTTGGATTTGCCTGGCTCCCACAAATTGCCCAAGGATGGCGCGTTGCCATCCCGCTGATTTGAGTTGAGGGACCCATAACCTACATGATTGAGCAAAAAAACCTTACACTACCAATCATTTCCGGGTTCCATATTGAACATAGTAGGGCGGCAACTCGACTATTTTATATCCAGTCCCAAGGGTGACCTTAAAAATGAGGTTCCACTGGACATTATTTTACCTAAAATGGATCGCTTTGTCATTCTGAATGAAGCCAATTTCACAAGAAGCATGGCTTAGGATCGTCTTTATGTAGTTATCCCATCAGACTTATGCCCCCTCTCTATAATATCAAGCCTAGTAAAAGAACAATTCATACTGCCACACATTTGTCTCATACGGTGATACACATGCATAGTCGTGGTTTACCCTAGTCGTCACTGTAAATATATTAATGGGGACACAGCAGTTAACCTGTTTGTTTTCTATCATAGCCGTGTACTATTTGGAACTCGATTCCTGGAACCGTTTTTAAAAGGGCGAAGGTATAACCTTAGGTAATATTCACATAAATTATAAAACTGGACATTCGGACACCGAGCTCATGGCACTGGCACGGAGAATGAGACTTGAGGCTGAGTCGGGACTGTCGCCGAACCGAGGTCCCACTGAGCGATCGACTCACTCCAGAAAGTTCACACATTTATTTATTTAAATTATTACCCAGCCCGGACCTCATAATGAACAGTTATTTATACTAGACACATCAATAATTACCTTCACCGACAGGCTCTGCGTGCTGTCGAGTCGCAGCAGTTTCCTCAAAGCAGACATACGCCTTTCGCTGAACCAAAAAAATCAACGTGGCAGTCAATTACTTCTCGGCTTGTTAGTCGCCTCTGCATTTCCACTTACTGCTGGTCTTCTTGATCATGCTTTCGGTCACCGGTATGCTCCGGTCTATCTTGCAATACTGGCCCTTGTCTTTGCGGTTGAAAACGATATCCAGCTACTTCTGAATCCATTTCATTTTCATGAGGCGAAGAATCAGAACCGTATCGACACGCCGTCTTGTGTAAACTCAGTGGGTAACGTGGCACAGCGCCACCTGACTTTTTTTGGAAAATCTAGTACACACAAAATCCAGAAAAGTACGCAGCATTGCATACGTCATTTTCTGTTCAACAATAGCGCGATTCATGAAATTCGATATAGGGTGTGTTCACATTATTTTACTAATAAAGCACTGAAGTTAAAAATATTATTATAGTTGGAAATAGGTAGTTTGCATTAACCCTTTTAGGTGCATAACACAAAAAAGTTCCTTATGTTTCCCTTTAACTAAAATACCTGAATTGTTTAGTTAACAGTACATGTTAAAATAAGTACTTAAACATTTTCTTTCGGCTGTTATAAAGATCACGATAAAAACCGCGTCTTTGAGCATGATTTTGAAGTATAGAATCGCAAAACAAGTTACCTTATTGTTAATGCTATTGTTATTATGAAGTCCATGTCGTAGTAGGTAGGACGGAGTGAGAACTATTGTGATAAGCTGACTGGTCAACCACTGCCCTCGGGCCTCCACAATCATATATCCGGTGCTGATCTTCACAGGATATTATCACTTTAGTGAGCATGTCCACAAACATATTGTATTGTCCAACCGATTCTCTACCTCCTTATTACTACAATAGCGTAATATCTGTGAAATATCGGCGTACGATATTGCCGATCCCATCCGCCATCTTTTGTTTTTGATTGGCAAGGGGTGTCCTATTTCCTAGTTGATAAACTAATACACTGCGCTAATTTGGTGATTACACCGTGTTCAGTATCATATCATTATAATAACAAACAATGCCTTGATGTAGTATTTTGTTATGTTGTACCTATTTATTTTATCATTTAACACAAGTTATCTGTTTGTTGGAATGGGACGCCAAGCAAGACCGGCGATCGGAATTTGGGTCGCAGCTAATGAGCCGCTGTGATACCGTCTAGAGAAAATACTTTATTTAAGTCTATTATGTGACTAAATTCGAATTATCTTCCGATCACAACTATAAAGTTTAACTTACTTCAAAATTTCCTAACAGGAACTCAACTGTGGTATAACATTTAAATACTTCCTCTCCTCACTGTTGTTTTGTCGATTACCCTATATAAAACACATCCAATGATGTCACACCTCAAAATGGGGAAAGGCACGTCCAATATGGCACTAAAATAATCCCACAACTGACATATAATAACGGAAAGGACACATTTGAATTGATGGTGAAAATAGCACATATTGTAATAGCAAAATTGAAATAATGACGAAAATAGTTTCGCTTAGCCGTCTCTCTCTCTCTCTCTCTCTCTCTCTCTCTCTCTCTCTCTCTCTCTCTCTCTCTCTCTCTCTCTCTCTCTCTCTCTCTTATCTGTCAAAAAACCGGCATTTGGAATGTGTGTGTGTGCGCACGTATGTGTGTACGTGCGTTGTGTGTGCGTGTGTGCGTGAGTGAGTGAGTGTGTGTGTGTGTGTGTGTATGTGTGTGTGTGTGTGTGTGTGTGTGTGTGTGTGTGTGTGAGAGAGAGAGAGAGAGAGAGAGAGAGAGAGAGAGAGAGAGAGAGAGACCGACAAAAAGCATATAATGTGCGGTGCGTCACCTAGTGTCTAAGCATGTGAAATGATAAACAAATTAACAAAGCTACACTTTTATTTTGGTTTATTTGATTGTGTGACTTGTGTCAATGTTAAATAAGGAATAGTTTCGAAATCACAGAAACGAATGATAAACATGTACTTTTATTTATATGTAGTAAGTCAAAGAGCCAATTTAGATTGCTACTCCTATTCGACGTAAACCTTGACTACCGGCTTCCTACCGGTAACATATTCAAGTGCCCTAATTTCCCAGGCGAATGTGTGTTCGCAAATCGTGCTGCCACCTTACGGCGCCTAGGTAACACAGACTATGACGAAAATTGCACAATTGAGTGGGATATATTTCAAAAAATATTGGGAAGCTTAAATTTCCAAATCTCCCGGTTTCAATGCCTATGATATGGCATATGAACACATTACGTGTTACTCACAGTCACTGTTAGCAAAACATTTGAAATATTCAAACGGTTTGTTTTCAGTAAACAAAACACTACTGGCTATTAAACAATTAATTACAGTTATTTGTATCACACTCACGTTCAACGTCGTCAGTCACAGTCACACGGCGACGTCTCTAGCGTCAATATCTAGCCAGATTTCATGGACGCTGACTATAGATAAAACAAACTAAACCTTTTTTCGTCCCGGAATGGTATCCTCGTTACATTGTAATATGCACTTTGCCTGTGTCCCAGCTATTTCTACAACTGTACTCTCATAAACATAACAGAATCAAAAATATATTAACTAGCAGCCACATTTATTATGTTTAAGTGACCCAGTGTCTGGGGATTGTTTCTCTAACATTTTTATTAGCTCACAAGACCTATTTTGCTCTTTAATAATCCATTTCTCTCATCATACTGTGTACTATTATAGACGCCCTAAAGGCGTCGTTACATCAGGTATATAATTTGGTATTGTACGTGCATGAACCTTTCTCATGCCCTAAATGGCGTCATTATACAAAATCTATAATTTGGTATTGTCCGTTGTTTAATATCCGTTATGCCCTGAAAGTCGTCGTTACAGTAGATATATCATTTTATAATGTGCATTAATTAAGATCTGTCATGACACAAAAGAGGTCGTTTACACTCAATACGTCATTTGACATTTTCAACAAGATATAAGCCGACATTTGCATTCTTCACACACGATGTCCATCGGGGAAACACGAGCGATTATATCGGCATGTGTTGAGTGTCCAATTTATTTAAACCTCAAAGTGTTTGTTTCAGTGGGAAGAGTTTTGCTCCACGTACGATGTCTGGTTGATTTATGATAAACACCATAGCACTTGCCGACCGAAGGCGCACTATGCGTGTGTTCAGTCGGAGCAGCGCTACCAAGGACACCCCGATCTGTCTTGAGTCAGACAGCAAAACAAAAGTAGTTGTTTGACACGGGTTTCTAGTCCAGTGTCACGTTGGGTCATGGCACCGGTTGTCAAATGTTACAGAAACAAGTGTATCACAGACATACTGAAGCAACACACAAGTGTATCACAGACATACTGAAGCAGCACACAAGTTTATCACAGACATACTGAAGCAGCACACAAGTGTATAATAGACATACTGAAGCAGCACACAAGTGTATCACAGACATATTGAAGCAGCACACAAGTGTATCACAGACATATTGAAGCAGCACACAAGTGTATCACAGACATACTGAAGCAGCACACAAGTGTGTCACAGACAGACTAAAGTAACGAACAGGTTTCTCACCAATACACGGTAGTACAAAACTCCAGACGCACCAGACGAATAGATAAAACGTATCTCTCAGGCAGATTGAAGCAAGGAACAAACGTCTGAATTAAAAAGAAGTGATTCCCAGATACACAGAAGCAGAGAATAAGTACGACAAACAAAGTGAACCATTGAACAGGTGTCTTACAGACACATTGAAGCAAAACAGAAATGTTTCCCAGATACACAGAAGCAGAGAACAAGTACGACAAACAAAGTGAACCATTGAACAAGTGTCTTACAGACACATTGAAATAAAACAGAAATGTTTCCCAGATACACAGAAGCAGAGAGCAAGTACGAAAATCAAAATGAACCGTTGAACAAATGTCTCACAGACACACTGGAGTTGCGAACAATTGTCCACCAGACACATTAAATCAGGGAACACACGTCTCAACGGCACACACAAAAGTGAACGGGTATCTCTTCGAGGCAATGAAGTGGAGAACAAAGGTCCAACCGATACAATGAAGCAGAAAACAAATATCCCTACACCCTGAAATAGACACGCGCAAAACAGATAGACAGACCGCAGACAGACAGACAGACAGACAGACAGACAGACAGACAGACAGACAGACAGACAGACAGACAGACAGACAGACAGACAGACAGACAGACAGACAGACACACAGACAGACAGACAGACAGACAGACAGACAGACAGACAGACAGACAGACAGACAGACATACAGACATACAGATAGACAGACAGACAGACAGACAGACAGACAGACAGACAGCAGACCGACCAGCAGACAGACAGACAGATATAAACATTTATGCAGATAGACCATGAACATTATTAATACATGATAATTGTTAGGCATATATAATATGCTTATAACATATTTCCTTGTAATGATGTTACATACTTTCCATCAGTTGTATAAAACTGTTTCTAAAATATATGTGTGTTTTGTTATCGAGTATGTCTAAAGGTTGGTCTGTCCACATTCTATTGTTTTCATAAAGAATTGTTACTTTTGAGTTGGAATTTGCATGTATAACCAGTGTAGGATCTTAAATTATGCATATCCAACGTCATTGTGCCGATGAAGACTGCGAGATGCAGTCGAAATATTCAAAAGAGAACAAAGTTTCCAAAGAAAGTTGAACAAAGAAACCCTGAGAAAAAAAACAATTACATGCAGACACACACCCACACAACCATACACCTATCCACACACCCCACATACCCCACACACCCCACACACTCACACACTCATACACTCATACACTCATACACTCACACACTCACACACTCACACACTCACACACTCACACACTCACACACACACACACACATTCAAGTACACACACACACACACACGCACGCACATATGCACACACGCACGCACACACACACACAAGAAATGTGAAATCTAAACATTTAATAGACTATCCAATTGTTCAGTGTGTGTGTATGTATCCGCGCGTGCGTGTGTGTATGTGTGAGTGTGTGTATCTGCGTGTGTGTGTATGTGTGTGTTTGTATATGTGTGTGTGTTTGTGCGTGCGCGCGTGCGTGCGTGCGTGTATGCATGTGCGGGTGAGTGCGTGCGCTCGAGTGAGTTTGTGCGAACACGCAATCACGCTAAACTAAAAATTGAATTAGTTTGTACAACGGCTGTAGTTGTTCGGCCGAAGTGACGGTGCCCCAGGTAGACGCGGCAGTGCAAAGTGCGGCCGCTGGTGAAACCGGAGCGTGCATTTTACCGGAGCAGACGTGATCTAAAACAAGAAGCGATGTCACCTAAATCATGTTGTGGGTCAGGCTGTTTCGAAGCACCCTTTGGCATCGAAAGGTGATATGAACAAAAGTGGGTGTGGTGTGTGATGGATTTTGGCAGTGGGAAGTATCTGCCCGTAAGGGTACAAAACAACCTAACATATATCAGGGTTCCCTCTTCTCCAATTTACCGCAATACCATTTTTGGTTGGAAAGAAATGTTTCCCTAACAAACATGTTCGACGAGCATAATATACAACGATGAAACTGTTTACGTTATAAGTGCTTACGTTACATGGTTTAATTGTTTGGGCGTTGCAGTTTATTAGTTGAAGGTATTGACAATTATAACTTTCATGCATACAGTAAGCCTACAATGGAATGGATTGCACACATCGTTACTGGAAACAATATAAGTATATACAATTCGTGCAGAATAAGAAACATTAACTCACAGAATGAAAAAAAACATCGAAAGGTGTAAAGAAGATGGTAGGCAAGCGTACAGTAGGGAAGGTTGGGACCGCTGATCACAGGGATGCTTTGTGCCACCCCCCGGTAACTTTGTTAATATTTATTAGACGTGAATTTCTCTAGAACCAGGTCGTGCCACGTACAACTTCACGGCCATTTGAATAATTACGGACGACTGATTTAACCTTTAACATATTTGTTTGTAGCTTTAACCGATAACACACTTCGTCGTCACCGCAACCGTATCGCACCACCCCGACAGACTTTCACGTGCGTGCATTACTCATCTACCGAACTGCCGCTGTCCAGTTGACTAATGTCCGACGCGATGCGTGATATGTCTAGTTGATGACGTTAATTAATCTAACACCAATCGTCGACAGCAGAGAGTAGTCAGCAGGACGTCGAAAACAATTAGTAATAAAATCGAGTCCGAATGTTCATAATCATATTGACAGTGATCGACCCAGACCCCAAAGTTGTTATGAAAAGAGATTCAATTGCCATCGAGTGGTAAATGGAAAGGTCAACAGAGGGCCATCCACATACTTGATCTTGAGTCGTACGATTCTTAGTGACGAAAAAAAGATTTGATTTCTTCGGAGACGTAGCCGGAGAATCACAACAGATATTAGATAATAGAGAATGATGCAACTATTGGTGACTATACAAAGGAGACAAATTAGAGGTGGTTGAGTTGAGGGTGCTGAGAGTTGAGAGGTACTCAGAGAGTCAGGAGAGAGCTAGGCTTGGGGGCGCTAGGCTAGAGTCCGGTGAGTGACGGACAGAGAGAGATAGACATGCGAATGTAGTTTAGATTTGTTTTATTAGTACGGGTTGGTAAGTGTGTGTGAATGTTAGTACAATCTTCCCACCCCCGAAGAGGTTTATTTGTGTAAAGCCAATTGACGAATCACTGCACGCGACGGCGAGGGGAAGTGAATTTCAGACGGATGTAACTGTTGGAGCAATATTCCGAACATGATACATAGCTGTCGATTTTGATAAATGTATTGTCATTTGATAATAATTATATTTTATGTATTTTTTCATTCACACGCAGCATGCCACCGATACTGAAACAATACTTAGGCCGTGGGCGAAATTCTCCTGAAAATACGCTAGATTGCACAAAGATGGTGTACTTTTTCTGGGAACCCCTTACTGCCCCCACCCCCTATTGTTTTAGGCTAACTACGGACCTGTAAGCAAAGGATTTCCAGCATCTAGCGAACAATTTGTTCTTAATCAATACAATACCCTGCTCGACCTCTGTGCCTGCGAATTTATGCAAAACGTATTAACCGCATTTGTGTGGTAGACCCAACATAAGCAATAGCGTATCTCTTTCCGTTTGTTTAGGTTAAATAACAGTGCCGTGTCATGCTGACCCAGAGTGTTAGTCGCAATGTATGAGTCACTAGGGATTTCACATGGTGTCGGTCAGTTGACTTTATTTCCAAATGAAGGTCAGGGGAATTTATTTCTGTCGCACTAACCTCATTGTCTCAAGTGCATCTGCTCCAAGGGCGATCAAGTTTTGTTATTCTTGAAGGATCGCATACGGTTTCAATCGGTCACACTATTGCTCAAATGTTTTGTTTTGTTTTACCTCTTTACGTCAGTTAACAACCCTGTCATAGAACATGGTACCATTATGACAACATAAAGTACCCTTTTGGGGCATAGTCCCACTAGAAAACTGGATTAACCAACATTTAACACGATGTTATTTGTATGAATGGATTGAAAGGACTCACTGGGGACCTTCCATCTTAAAAATCACATAAACAAACGAACGTAGGCCTACTTCTATTCCAAAGAAAGTTGAACAAAGAAACCATGAGAAAAACAATTCCATACAGGCGCACACACCCACACAATCACACTCACACACACTCACGCACACATATTCGCGCGCGCACACGCGCACACGCGCACATGCATATGCACACGCAAGCACACATACAGACATGCACGCACACGCACGCACACCCATATGCACACACTTCCACGCGCGTGCCTTTGATTACGCTCCAGCGCAGCCTGGGCAGCTACACATCTAAAACAATAATCACCACACAGCACACCAAGACCGTCTACATAGATACAATAATAAACGCATTTCGGCAAGCTTACGTAATAGTTTTATTAATATTACCAGTTCGGTATGGTTACGGAATGAACACAAACATTTCTTGTATAGTTGCAACATTATAATTATAAATATGCGGTCTACTCACGGGTTAAATACCCCAACTTAGGTTCATTGACATCGAGCGGAAAGTCTGCACAGTGCGAATGTACATTTGTGATCAGACACCCAGCAGACACTTTGGGCTACTAAAAAAATTGACTGGTGCAACCCCCTCATTTGTTTGCGTTCAATATGGCATGTTGATACCGTTCGAATATGTGTATGTTATGATCCGTTAGTATAACATAAATTAAACAGTTTCCTGTAAACTCGGAACGCTGGTGGTCACTTGGTAATAAACATATATTATTTAATTTTATATAATTATTATTAATTGCAAACATTCATTAAGCTATATTATCCTCAAGAAGAGGGAATATGCGGAATAGCCGGTTGTCTAGGACAGCTATTACGTATCAGAATCGTCAGTTAAGGTAACTATGCTTCCAGACCGGCCACTCAGCGGTGTCCTACAAAAAGAAAACCATTAATTAAAAGGTTCCTGTAAACATGGAACGCGTTACAACGCCATATCAACATTATGTAGGAATATAAAAGTGACAACAAACAGTAGAGAGACTGTGGGTAACTAGCAGTAATAGTTAGTTTTACTCAACTGACGTTTATGTTCTTCGATACATATTTCCTCAGTTTCAGTTATGATAAATAATTCGTAGCACATATAACTTATGGTAATTGTAATAAAAATCACATGTTAAACAAACTGATAAGTCTTAAATGTAAAAATGTTGTTATGGGTCAAGAGGCTCCACATGGTTGCTCAAGAGACCCCACTGTTGGGGTCAATTAAGACACTTCACGTGCCCCCACTATTTTGCATATATTTGGAAATTGACATATCCTAGCCTGATAAACATAATGACCCTCCTAGAGGACAGACACATTTACAAGACATGTACCTATTATATATATATATATATATATATATATTATTACTATACCTTGTAAAAACATCACATTTTAAACAAACTGATAAGTCTTAAATATAAAAGTGTTGTTATTCATTAATTAATTCATTCATTCATTCTTTCATTCATTCATTCATGGGTCAAGGAGCCCCAAATGGTTGCTCAAGAGACCCCACGGTTGTGGTCCTTTAAACCACTTTACATGCCCACACTAATATGCATACATTTGGAAATTGACATATCCTAACCTGAAAAATGTCGTTACCCTCTTAGAGGACATATATATTTAGAAGACATCGCAATTTTAAAGTTATCAACTGACTATGTTTATCACTGAAAATGTCAAAAATGGCTCATAGGACCCAAACTTCCCTTACATTAAAAGTGCGAATATTTAAAAAGATAAGGTTTTAAACGACGACGAAATTGTGTAATATTTTCAATTGATCTAACACCAAAAAGGGAGCACATTCCAGAGAGTTGGTGCAGCAGCAGAAAATGCCATAGTTCAAATATAAGTATTGATTATAGGAACAAAAAGTAAATCAGAACTAGATGATCGAAGGTTTTACAAGCGGTTTTTTTTACAGAAGTAAGGAATGAATAGAAAATCATGAAAATGGTAATAACAGCAGAGACAAGTTTGAGAAATATGCTGTCTAAAATTGAAATTATCATCAAAGATTACTCCAAGATTCCGTGCTAAAAGTGCAGGCGTAACATACTGGCTAAGCATAGGTGTGAGGGAAACTTTTAATTTTGTCACGCTGTCTCTGTGTACCAATAATCAGGAACTCTGTTTTATAAGCATTTAATCTAATTCCTAGAGAAGTCTAGATGGTGTTCGATTGAACAGGTCTGCCAGGGGGTAAAATGTAAAGCGTTTTGAGCAATCCTGAGGACTGGATACCGCGCTATATAAGAACGTACCTTTAAATGTTATTTACTCTCAGACATCCAAACGAACATGTCATTAAAACAAATTCTGACCTGATCTAAAGAGCAACTAGTATACGATGTAGATAAAGAAATGTAAATCTGGGTATCATATGCATAAAAAGATGACCTAGATTGTAACTGTTAATAACTGAGCTCAGTGGTGTTGTGTAGAGAGTAAAAAGTAATGGTCCGAGGATAGAACCCTGAGGAACACCACATGAAATAGGGCGTGCTGATGAAAGACAATCCCCAATATTCACTGTCTGATACCTATGTCTTAGACCCAAAAAAAAACTAAAAACAGTGCTGTGTACACAATAAAATATGATTTTTTAGAATGGCAAAACAACTGTTGGTGCACCTTCCATTGTCATAAGAACTAACGTAATGGTTTCTTCCTGTGTAACAAATCAAAGAAAATGCATAACATAAAGACAGACATCGTGAAGAAAAGGAACTGAGTCACGCTCCTTATCTAAACTACCGTCAATTCCAGCATCTTCTATATGGCCAAATGAATGAACAATATCATGTGCGATGTGCCATGACTGCGGCAATGTGCCAGATACTGCAAGACAGTATATTAGGGCGTTCGTGGACAAGAAAATGCAGAAGTACCGGAATTCACTGATCCTACGTGGATGTGCAATTTTGCATTTCTTACCTTGTCACGGCGAATCGCAATATGTTGAATATTAAATTTCAGTGACAAGAACACATAATTAATGTATTTTGTTCAGTTCGTTTCGTCTTTCGAGATGATAATTTCGCGGTGGAGCCACAACCACGGAACGCCAACTACCCCGGCTTCACAACCTTCATGGAAAACAAGCCAGAAAATAAAAACACGTAAGGCCTACGTAGCGCTCATTCGGCTTCTCAGACGGCAGTTTGCAGGGTGTTTTGCCGAAGGCGGGGCTCGTAGCGGGGAGATACTTTGATTTCATGCCCGTTCCATGTGGAAGTCGATGGAAGCTCTGCCGATAGATCTGACCAAAGAGTAAATAGGACTCAGTGGCACTCGAAGCGAGTTCCAATGAGATGAGCACTTGCTGAATGAGTACGTACATGTATGCGCTGCCACACTCAAATAGAGCTTAATGAAATGCAAGATGAGGAGACAGCTAACCGACGGACACTTGGATGACGCCCTGAGAGTTCCTTCAACAAATCTGCTGCCAGTTGGGGGTGGAGGCACTGGGTGGTGTAGCAACAGCGCTCAGTGGCATATACAAGAACATGACCATGAATAACGTGTGCTTTTTGTAATGAAGGTCAATCGTTATTCAAATTTAGACTTTGACTTTTGTTGTTAGTACATCACAATCGTATACTACACGTGTAAATTCAACTACAATGGCTAACAGCAATAATGCTTATGTTTAGATTCCCACCATAAAATAATATACCTGCTACAACCACAACGAGGCTAACGATCGTTTGTAGTCAAAAAAATAGGCCTACGTATCGCCCGCTGACCTTGTCCAGTTCACCAATTTGGCCCTCTGTTCTAAACGGTTGCCGGCCCCTGACATGTGTCTTCTGGTACTGTCCGCCTTTAACGATTTCTCATGCCGTAAAAGGCCTCATAACACCTTATATTTAATTTGTTAATGTCCGTGCATGGATATTTCTGACGACTATTTCTCATGCCCTAAAGACGTTAATTATTACACCTGATTTATCATCTTATATTTTAGTTGAATGAACATTTTTACATGGCGTTAAGGGATCGTTCACACTCGATATACCGTTTGATATTTCTACAAGATACAAGCCGAGAGTTCACGATGTCTAGCGGAAAACCCACTAAAGACTACCTATATATAATATGTTGAATCTCCACTTTAGTTAGGATTAGGCTACACTGTGTTTGTTTCAATCGCAGAGTGTTGCTCCACGCACGATCTCTTGAGTTATTATAAACACCATTATAGTGTATCTTCCATGCATTCGTCGACCGAAGGCTACGTGGCTGAGTCAGAACTGTGCTACCAAGGACACATTGACCTATCCCAGGTTACTGCGCACAAACAAAACAGTTGTTTGACAATGGTCTCTAATGCTGACACCCATCGCTGTCTCGTACACACGCAACACAACCGTTGTTCTACTCGTTCTTATGAGTCCATCGATATTTATTTCCGGGTAAACTGCAAACACAACAGACTAAACTGAAGCATTCAATATTCCTCCATATTGTTCAAGATTCAAGCGGCAAACACAATCCAAAATCGGTTAGTTACTTATGGGTCCCCGATGACTTCCATACACGTTTCCTTAGTAGACTTTTGTAGTGGAAATATTGCTTAGTACTATCTTAATTATTCTGTCAATCTAAATAACTGGTGTTGAAGAATAATTATTACAATTCGTGCAGTAAATAATGCCAATTGGATTCACGGTATAACATGGTTGAGTACACGCAGGCAATTTGGTGGTCATTCTTGTGCATGTGGTGGCTAATGCAAATGTTAATGAAACTGTCAATTATTTAAATTGATAGTGTTAAGTGTTCAATTCATACATCAGGTTATACACGTTTATTGATCAGCGTGTTAGGCCCAAACATTGTTGGTGTGTGTTATAAAATATAAATGCTTAACTTATCTCTAGTTACACAAAACCTAGCAATGCGTGGGTGCCTGTTGAACGCACGCAAGAACACACACACATACACACAAACAAACAATCAAACAAACAAACAAACAAACAAAAACACACACACAAACAAACAAAAGCACGCACGCACGCACACACACACACACACACACACACACACACACACGAACACACACACACACAACATACACACACACAGGCGGCTAATGTTTCAAGTATTATTGTGAAAGTAATGTGGCTTTTGTTCCCGTTTTTTCAAGTGACACCATTATAGGCTTAAAGAAAAAAAGAAAAAAAAGAAACATAACGTGCATTCACGAGAACGACCCGGTCCTGTGGAATTGCAACATATCGGTTACATATATTTAACATTAGTCACCCAACTTTCATGATTTCATGTACAAATGATAGGAATTTAAAATACCCTATTATACGATGTGTTTTCTACAAACAATTCTAACGTTATTTTCTTTTTGGGCAATGGTTATACCTCGACTTTTCACTACTTTTATTGTTAGTCAAATTACATTTTCATTTTCGGGACATTGCGTATATAGTATTTTCCTAAGGCTTAGTGTTTACACAATAATAATTTTGAGTTTTGTTCAATATACATATTTTACTCACATTCTATGTCAATGTTGGCACAATGCATGTACTTTCATTTATTTTCACATATGTTGTGCTTATGCAATAAGTACATTGTGTTGTACATGTATGCAAAATATTAGTAATATTCTCTTTTATAAATTGTATTTGTATTATTCCCGTGGCATAACTTATGCAATTATTTCAGCACGACTAAGACATATTTATATGATGAGTCCTATATACTTATAGCACTATTTTGTTTTAAATCAAATATGATTGATAACAATTATTTCTTAGCGCAGTTTGGTGGTCTAGAGAAACATTTCTCTACCACATATTAAAAACAGAATGAATCGAACCCTTGCAACATTTACTATGCATTGATGATTACAATAATTTAATAAACCACCTAAAGAACAAACAAAGTAAATTTTGGGTGCTCAGTCTAAATTGTCAAAATTTAAATGCAAAAATGGATTAAATTACAATAAAATGTGAGATTAGTTCTCTATGTTTACTGGAAACATGGTTGGGAGATGAAGCTGACACTTCTTTGTTTCAAGTAGATGGCTATACATTAATAAGCCAAGGCAAAATTTGTTGTGCACACGCTGGCTTGGCAATCTATCTTAGCACCAAATACAATTACAAATCTATAAGTATCTATGCTAATACAGACACTTGGGAATGTCTATTTATATAAATTGCAAAGAAGAAACAAATAATTATTGAAAATATATTTCGATCACCTAGATATATAATTGAAAACCACAGAATATTTACAAAATTTGCATCAAATTTAGTTGATTTACAAAAATAAAAAAGTGAAATAATATTTGCAGAATATTACAATATTGATTTGCTTAAAATTAACGAAAAACCCAAAATATGTGAATGTTTTGAGGCTATCGTTTCACGTGGTTTCTTTCTTAAAACATCATCACCAACACGACTTTCAGAACGTCACGGAACACTCATTGATAATCATTGATAATTTGTACGAATAAAACAACAAAATCCTGACTGACGTAATAAATAAAAAAATGAAATAATAAACTCAAATATATATAATACACTTAACAAAGATATTCATGAAGATCCCAATGAAAACTACAATATACTCGATGAAATCGGTACTGCAGCATTGGATGAATTAATACCTATTAAAATAATTAAATTCAACAAGCACAAACATAAGAAAACACTTTGGATTACAAATGGCATTATTATGTCGTTAAAGTTTAGAAATAAATTAAATACGAGAGTAAAGCAAACTCCAAAAAATACAGAGCAGTATCGTTGACACAAAGCTATCTTGCATATTTATAATATAATTCGTAAAATTTCAATCCAGTTTTGAAAAGCATAAACATGATGTTAAGAACACGTGGTGTTTAATTAAAGAAATTATTCAGAAACAAATCCAAATAAAGTGCAATTTCCAGATTATTTGAAAGTCGACGGGGAAATGATTACAAACAAATGCATTATTGCAAATAGATTTAGCACATGTTTTACAAATACTTGTCCGACTCTAGCCTCTAAAATAACTTCTACTGGAAGTAAATAATACAGCAATTACTTGGAAAATTCGACGTTTCACACCTTTAATTTTAACCTAATTGATATAGATACACCTGTACTAATGTTAGTATAACTGATTGCTTCTCTCCAAAATCCAGTTGTGGAAAAGCGGGTATATCAACTAAATTACTAAAATAAAAAAATGACATTAGCATTGCAGTCACTCTAATTATTAATCTTTCAAAACTGGTATATATCCAGACAAATTAAAAATTGCAAAAGCCATATCCCTTTTCAAAAGAGGTGATGTTTCTGATCTTCACAATTATCGCCCTATATATATTCTGCCAGTGATTGCAATTTTGTTGTTGAAATTGTTATGTTTGATCAAATCCATGAATACTTCCATTACAGTACGTTATACTACAATAGCCACTATACATTTATATCTTAGAAAGAAACACTGAATTTGCAACACACGATATTATAGACAGAATGACACAAGACAATTTGGCTACTCCAATAAATATATAGCTCCATCTATCAAAAGGATTTGATACAATCGATCACAATATCACCATCATCATCACTATCATCATTACTGGGCAGTCGTAGTGTCCCGTGGTTGGGCGTAGGTATCAGCTTGTTGTTTCCAAATCTGCCTGTCTTGCGCTATCCTCTGCCAGATGGTGCCCTTCCAGTACTCGACTAGTTTGTCTCTTCACCGTCTCGCAGGTCTTCCTCTAGGTCGTTTCCCTTCGTAAGGTCTCCACGTTGTGTTGTCTTACCCAGAGATGGATTTTTCTCTCCCGATATGTGATGTTTAACATACTTCTTTCCATGTTGGTTGTGCGGCTGCGAGCTTGTTCTTTGTCTGAATGGTATGTCGTACTCCTCTCTTGATGTTGATCTTGTTGCTCTTTTTGTGTAGGTGGACTGTCACCGAGCTGTTTGTGTAGGTGTCTTTCAGGTGTTCGATGTAGACATCTTCTATCCACTGTTCTTGAAAGGAGGTCAGTATTGCTTGAGTTTGCACCGATTCAAAATCCTTCTCGTACTCGACGAAATCGATGCAGAGCGGGATATTTTATTCCAGTCACTTCTCTTTCAGTTGGTTTATGACGTGTATTTGGTCAGTCGTTGAGTACCTGCTTCTGAATCCCGCTTGCTCTCGTTGTTTGTTTTTGTCGATTGTCTTCTCTCGCCTATTCGTCAGTACCTTTGTGAGTAATTTGTAGATGTATTCGTCTTTCTGATACGCATTTAGTATACCGCTTAGCCAGTGTCTTCGAGATGGTATGTTCTCCTGTTTTTAATGTTTCAATGGTTAGATGGTCGTTGCCTGACGTCTTCCCATTCTTTACATCTCATTGCGTTGCATTCACCTCCCATGGTGTTATCTCTGGTACCTCTTTCTGGTCAGTGTGAATTATAGTACTATGTTCTCTGTCATATAGCTCGGGGTACAATTCCTATATTCGTTCTATGATCATATTTTGATCTTGTATTTCTCTACCCTGCTTTTCTAGAAGTATAATAAATCTGTCTCGGTCTAGTGCCTGTGTTTTTCTGCCTTTTTGTTGTCCTCCTTCGCTTTCGTGATGAGGATCTTGCATATTTCTGCTTACTCTGTTTGTTTTTACGGTCGCCATTATCAACCATTTCTCGTCCTTTCTTCATTAGTGTCTGTGACGATATTCACGATATTACATGCCTGTTTTGACTACACTTGTCGCACTTATTTGGATCATCCCAGTGATGTTTTCCCTCATGGTGTCGATATCGTGTAGTTCTTGTAGTGTCAAGAATATATTTCGCAGTTCTTGTTGGAATTCAATTTTCTTTCCAACGTGTGTGGTATCTACACATGGTGTTTCTTGTTTATCAACTTCCTTTCAGCCTTGACGTCCAGTTTGATGTTGCTCATTAGCAACCTGTGGTCACTTCCGATGTTGACTTGGTTGATGACAGTTACGTCAGTGACCATATATGGCGTGTTTGTTTGGATGTAGTCAATTTCGTTCTTCGTTCTTCGCTTTTCCACCTTCATCTCCTTCCCGCTTTCTTCTGGAACATGGTATTCATGATTTTGTACTTTCCTTGTGTTGATTTCTACCAAGGTGTCACCTCTTTCATTTGTCACACCTAGGCCAAATTTGCCTGTTGCCATTTCCGAAATGTTTGTTCGTTTTCCTACTTGCGCATTAAAGTCTCCCATTACTATCGTGTAGTGGGTTAGCTTTTCTAAGGTCTCATCCACGTCGTTGTAGAACTTGTTTGTGTCTTCTGATGATGATGTTGTTGGTACATATGCTTGTATTATGTTCAGTTTGTAACGCTTTGTTAAGCAATACGAATATTATCATTAATTAAATATAATGCTCACACAAGTCCTATTTATAAAAAACAACTTTCAGTTCCTTAAGTTGTGTGACGTTTATAAACTCTAACAACTAACATTTTGCTACAAAAATTAATTAACAATGATTTACCAATTTATTTTAATGTTATTCCCAACACACACATCTATGACATTCATCGGCACAACACACGTGAAAGAAATAATCTGTATATGTCCAGAGCCAAACATGAATATGCATAAAATTGCACTAGACATAACGTAATAGAGACAGTAAACAATGCACCAAGTATTATCATTAATAAAATTTACACCCACAATCTACATGGTTTTTCGACATACAACAAAATTAGTTTTATTTCAAATTATGAATCGTGTTGTAGAATTCACAATTGTTATATTTGTAGTTCATATTACATATTGAAATGTATACATATGTATCTATATATGTTTACTACACGAAAACATATACTATGTAATTGTATATATGGATGTACGTTGACACGTTGAGTAATCCTCAACTATCTATTTAAGTCATATATTATTCTGATCTGTTCATGTAAATGTTGTTGTTGTTGTTGTTATATGGCGTGTTTGTTTGGACGTAGTCAATTTCGTTCTTCGTTCTTCGCTTTTCCACCTCAATCTCCTCCCCGGTTTCTTCTGGAACATGGTATTCATGATTTTGTACTTTCTTTATGTTGATTTCTATCAAGGTGTCACCTCTTTCGTTTGTCACACCTAGGCCACATTTGCCTGTTGCCGTTTCTGAAATGTTTGTTCGTGTCCTTACTTGCGTCTCCCATCACTATCGTGTAGTGGGTTGGTTTTTCTAAGGTCTCATCCACGTCGTTATAGAACTTGTTTGTGTCTTCTGATTATGATGTTGTTGTTTACATTGATGGGGTGGCTCCAGTGCTAGCGCTATAATAATATCTCAGTTGAAGTCTTCGTATGACTTAATCTATTCGTTGTATATGTACTGTATACACAGGTCAAATACATTTCTTACGATTTCTGAGTTCTAAGTTAAAATAGTGTAGTCATACGTTTCATTTTGTTAGTGAACGATATAATTTGTCTACGTTAAATTTAAGGTGTCATGTCTCACTCCAAAGACATACACTGTCCAGATCCTTCTGTACAAACTAACAATCGGTCACCGACGTAATTTCTTTAAACAATTTAGAATCATCAGCATTCGCGAGAGTACACATGTATCAGTATGATTAGTGAGATCATTAATTTACAATAAACAGAAGTGGTCCAATTTGTGAACCTTGTGGTACACCAGACAACACCGACTCCCAGTCAGATGTTCTGCCTTCGAATACCAAGCAGTTAAACGATTTAATTTTCAAATTGTGGGGCATCAAAAGATCACATCGTGTTAAAACTGACTCTTGAATTAAATTAGTTAATCAGGAATCAGTTTTGTTGGTGTTGAAATTGCTATGGATATACACAATCGGCTTAGTCAACGATTTGTTGAAATCACCAAAATATGTTAGTCTGATCGCTAGATCGGTAACTTTAAGATGTTTGAAAAGTATTAAGTTTGGCTCATTCTACATGAAACAAGCGAGACAAACGCAAATATCTCACAGAGGAAGAACATTTAAACAAACGTTCATTGTCTGCGACACATAAACAAAAATAAGCTCTTCTGGCAAGATGCCCAAGTAAGATCATGCGAAGGACTTTAATCTCTCAAAGTCTGACCGCGTCAACCTCAAGCTGGCTGACGCACAATAAAACTCGCGCACTCCAGGTCAAAAATGTCGTCCTGGGGGCGTGCGCAAAGCGGGCTGAGGAGAATATAAGGCGGTGGTGGGAGAGACTCGTTGCACTTCACCTTCGAACTGCGCTGTGAACGGAGGAGCCACCGAAATCACAGACTTGGTGAGTACACGACGCCACGTTAACTACTGTCTTTAGAGGGAATGTTAAGCGATCTTCATTGGTTAGACGATATATGAAACTAGCTGAAACCAATTTGTTATTTAACAATACGTTTAAATCTACGGTATCATACTTCGTGTATTTCTCTATTTTGTTAAATATTATATTATTATATATATTCCGTCAGGAATTGTAGGAAACATGAATTTGAGAAACCGATTCGAAATTGTTATGTAGAGTATTCAGACCCTCGGTTCGTTATAATACAAAAAGTTTTAATACGAAACATGTTAGACCCTAATTATAACGATGTTTTATCATTATAAGTGCACATCATTTTGTGTTGAAATTAAGATAAACCACATTGATGACATATAGAGATAATTGTTTCTATATTAATGACAAATTAATAAAGCTTGCAATAAAAAATTTGAAAATTCCCTTTAAGTGGAAAGATCAATGGTTTATGTAACGTTTAATGGGTTGACATTAAAATGCAAATGCTGCTATATTGTACTCGAACTCTCATGTACACGGTTTGTATAGAGATATTAGATATATTAAGTTTCAGACCTACCTCGTTCATTTGACCATATCCCTCAAATAGTGAACGTTCATTGCATGTTCTTCGATAGTCATAGGGGATTGTTTGTATTTAACGATGAAAATCAAGCTGCATACTACCATGTCAGGACAAGAATGGAAAATTGTGGGAAATATCATGTCAAAATATTGTAAAATGTACAAAAAATAACTTAGATTTGCCGCTTCTGCAAGTAATGTAATTCGAACAAAGATACGACGACTTGTCTACCTTGCGGTAGTAACAAAATCTTCCCACCTAGCTTATACTTCGAGAATCAGTTTATTTAATCTATAAGATATTGGCATTTATTGAACCTCCGGTACAATCACGGCAGCCAGACATTTTTGTACGAAACAAGATTTCTATTTTGCGGTTGGGTCTGTTGGTCGGGAGTGTGTTGGTCGGGAGTGTGTTGGTCGGGAGTGTGTTGGTCGGGAGTGTGTTGCGAATAAAACTAGAGGAGCTCGTAGCATTGCTATGTTGCTCATTCAACAAACACAAGTTTGTGTTGTGTAAATTGATCAAGTAAGCTGGTGTGGTGATATAGTAACAAATGCACTAGACCTACTTATTACTAAGTTTTCCATGCTATTCATGAAGACTTTTACAAGTTTTGTGAACACGTATAGTGGAACAAGAACATAAACGGTTAGTACGAAACTTTACTGTTGAAACTAAATCATTTGTTGAATTCATAGCCAGTTTGAAAACATGGAGCTTCTGGTGTTTTGTTTGAACGCAACATTAGAAAATTAGAAAATCTATCCTCGACGTGGAAAATAGTCGATGTAAGATGAAGTGACTAAAGTAAACAAATAGGCATTGTGTTTGGCATTATAATAAATGCATGACTTTATGGAGAAAATCAAGGTTATCCATTTTGTTGACAACGCACACACGCACACACGCACACACGCACAGACGCACACACGCACACACGCACACACGCGCACACGCACACACGCACACACGCACACACGCACACACGCACACACGCACACACGCACACACGCACACACATTCACACACCGCTGCCTGTTTGTTTGCAGCAAGATGAACTCCCTCATTCTAGCGCTCGTGCTATGTGGCGCGACGGTGGCGCTGGCTAGCGAGTACTGTTCGTACGAGGACGCAGACATCGTGATGAATGAATGGCAGCACATATTGGGTAGCGGCAACAGCGCGCCCATTCTCATGCGTGCGGCTAACGTCATCTTCAGCGCGTACGTATATCGGGCACATATGATTATTTCTTGATCTCGTCTCGAATGCGCAAATTATTTCCCTGGCTATTTATATAACTTGAACTAATGTAACAAACGTTGGTGGCCAGCAGGAACTTCAAGTTTGTAAGGTCAGTGGAAAGTTGGAAAGACCCGTTAGATCAAGTCAATTTAAAAGAAATGAGCACAATGTTACCATAGACTTAGTTATATAAGTGGTGAGGATGATCCCGTAAAGATAAATATTAGAATGAAACATGTCAACTTTATGACAAATCTCGCTTAATGGGACGTTTTTCACGTCGTACCCCTACAGCTTTTAACATTTGCTGAAAAGTTGATGGTCAGCAAGGCTATAATTTTCTGAGAGTCGGCAGTCCGATCAAAGTTTGGACTGTCTCGGTTCTCTTGAGTCCGGACGGTCAGTAAATTAGAATACCGGATACGTCAGTGGTTTCTGATGATTTCCCATAATCCATTGCAGCATGTTCGAGAAGGACCCGTCTTCCCGCGACCTCTTCAACCGAGTGAACGTCGCGGACATGCACAGTGGCGAGTTCCACGCCCACACCCTGCGTGTGATGAATGGCCTGAGTGAACTCATCAACAAGCTGCACAGTCCCGCGGTCCTCGATAGCATGCTCGCCCATCTCGCTGAGCAGCACGCCGTCCGTGATGGCGTGACGCACGAGCAGTTCCACGTACGTAGCACGAATGCGCGTTTACACTTCCGGCGAGGTCTAAATAAATTCTTATGGTCTTCCATCATCTCCTTGAGTGGGTTCTGGCAGTTACGCATTCACTTGAAGTAACATTCTGTTACCACTGTTAACTGTTATTTTTTAAAGAATGTGTATATACAAGATTAATAACATTTAATAAGTTGAATATATTTGCTACTGCCACTATGGCGCTCCCTTTCACATAACAATTAGGTCAATGTGAGCTCCTCTTCACGCAGCTGTTAGTTTCCAGCACCTCGGTCTAGCCGACAGCAAAGATGGCCGAGTAAGTATTGCGTGAGATTGACCGTTATGTGTTTGTTGCAGGTTTTCCGAGACATCCTGTACGGCTCACTCGGTCAGCTCCTGGACGAGTACAACCCGGACGCGTGGAAGAACTGTATGTTCGGCATCTTATACGGAATCGCCGGCTCTCTGCCGTGAGGGTTGCTCGCGCTGGCGTCGCAGACGGCAACAGGAACGGGGCGGCGTGTCAAACGCAACATGATGCTCGCCGAAACAATGGCTACGTCTACCAAGCGTCTACCAACGGCATCACCACTAGGCGGCGTAGCAGCGACTCCGTTCGTAACAAGTGGAAGTGGCTCCTCACTTGTCACGGGCGCAGTTCGCTATACTCCGCGGCCTCCGCCTCAACCGTCGCTCATCAATTGGTGTCACTTTACCTGTTCACAGTGAGAAATGCAACAAATAAAACGTGAAAACATGAATGTAGTCTCGTTGTCCTTGTTGCTACAATGATTTCGTAAACGTTACGTGGTACGGGACAACCTACCAATTCGTACACACAGGTACATCGTGTACAAATTACGCACACATTCATTGGCACCCATCAACCTCCTCGGGGACGTACTTTGTGGATGGTTCCTAATTTAGAACAGGAAGTCAACCTTCCTCTTGTTGTTGTTCTTCATCTTCTTGATTCTTCTTGTTATCCTCCGTCTTCTCTTACTCCTCCTTTCTGTTCTTCCTTTCTTCCTCTTCTTCCTACTTGTTAGTTCTTCTTTTTTCCATTCACCTTTCTATATTCTTTTTAGTCATTTGTCGTCATCATTTTCCTGGATGCGCTGTGCCCATCACTGTTCCACATTGTGTTCTTATCAACGTATATAATAACCCTATTTTCGTTTGATAGAAGCCTAATCCGATGTGTTGTGTTTACCCTGTGTAGTTCCTCGTCTGTCTGCCATGCGTGACCATACAATATGGCATATTTTGTACAATCGTAATCGATTGGAAATGCAGCGCGTGCACAATACCGCCCACATATGTAACAACTGACCTGATCAGTTTCAGATTTGGTTTAATTGCATCAATGACGTCATCTACTTTTTCCGCAAGATATCACTAAAATTCTATTAAAAAAAACACAACTTGGATGGGAAACACGCAAAACGACTGGAGAGTGCATACAATGTAAGTAGACAAGTCGACGAACAGCATTAGACATGGATAACTCCTTATGTTTTGCTATTTCGCCTTACGAAACATAACGGCCATTATTAAGGCAGTGTATCATCCAACTATTATTTTTCGGGCAATTATTTACTCCCCACACTCGGTAAATAGTGTATGTTATAGGTACATTTGTGTAATGCGCGATACTAGCGCTGCTTGAAAACAAGGGGACATTTCCATAGGTCCAAATTGCAATTTTAATATCTACAGTTCTGATGGTCACCAACTGCAGTGGTGAACGTTTTTGAAGCACATCAATACTACGCTTCGCACGTCCATGACACAGGAACCACTCCTCTCCTATCAACAATTAATAACTATTGGATATAGAAAACAGCGTTTTGGGTCTCTGTTGTGTTTCACTTCCGTATCTTCAAACATATATTCTGAAATAAAATATATATGCGGTGCAGATTTATTTTTAAAATATGATGAATGACATGTCGTGCTCCCCGTCCATCTGATAAGAACTTGAATACTGCTTAACGATTTTGAGATTGACCAACAATATGTTCTTATATTAATAATAACAATAATCTTTATTTTATATTGTGCCATATCCATAGCATTCATAGCTCTTTACATAAGACTAATACATAACTAGTAAAATGTAAACACATTTTTTATTAAATTTAATACATTTAAATTAAGATAATAGTGCTGTGTAAACACCAGTAGTAAAAAATAAATTATCATGTTAAAATAAGTACTTTTAAATGTTCTTTCGGCTATTAGAAAGATCAAGATAAAAAACCGTCGCTGAGCATGATTTTGAAGTATGGAAGCGCAAAAGAAGTTACCTTTTATTATTGTTATTGTTATTATGAAGTCCATGTCGTAGTAGGTAGGACGGAGTGAGAACTATTGTGATAGGATGATTGGTCCACCAGTGTCCTCCACAATCCTAAATCCGGTGCTGACCTTCACAGGATAATATCACTTTAGTGAGCATGTCCACGCCCATATTGTATTGTCTAACCGATTCTCTGCCTCCTTATTACTACAATAGCGTAATATCTCTGAAATATCGGCGTACGATATTGCCGATCCCATCCGCCATCTTTTGTTTTTGATTGGCAAGGGGTTTCCTATTTCAACGTTGATAAACTAATACACTGCGCTAATTTGGTGATTAAACCGTGTTTAGTATCATATCATTATAATAACCAACAACGCCATTATTTATGATTTTGTTATGTTGTACCTATTTATTTTACCATTTAACACAAGTTATCTGTTTGTTGGAATGGGACGCCAAGCAAGACCCGCGATCGGAATTTGGTTCACAGCTAATGAGCCGCTGTGATACCGTCTATAGAAAGTACTTTATTTAAATCTGTTATATGATTAAAGTCGAATTATCTTCTGATCACAACTATAAAGTTTAACTTACTTCAACATTTCGTAACAGGAACTGAATTGTGGTATAACATTTGAGTACTTTCTCTGCTCCCTAGATGGTGTGGCGAGCACGAGGCTGAATCGGTTTATTCTCTCGTCTTGGTTCATAGTTGGTTTCGTGTTCCGTATCCAGTCCGCCTGTTGTCCGCTGTGTCAATCACGTGGGCGTCCATTCAGCAAAGGCACATCCAATATGGCACTAAAATAATCCCACAACTGAAATATAATAACAGAAAGGACACATTTGAATTGATGGCAAAAATAGCAAATACTGTGATAGCACAATATAAATAATGACGAAAATAGCTTCACTTATCCGTCTCTCTCTCTCCCTCTCTCTCTCTCTCTCTCTCTCTCTCTCTCTCTCTCTCTCTCTCTCTCTCTCTCTCTCTCTCTCTCTCTCTCTCTCTCTCTCTCTCTCTCTCTCTCTCTCTCTCTCTCTCTCTCTCTCTCTCTCTCTCTCTCTCTCTCTCTCTCTCTCTCTCTCTCTCTCTCTCTCTCTCTCTCTCTCTCTCTCTCTCTCTCTCCTTCTCTCTCCCTCTCTCCTCTCTCTCTCCTCTCTCTCTCCCTCTCTCTCTCTCTCTCTCTCTCTCTCTCTCTCTCTCTCTGTCTCTCTCTCTCTCTCTCTCTCTCTCTCTCTCTCTCTCTCTCTGTCTCTCTCTCACTCTTTCTCTCTCTCTCCCTCTCTCACTTTCCCTCCCTCCCTCTCTCTCTCTCGTCCTCTATCTCTCTCTCTCTCCCTCCCTCCTATATATATATATATATATATATATATATATATATATCCTTCCCTCTCTCTCCCTCCCCTCCCCTCTCTCTCCCTCTCTCTCTCTCTCTCTCTCTCTCTCTCTCTCTCTCTCTCCCTCTCTCTCTGTCTCGTTTTACTGAAATCATCAAGACGGGAATCTGTCAGAAAAGACGCACTTGGAATGTTTGTGTGTGTATGCGCGCTTGTGTGTGTACGCGCGCTTGTGTGTGTACGCGCGCTTCTGTGTGTCCGTGCGTGAGTGAGTGAGTGTGTGTGGGGGTGTGTGCGTGTGTCTGTGTGAGTGTGTGAGTGCGGGTGTGTATGCCTGTGTGTGTATGCATGAGCGCGCGCATGCGTGCGCGCGTGTGTCTTTGTGCGAACACGCAATCACGCCAAATAAAAAATTGATTTAGTTTGTACAACGGCTGTAGTTGTACGGTCGACGTGACCCTGCCCCAGGTAGACGCGGCAGTGCAAAGT
The DNA here is from genome assembly GCA_020002185.1 of Paraescarpia echinospica. Classification (NCBI taxonomy): domain Eukaryota; kingdom Metazoa; phylum Annelida; class Polychaeta; order Sabellida; family Siboglinidae; genus Paraescarpia; species Paraescarpia echinospica. The sequence continues at coordinate 34,412,304 of CM034536.1, forward strand.
GCGGCCGCTGGAGCATGCATTTCACCGGAGCAGACGTGATCTAAAACAAAAAGGATGACATCTATATCATGTTGTGGTTGAAGCTGTTTCGAAGCACCTTTTGGCATCGAAATGTGATGAACAAAAGTGGGTGTGGTGTGTGATGGATTTTGGCAGTGGGAAGTATCTGCCCGTAAGGGTACAAAACAACCTAACATATATCAGGGTTCCCTCTTCTCCAATTTACCGCAATACCATTTTTGGTTGGAAAGAAATATTTCCCTAACAAACATGTTTGACGAGCATAATATACAACGATGAAACTGTTTACGTTATAATTGCCTACGTTACATGGTTTAATTATTTGGGTGTTGCAGTTTATTAGTTAACGGTGTTGACAATTATAACTTTCATGCATACAGTAAGCTTACAATGGAATGGATTGCACAAATCATTACGGTAAACAATAACATTTATTATTCGTGGAGAATAAGAAACACTACCTCACAGAATGAAAAAAACACATTGAAAGCTGTGAAGAAGATGGGAGGCAAGCGTGCAGTAGGTTGGAACCGCTGATCACTGGGATGCTTTGTTAATACTTACCAGACGTACAATTTCTCTAGAAACAGGTCGTGCCACGTACAACTTCACGGCCATTTGAATAATTACGGACGACTAATTTAACCTTTAACATATTTGTGAGTAAATGTAGCCGATAATATATAGATAGAACACAATTTAATATAACACATAAACACAAATATCACTTCGTGATCTTACAAAAACATAATACAATATTCAAGGTTCTGCCGCGAATTACATCTGTAGACTCGCCAGTTCACATACGGGCCCACAGCCTGACATACACAGTTCGACACACACAGTTTGTCGCACGTAACTGTATCGCATAATTAGCGACATGTCGCCGCTCGGCGTCATTCTCTTTCGCCGACGCGATGCCGACGCCCGGCATAGCTGACGCTTCGCCCGACGGTTCCCTGGCTGATGCTTTGCCGACGCTCTGCCTGGCTGACACTTCGCCGACAACGCTACCGTCTGGCATCACCCCGACCGACTTCCACGCGCGTGCCTTTGATTACGTTCCAGCGCAGCCTGGGCAGCTACACATCTAAAACAATAATCACCACACAGCACACCAAGACCATCTACATACATACAATAATATGCGAGGTCGATATACGCATTTCGGCTATAACACGTAATAGCATTATTCATATTATTAGTTATGTATAGTTACAGATTGAAGACAAACATTTCTTGTATAGTTGCAACAGTATAATTATAAATATGCGGTCTACTCACGGGTTAAGTACCCCAACTTAGGTTCACTGACTTCGAGCGGCAAATTTGCACAGTACGAATGTACATCAGGCACCGAGCACACAAGAGGGGATGTTGATATCGTTCGAATATTTGTATATAAAGATCCATTAGTATAACAAAACTTAAACGGTTTCCTGTAAACTTGGAACGCTATCATGTTAAGTATGGAGAAGTGTGAAATAAGCAATGAATACGTTTGTGGTCACCTGGTAATTAACATATATATTACTTAGTTTTATATAATTATAATTAATTACAAACATTCGTTAAGCTATATTTTTCTCAAGAAGAGGGTTAAGGCGGAATAGCCGGTTGCCTAGGACAGCTATTACGTATCAGAATCGTCAGTTAAGGTAACTATGCTTCCAGACCGGTTAGTCGGCGATGTCCTACCAAATACCAAAAGAACAACATTAATTAAAAGGTTTCTGTAAACATGGAACGCATTACAACGCCATGTCAACATTATGTAGGAATATAAAAGTGACAATAAACAGTAGAAAGACTGTGGGTAACTAGCAGTACAAGTTAGATTTCCTCAACTGACATTTATGTTTCTCGATACATATTTTCCTCAGAAAGAGTGTTTAATATCATATCTTAGTTTCTGTTACGATATATAATTCGTAGCACATATAACTTATGTTAATTTTAATAAAAAGCACATGTTAAACACTCTGATAAGTCTTAAATATAAAAGTGTTGTTATTCATTCATTTATTCATTCACGCATTCATTCATTCATTCATTCATTCCTTCATTCATTCATTCATTCATTCATGGGTCAAAGAGCCGCACGTGGTTGCTCAAGAGACCCCACGGTTGTGGTCCTTTAAACCACTCCACCATGCCCCTACTAATTTGCATACATTTAGAAATTGACATATCCTTACCTGAAAAATGCCTTGACCCTCTTAGAGGACATACATATTTACAAGAGATCATAATTTTAAAGTTATCAACTGACTTTGTTTATCACTCAAAATGTCAAAACTGGCTCATAGGACCTAACCTTCCCCTATATCAAAAGTGCGAACATTTAGAAAGATAAGGATTGAAACGACGGCGAAATTGTGTAATATTTTCAACTGATCTAACACCAAAAGGGAGCGCATTCCAAAGAGTTGGTGCAGCAGCAGAAAATGCCATAGTTCAAATATAAGTATTGATTATGGGAACAAAAAGTAAATCAGAACTAGATGATCGTAGGTTTTACAGGCATATTTACAGGAGTAAGGAATGAATATAAATGTGATACGATAGCGGACAGGAATCCAGTGCAAAGACTTCAGAAGGCACTGAGTGAGAAAACCGTGGAGACCGAATCACAACTACATATCTAAGCAATGCTGTACACTTTGTAATTTAGTGATATCCTTAAGGGCAATATTGTGAAAAAAGGAATTGGAATAGTCATGCCTGCTAGTAACAAGTGCCGTTCCGATAGTTTTTGCAACAGAAAGAGGCAAATAACGACGAATAAGTCGTAAATCATGAAAATGGTAATAACAGCAGAGACAAGTTTGAGAAATATGATGTCTAAAATTGAAATTGTCAGACATCCAAACGAACATGTCATTAAAACAATTTCTGAGCTGCTCTAAAGAGCAATTAGTATAAGATGTAGATACAGAAATGTAAATCTGGGTATCATCTGCATAAAGATGATGACTTAGATTATGACTGTTAATAACTGAGCTCAGTGGTGTTGTGTAGAGAGTGAAAAGTAATGGTTCGAGGACAGAACCCTGAGGAACACCACATGAAATAGGGCGTGCTGATGAAAGACAATCCACAGTCTTCACTGTCTGATACCTATGTGTTAGACAAACCAAAAACCAACTAAAAACTGTATCGTGTACACAATAAAAACATATGATTTTTTTAGAATGGCAAAACAACTGGTCAGAAGAACTATCGTAGGTGTTTCTTTCTGTGTAACAAATCAAAGAAAATGCATAACATAAAGAAAGTCATCGTGAAGAAACGGAGCAGAGTCACGCTCCTTATCTAAACTACCATCAATTCCAGCATCTTCTATATGGCCAAATGAATGCACAATATCAAGATCTCCTCTACTACTGCGATGTGCCATGGCTGCGGCAATGTGCCATATTCTCCATGACAATATATTAGGGCGTTCATGGACAAGAAAATGCAGAAGTACCGGAATTCACTGACCCTACGTGGATATGCGATTTTGCATTTCTTTTCAACGTCACGGCAAATCTCAATATGTTGAATATTAAATTTCAGTGACAAGAACACATAATCAATGTATTTTTTCAGCTCGTTTCCTCTTTCGAGATGAAAGCCTCGCGGTGGAAGCCACACCCACGGAACGCCAACTACCCCGGCTTCACAATCTTCAAGGAAAACAAGCCAGAAAGTAAAAACACGTAAGGCCTACGTAGCGCTCATTCGGCTTCTCAGACGGCAGTTTGCAGAGTGTTTTGTCGAAGGCGGGGTTAGTAGCGGGAATATACTTTGATTTCATGCCCGTTCCATGTGGAAGTCGATGGAAGCTCTGCCGATAGATCTGACCAAAGAGTAAATAGGACTCAGTGGCACTCGAAGCGAGTTCCAATGAGATGAGCACTTGCTGAATGAGTACGTACATGTATGCGCTGCCACACTCAAATACAGCTTAATGAAATGCAAGATGAGGAGACAGCTAACAGACGGATACTTGGATGACGCCCTGAGAGTTCCTTCAACAAATCTGCTGCCAGTTGGGGGTGGAGGCACTGGGTAGTGTAGCAACAGCGCTCAGTGGCATATACAAGAACATGACCATGAATAACGTGTGCTTTTTTAATGAAGGTCAATCGTTATTCAAATTTAGACTTTGACTTTTGTTGTTAGTACATCACAATCGTATACTACACGTGTAAATTCAACTACAATGGCTAACAGCAATAATGGTTATGTTTAGATTCCCACCATAAAATAATATAGCATGCTACAACCAAAACGAGGCTAACGATCGTTTGTAGTCAACAAAATAGGCCTACGTATCGCCCGCTGACCTAGTCCAGTTCACCAATTTGGCCCTCTGTTCTAAATGGTTGCCGGCCCCTGACATGTGTCATCTGGTACTGTCCGCGTATAACGATTTCTCGTGCCGTAAAAGGCCTCGTTACACCTTATATTTAATTTGGTAATGTCCGTGCATGAATATTTCTGACGACTATTTCTCATGCCCTAAAGACGTTAATTATTACACCTGATTTATAATTTTATATTTTAGTTGAATGAACATTTTTACATGGCGTAAAGGGATCGTTCACACTCGATATGCCGTTTGATATTTTCTACAAGATAAAATCCGAGAGTTCACGATGTCTAGCGGAAAACCCACTAAAGACTACCTAGATATATGTTGAATCTCCACTTTAGTTAGGATTAGGCTACACTATGTTTGTTTCAAACGCAGAGTTTTGCTCCACGCACGATCTCTTGAGTTATTATAAACACCATTATAGTGTATCTTCCATGCATTCGTCGACCGAAGGCTACGTGGCTGAGTCAGAACTGTGCTACCAAGGACACATTGACCTATCCCGGGTTACTGCGCACAAACAAAACAGTTGTTTGACAAGGGTCTCTAATGCTGACACCCATCGCTGTCTCGTACACACGCAACACAACCATTGTGTTACTCGTTCTTATAAGTCCATCGATATTTATTTCCGGGTAAACTGCAAACACAACAGACTAAACTGAAGCATTCAATATTCCTCCATATTGTTCAAGATTCAAGCGCCAAACACAATTCAAAATCGGTTAGTTACTTATGGGTCCCGATGACATCCATACCCGTTTCCTTAGTAGACTTTTGTAGTGGAAATATTGCTTAATACTATCTTAATTATTCTGTCAATCTAAATTACTGGTGATGAAGAATAATTATTACAATTCGTGCAGTAAATAATGCCAATTGGATTCACGGTAAACCATGGATGAGTACACGCAGGCAATTTGGTGGTCAGTCTCGTGAAAAATGTGGTGGCTAACACAAATGTTAAAGAAACTGTCAATTATTTAAATTAATAATGTTAAGTGTTAAATTTATACAACAGGTTATACACTTTTATAGATCAGCGTGTTAGGCCCAAACAATGCTGGTGTGTGTTATAAAATATAAATGCTTAACTTATCTCTAGTTACACAAAACCTTGTAACGCGTGGGTGCCTGTGGCACGCACGCAAGAACACACACACATACACACAAACAAACAAACAAACAAACAAAAATACACACACAAACAAACAAAAACACGCACGAACACACACACACACACACACACATACACACACACACACACACAACATACACACACAGGCGGCTAATGTTTCAAGAATTATTGTGAAAGTAATGTGGCTTTTGTTCCCGTTTTTCCAAGTGATACCATCATAGGCTTAAAAAAAAAATGAAACAACGTGCATTCACGAGAACGACCCGGTCCTGTGAAATTGCAACATATCGGTTACATATATTTAACATTAGTCACCCAACTTTCATGATTTCATGTACAAATGATAGGAATCTAAAATACCCTGTTATACGATATGTTTTCTACAAACAATTCTAACGTTATTTTCTTTTTTGGGCAATGGTTATACCTCGACTTTTCACTACTTTTAGTGTTAGTCAAATTACATTTTCATTTTCGGGACATTGCATATATAGTATTTTCCTAAGGCTTAGTGTTTACACAATAATAATTTTGAGTTTTGTTCAATATACATATTTTACTCACATTCTATGTTAATGTTGGGACAATGCATGTACTTTCATTTATTTTCACATATGTTGTGCTTATGCAATAAATATATTGTGTTGTACATGTATGCAAAATACTAACAATATTCTATTTTATAAATTGTATTTGTATTATTCCTGTGGCATAACTTATGCAATTATTTCTGCACGACTAAGACATTTTTATATGATGAGTCCTATATACTTAGAGCACTATTTTGTTTTAAATCAAATATGATTGATAACAATTATTTCTTAGCGCAGTTTGGTGGACTAGAGAAACGTTTCTCATTCACATATTAAAAACAGAATGAATCGAACCCTTGCAACATTTACTATGCCTTGATGATGACAGTAATTTAATAAACCACCTAAAGAACAAACAAAGTAAATTGATGGTGCTCAGCCTAAATTGTCAAAATTTAAATGCAAAAGTGGATTAAATTACAATAAAGCTAGAGATACTCAGAAGCAGTGGCTGTGAGATTAGTTCTCTATGTTTACGGGAAACATGGCTCGGAGATGAAGCTGACACTTCTTTATTTCTAATAGATGGCTATACATTAATAAGCCAAGGCAACATTTGTTGTGCCCACGCTGGCTTGGCAATCTATATTAGCACCAAATACAATTACAAATCTATAAATATCCATGTTAATACAGACACTTGGAAACACGACTTTGAGAACATCATGGAACACTCATTAATAATCAATGATAATTTGTACGAATAAAACAACGAAATCCTGACTGACGTAATCAATTAAAAATTGAAATAATAAACTCAAATATATATTATACACTTAACAAAGATATTCATGAAGATCCCAATGAAAACTACAATATACTCGATGAAATCGTTACTGCAGCATTGGATGAGTTAATACCTATTAAAATAATTAAATTCAACAAGCACAAACATAAGAAAACACTTTGGATTACAAATGGCATTATTATGTCGTTATAGTTTAGAAATAAATTATAAACGAGAATAAAACAAACTTCAAAAAATACAGTATCATTGAGTCAAAGCTAACTTGCATATTTATAATATGATTCTTAAAATTTTAATCCAGTTTTGAAAAGCATAAACATGATGTTAAGAAGACTGGGTGTTTTATTAAAGAAATTGTTTAGAAAAAATCCAAATAAAGTGCAATTTCCGGATTCTGTGAAAGTTGACGGGGAAATGATCACAAACAAATGCATTATTGCAAATATATTTAGCACATGTTTTACTAATACCTGTCCGACTCTAGCCTCTAAAATAACTTCTACTGGAAGTAAATAATACAGCGATTACTTGGAAAATTCGACGTTTCACACCCAATTGATATAGATACACATCTACTACTGTTAGTATAACTGATTGCTTACCTCCAAAATCCAGTTGTGGAAAAGAGGGTATATCAACTAAATTACTAAAGTAAAATAAATAATATTAGCATCGCAGTCACTATAATTATTAATCTACCATAATTGGTATATTTCCAGACAAATTAAAAATTGCAAAAGCCATATCCCTTTTCAAATGAGGTGATATTTCTGATCTTCACAATTATCGCCCTATTTCTATTCTGCCACTGATTGCACTTTGTTTAGAAAGGGATATGTTTGATCAAATCCATGAATACTTCCATTCCAGTACGTTACACTACAATAGCCAATATACATTTATATCTTAGAAAGAAACATTTTACTGAACTTGGAACACTCGAAATCATAGACAGGATTAATCACGACAATTTGGCTGCTCCAATAAATATATAGCTCCATCTATCAAAAGCGTTTGATACAATCGATCACAATATCACCATCATCATCATTATCATCATTATTGGGCAGTCATAGTGTCCCGTGGTTGGGCGTAGGTCTCGGGTTGTTGTTTCCAAATCTGCCTGTCTTGCGCTATCCTCTGCTAGATGGTGCCCTTCCAGTACTCGACTAGTTTGTCTCTTCACCGTCTCGCAGGTCTTCCTCTAGGTCGTTTCCCTTCGTAAGGTCTCCAGGTTGTGTTGTCTTACCCAGAGATGGATTTTTCTCTCCCGATATGTGATGTTTAACATACTTCTTTCCATGTTGGTTGTGCGGCTGCGAGATTGTTCTTTGTCTGAATGGTGAGTGCCCGTGTTTCCGCGCCGTATGTCATCGCTAGAAGTACGCATGAATTGTAGATTTGTCTCTTCAAGCAGGTTCCAAAGTTACCCTTTAAGATGTCGCGGTGTTTGGTGAGTGATGCTCAGTCGGTGGTGATTCTTCTTTGAATCACCTTACCTTGGTTTTGTTTGAATGTGTCGCTGTCCCAGATAGGCGTAGCTTTCAACATTCTCTAACTGTGTGGTGTTGATATATATTGGTGTGCCATTTTCTAGCATCACTTTTGTCTACGAAATGTTAATCTTCAGATCGTGTTTTTCACTTTCATTAGCTTACGCCTGCAGCATTTTTTGTAGTTCTTGCGGTGTAGTAGCGCATATATATATATATATATATATATATATATATATAATATGATTATGTCGTCGATGAAAAGATGACTGAGATATTCTCCGTCTATCCTCAAAACTATGGTTTCCCAGGTGAGTCTTTGGAATATGCTTTCGAGTGTTGCCGTAAACAGTTTGGACGATATAGTGTCACCCTGTCGTACTTCTCTCTTGATCTTGATCTTGTTGCTCTTTTGTGTAGGTGGACTGTCACCGAGCTGTTGGTGTAGGTGTCTTTCAGGAGTTATATGCAGACATCTTCTATCCCCTGTTCTTGAAGGGAGGTCAGTATTGCTTGAGTTTGCACCTATTCGAAAGCTTTCGCGTAGTCGACGAAAGCGATGCAGAACGGGATATTTTATTCTAGACACTTCTCTTTCAGTTGGTTTATGACGTGTATGTGATATGTCGTTGAATAAAGCTTGCTCTCGTTATTGGTTTTTGTCGAGTGTTTTTCTAGCCTATTCGGCAGCACCTTTGTGAGTAATTTGCAGATGTATTCGTCTTTCCGATAACCAATTGGTATACCGCTTAGCCAGTGTCTTCGAGATGGTATGTTCTCCTGTTTTTAATGTTTCAATGGCTACATGATCGTTGCCTGACGTCTTCCCATTCTTTACATCTCTTTGCGTTGCTTTCACCTCCCATGGTGTTATCTCTGGTACCTATTTCTGGTCGGTGTGAATTATAGTACCTTGTTCACTGTCATATAGCTCGGGGTACAATTCCTCTATTCGTTCCATGATCATATATTGAACTTGTATTTCTCTACCCTGCTTTTCTAGAAGGGTAATCAGTCTGTCTCGGTCTAGTGCCTGTGTTTCTCTGCCTTCCTGATGTCCTCCTTCGCTTTCGTGACGAGGATCTTGCATATTTCTGCTTACTCTGTTTGTTTTTATGGTCGCCATTATTAACCATTTCTCGTCGTTTCTTCATTAGTGCTCGTCTCTATGACGATATTCTCGATATTACATGCCTGTTGATTATTTTGACTACACTTGTCGCAATTATTTGCATCATCTCAGTGATGTTTTCACTCATGTTGTCGATATCGTGTAGTTATTGTAGTGTCAAGAATCTATTTCTCAGTTCTTGTTGGAATTCAATTTTTTTTCCAACGTGTGTGGTGTCTACACATGGTGTTTCTTGTTTATCAACTTCCTTTGAGCCTTGACGTCCAGTTTGATGTTGCTCATTAGCATCCTGTGGTCACTTCCGATGTTAACTTGGTTGATGACAGTTACGCCAGTGACCATATCCGGCGTGTTTGTTTGGACGTAATCAGTTTGGTTCTTCGTTCTTCGCTTTTCCACCTCAATCTCCTCCCCGGTTTCTTCTGGAACATGGTATTCATGATTTTGTACTTTCTTTATGTTGATTTCTATCAAGGTGTCACCTCTTTCGTTTGTCACACCTAGGCCAAATTTGTCTGTTTGTTCGTGTCCTTACTTGCGCATTAAAGTCTCCCATCACTATCGTGTAGTGGGTTGGCTTTTCTAAAGTCTCATCCACGTCGTTGTAGAACTTGTTTGTGTCTTCTGATTATGATGTTGTTGGTACATATACTTGTACTATTTTCAGTTTGTAACGCTTTGTTAAGCAATACGAACATGATCATTAATTAAATATAATGCTCACACAAGTCCTATTCATAAAAAACCTTCAGTTCCTTAAGTTGTGTGACGTTTATAAACTCTAACAACTAACATTTTGCTAGAAACATTAATTAACAAATATTTACCAAATTATTTTAATGTTATTCCCAACACACACATCTATGACATTCATCGGCACTACACACGTGAAAGAAATAATCAGTATATGTCCAGAGCCGAACATGAATATGCAAAAAAATTGCACTAGACATAACCTAGTAGAGACTGTAAACAATGCACCAAATATTCTCATTAATAAAATTTACACCCACAATCTACATGGTTTTTCGACATACAAAAAAAATAGTTTTATTTCAAATTATGAATCGTGTTGTAGAATTCACAATTGTTATATTTGTAGTTCATATTACATATTGAAATGTATACATATTTATCTATATTTGTTTACTACACGAAAACATATATGTGATTGTATATATGGATCAACCTCTTCGGGGACGTACTTTGTGGATGGTTCCTAATTTAGAACAGGAAGTCGTCCTTCCCCTTGTTGTTGTTCTTCTTCTTCTTGATTGTTCTTGTTATCCTCCATCTTCTCTTACTCCTCCTTTCTATTCTTCTTTTCTTCCTCTTCTTCCTACTTGTTAGTTCTTCTTTTTCTTCCTTCACGTTTCTATATTCTTTTTAGTCATTTATCTGAGTTCACTCAGTACACTCAGCTCACTCATCATGAAGACATTGTGCATGTCGTCGACGTTGACGCGATTGATGAGTACTTGCGATGTCGGGTTGACATGGACAAATCTGCAATGTTAATATGGCACGAGAGCAGAAATGGCCGCAACACGAGTTGGATGTAACAAAGTTAATGCTAAGTTCGTGGGTGTCCATTTCCTAATTTGACGCCGTAACAATGCAATTCAGAATAACATTTAAAGACACTAAATGGTTATCCTACATAAAATGTAAATAGTATTGTGTCCTTTGTAACAATTAGAATATCGACTTAGTTTCTCATTTAATTTAAAAGTAAAGGACGATTGTCCTATAGAGCATTTTATTATACTTAGGCCAGCGAAACATGCGAAAACGTCAAATGTTCGTACCCGTTTGCTATAATGTTAGATAACTTCAACAACATTGGTGCGCTGTTGCCATTTGCGGTTATGTGGTTCCATTCCTTATCACGACTTCGGCGTCCTCGTACGAACAGTGCTCACCAGCCAGCGCCACCGTCGCGCTACATAGCACCAGTGCTGCTAGAATGTGGGAGTTCATCTTACTGCAAACACACAGCCGAAGGTGTGTGTGCGCGTACATGCTGTGTTTGTGTGTGTGTGTGTGTGTGTGTGTGTTCGCGCGCGCGCGCGTGTGTGCATGCACGTATGCGTGTACGTATTCGTGAGTGCATGCATGTATGCATTCATGCATATATGCACAGCTCAGAGACGGATCTAGGCTTGCTGGCAGGGACGTGTCAGTCAGTCGATTTAAAGATCCATTCTGAGTTAAACTACCATTAGCTGTTTCTTTCAGTTCATGTACAACTTGAACAATATTTATTTATTTTATCATAATGGCTATCATGATACTAAAAAAATGCCCATCCTTGGGCATTCTGTAATTATGTTGACCGATGGGCATTCAGGGGTCAGTTCAGAACAACCACAGCAATCACGAGTAACGTTGCAAATAATCGATACACGTCAATATATATATATATATATATATAATGACCTGTACGAGTCCTATTACCGTCAACAACCTTAGTTAATGACGAATTTCAAAATATTAAGGCGTTACTTGTCTTCCGATGAGTCTTAGATGAGTCCCTGGAAGTTTGGCGCTCGATGTAAGCCGTCTAAGAGGAAAACAAACACGCACGCTCACTCACTCATGCACGCACGCACGCACGCACGCACGCACGCACACACACACAACAACAGCAACAACAACAGTAAACAAACAACAGTACGATTATAGGCATGAAGTATGACATCGATAATTTTTATACAATTACCTTGATAACTGATGAAAGTCGTTGTGTATCTGCATGTGACGTATCTTACCAGGTGTGTATCTGCATGTGACGTATCTTACCAGGTGTGTCTGTATGTGACGTATCTTACCAGGTGTGTCTGTGTGGTTCCTCCTTTCACAGCGATGTTCAAAGGCGAAGTGAAACGAACTCCCTACGCGCACCCGATATTCTCACTAGCCGTTTTTGCGCACGCCCCCACGACATAAATTGTTACTACCAGAAGCGCTTGTTTCTGTCCTTCAAGTAAGATTTAGATTGTCTCTTTTTTATAATTATAAGCGAGCCCATGTTGCAATAACAGTTGGAGTGGCAGTAGCGCCCCGCGTGCCAGGTGCCTGATTAGGGTTAGTCGCATATCTAGTCGCAAAATAACTCAAACCATCAAGCATTACGAATGAGTGGGTGGTGGGTTGACGGGGCGGATCCAGGTTTTATAAAGGGCGAAAACGCGAGGTGGGGTAGATGTGGGAGCGCACCCCTTTCCCACTGACACTTTTGGAATAGAATCTGTGAAAACGAGCAATATGGTGGCACCAAAAATAAGATTGTTACTCAATTAATATATATATTGCAGTTGTGGTTGTAAGCCCTACTCATTTGATAGCCAAAAATGGAGCGCCGACGTTAAGTGAGTTGGGTTTCATTAAATAAAACACTTTTGAAAATGTGCTATTCTGTGCCAATTTAGGGGGTAAAAGGAAGAACCAGGAGCATATGCTATGGGAGGGGCTCCTTTCCCTTCTCTTTGAAATATTTGGAAAAGAACACTAGAAAGATGCATTAGGATGACGCTAAGCATTCTTATTTTAGCAAATTCATATAAATGCCAAAATAATCAAATCTGATTGTGGACATTTACTGGAAGAAGATATATTAATTTATCAAAATATACTGCCTGCCGTTATTATACTGAATTTGTGGCCAAAAGGGGAACATCGAGGGATAAGTCTGGGTAGGGGTGCCCATCTATTAAGAAACTTTTCGGAATAGAATCCCTGAAAGTGAATCGTGACACTTAGATTCTGATTTTCAGCCAATGAAAATAAAACAAATATTTTTTCTCAAAAAAAGTGTTCGGTCATCCTGGACGTCCCTCTAGATGCGGCTATCGCGCTTACATTTATCCGGGCGTTAAATGTTATCCGGGTGATGTTTATGTGCACATGTAAGGTATAATATTTGGCATCAGGTAGTGTTAAATAATGTCCAGTAGTTTAAAATGTTTCGTTTGTTGTCGTAACACGAGAGTTATACTTAGAGTGCATAATTATAATTTGCAGTTTCAGATTTGTGACCAAGTAAAAGAGTAAGTCACGTGACGTGTGCGTGGAAAGGAAACTGTTTTACGATAGCAATTGTGTATGTCTGTGGGAATTTTTTTATTTATTTATGTATATATATATATAATATATATATATATATATATAAACATACATAACGCCCGGATAAATGAAAGCGCGACAGTCGTAACTGGTGCTAAATATATCCCCCTATATACGCGCAGAAACGTCACCCGGATATTATTTAACGCCCGGATAAGTATAAGCGTTATGTGTGTGTGTGTGTGTGTGTGTGTGTGTGTGTGTGTGTGTGTGTGTGTGTGTGTGTGTGTGTGTGTGTGTGTGTGTGTGTGTGTGTGTGTGTGTGTTTTGCGTGTGGTGTGTGTGTGTATATGTGTGTGTGGGGTGTGTGTGTGTATTTTGTGTGTGTATTTTGTGTGTGTGCGTGTGTGTGTGTGTGTGTGTGTGTGTGTGTGTGTGCGTGTTACGATCTCTTTAAGGAGAGCAGAAGGCTAATTTTATGAAAATTGCATGGCAATAAACAACATACACAATACAAGATGTCTGTCTAAATCGTCACACTTTCTTGTTCTAGTTCTTTTATGCTGACCTAGTTCAGTTTGTTGGTATTCTCCTTGTCTAATATAAAAATATGTAATTTGGAATCGATATACATAAGTGGAGAGAAACAAGAGGTAAGATGTAAATATTGTAAGTGCAAAGGCAGAATTAGCTACCGATTCCAACCAATTGCGATCGCTGAAAGACACAAAATGTTGTCGGTTTTATTAAGCACTGGCATTTTATTTTTAATAAAGAGATGCGTACGATAAAAAACCGTGGATCTGGAAATAAAAGTGACCGACCGAAAGCGTGTGAAATTCATTATGAGCCCTGACCGATACTGGCCGTGTCAGCGTGACCGTCTAACCTACACACGGGCCACGAAATACGGCGTTGTTTATGTTGTCTAACAATAGAATGTGGGTAAACGTTTAGCGTAACATCAAAAGACCAAAGGGCGGTATTGTTTGGATTAAATGTGCGAGTTCCTAAAAAGACCCCACAACTAAATACAAAAATTGATACAGAGTTGATGGTGGGCAATTCGAATAAGTAAGGTAACTTATAAATTAACACGGTATCCTGTATCTAGGACTGCACACATGCTACCTCCTGACAGACCTATTCATTCGCCATCTTCTTTTGACGATTGCCAAGTTGACATCGTACGTGGAGCTTGGTGGTGTAGTGCTATTATATGTATACGTGGAGCTTAGTGGTGTAGTGCTATTATCTGTACACGTGGAGCTTGGTGGTGTAGTGCTATTATCTGTACACGTGGAGCTTGGTGGTGTAGTGCTATTATCTGTACACGTGGAGCTTAGTGGTGTAGTGCTATTATCTGTACACGTGGAGCTTGGAGGTGTAGTGCTATTATCTGTACACGTGGAGCTTGGTGGTGTAGTGCTATTATCTGTACACGTGGAGCTTGGTGGTGTAGTGCTATTATCTGTACACGTGGAGCTTGGTGGTGTAGTGCTATTATATGTACACGTGGAGCTTGGTGGTGTAGTGCTATTATCTGTACACGTGGAGCTTGGTGGTGTAGTGCTATTATTTGTACACGTGGAGCTTGGTGGTGTAGTGCTATTATCTGTACACGTGGAGCGCGGTGGTGTAGTGCTATTATATGTACACGTGGAGCGCGGTGGTGTAGTGCTATTATCTGTACACGTGGAGCGCGGTGGTGTAGTGCTATTATCTGTACACGTGGAGCTTGGTGGTGTAGTGCTATTATCTGTACACGTGGAGCTTGGTGGTGTAGTGCTATTATCTGTACACGTGGAGCTTGGTGGTGTAGTGCTATTATCTGTACACGTGGAGCTTGGTGGTGTAGTGCTATTATCTGTACACGTGGAGCTTGGTGGTGTAGTGCTATTATCTGTACGTCTGTACACGTGGAGCTTGGTGGTGTAGTGCTATTATCTGTACACGTGGAGCTTGGTGGTGTAGTGCTATTATCTGTACACGTGGAGCTTGGTGGTGTAGTGCTATTATCTGTATACGTGGAGCTTAGTGGTGTAGTGCTATACGTATCTGTACACGTGGAGCTTGGTGGTGTAGTGCTATTATCTGTACACGTGGAGCTTGGTGGTGTAGTGCTATTATCTGTACACGTGGAGCTTGGTGGTGTAGTGCTATTATCTGTACACGTGGAGCGCGGTGGTGTAGTGCTATTATATGTACACGTGGAGCGCGGTGGTGTAGTGCTATTATGTGTACACGTGGAGCGCGGTGGTGTAGTGTTATTATTTGTACACGTGGAGCGCGGTGGTGTAGTGCTATTATCTGTACACGTGGAGCGCGGTGGTGTAGTGCTATTATTTGTACACATGGAGCGCGGTGGTGTAGTGCTATTATCTGTACACGTGGAGCGCGGTGGTGTAGTGTTATTATTTGTACACGTGAAGCGCGGTGGTGTAGTGTTATTATTTGTACACGTGGAGCGCGGTTGTGTAGTGTTATTATTTGTACACGTTGTAGCGCGGTGGTGTAGTGTTATTATGTGTACACGTGGAGCGCGGTGGTGTAGTGTTATTATGTGTACACGTTGTAGCGCGGTTGTGTAGTGTTATTATTTGTACACGTTGTAGCGCGGTGGTGTAGTGTTATTATGTGTACACATGGAGCGCGGTTGTGTAGTGTTATTATTTGTACACGTTGTAGCGCGGTGGTGTAGTGTTATTATGTGTACACGTGGAGCGCGGTGGTGTAGTGTTAGATCGTCGCACTCTCAATCGAGATTCCTGCTTCTAGTCCGCTTGCTGCCGTTTCCAACGTTGGGCATGTTTGTGAACTCGGCGTTGCTCCAGTTCACTCTGCATTCTGAATGTGTACATGGCTGTAGACAGTGATGCATATTTGTGCACGAATAGTCTTTGCGCAGTAATTTCAACGTGGCTGAGTGCTTTCATGAGAAGTTGAGATGGTGTTCGATTGAACAGACATGCCATTGAGTAAAGTGTAAAGCGCTGTAATCGTCAAACCATGCGTCTGCAGCCAGTACACACAGTCCGGCAAGTGTCGGCAAAGCAAGATCAGATCAACAGCAAGAGAGACTTCGGAACATTACCGTAATAAGTCTACCAGAAATAACCCGTGTTGCCCTCTGGTGTATAATACAACACAACATTTATCGACACCCATGTTATTCTTTATTTAAGAGAGTTCACTTGTTAAGAAACTGTTTTTGCAGAACCATCGTGTATCCATGACAACGAATGTCCTTACTACTAGAGTACAAATGTTTAACGAACTATTGTGTCTGCACAAAGTACATTATATTATTAACCATGTTTAAAGTACAATATAATATTTTTCGAAGTAAGCCAAATTACACACCTTTATTAATATTAGTGTGAGTAGTTCGGCTATTTCCGGGAAGGTAAAGGTGAGCATTTGTTAATTAAAATCAACACGACTTCTATGGTAAGTGATCCTTCGTCAACATAAGTATGTTATACAACAAAGTGTCGTAGATATTCCGTGTATCATAGTGTTTGTGAATTTAACTGTTACGGGTTATCCATATAAAAAAAACACACTCTTACGGAGGTGAGGGTCTTTTGTTCAGCGTGACGATGCATTACGTGGGGCGGAGGTATCTCGGCAAGCGTTAAGTAACGATTATAAACAAAAACGTGTTATTTCGTTTAGCTGTCTAAATCAGATAATAGCAATAATTACTATGTCACTTGCAATCAGAAGTGTGTGTATTGGTGTTTTGAGGCTACCAATATATAAAGAGCTACATGTGGCTTCAATATAAGGCTTTCATTTACCTCTATTCATCTTGTTATTTCACATTTTAGAAAGAACTACTTGTAGTGTGTCTTCCAAAAGAAACAACACGGAACGTAGGGTGAACTTGTTATACAACTTGATATTTCAGATATTCAAAATCACACCATTGCATTAGGCCTACATAACTGTGACGCAATGACATTTGCAACGCATGCAAAAGGTTCACATACGTTCCAAATGGCTTTTGTTTTTTTAAAGAAAATTGCAAAAATGTAAATATTTATATAACTAGGCCCACCATGCTAAAATCACTGCGCACGGTACAAGAGCATTATTCCACCAGTTGCACACTAGTTCAAACACATTCGCTAGGTGGCACCAACGTTTGTTTACTGTCTCCACAAACGCAAATGCAAATGTTCACCCACGTCTTCTAATGTAGCATGTACAATAAAATAATATATATATTTATTCGTACTAAAAACTGTACAATTCGATTAAAACAATGTATATAATCTACCGTGTACATAAAACAGCAAGCAATGAGCGCAACTCGGCTATGAATAACGAAGACGTTCTGCATCTATACTCTCCAACACGTATTTTGCAAATGATATTTTGTGTCTTTGCGTACTACTACTACTACTACTAGTTGCTCATCTAGCCCCTCCTGGTAGAAGTACTACTACTACCAGTTGCTCATCTAGCCTCTCCTGGTAGAAGTACTACTACTACCAGTTGCTCGTCTAGCCCCTCCTGGTAGAAGTATTACTACTACTACCAGTTGCTCGTCTAGCCCCTCCTGGTAGAAGTACTACTACTACTACCAGTTGCTCGATTAGCCCCTCCTGGTAGAAGTACTACTACTACCAGTTGCTCGTCTAGCCCCTACTGGTAGAAGTACTACTACTATCAGTTGCTCATCTAGCCTCTCCTGGTAGAAGTACTACTACTACCAGTTGCTCGTCTAGCCCCTCCTGGTAGAAGTACTACTACTACTACTACCAGTTGCTCGTCTAGCCCCTCCTGGTAGAAGTACTACTACTACTACTACCAGTTGCTCGATTAGCCCCTCCTGGTAGAAGTACTACTACTACCAGTTGCTCGTCTAGCCCCTCCTGGTAGAAGTACTACTACTACCAGTTGCTCGTCTAGCCCCTCCTGGTAGAAGTACTGCTACTACCAGTTGCTCGTCTAGCCCCTCCTGGTAGAAGTACTACTACTACCAGTTGCTCGTCTAGCCCCTCCTGGTAGAAGTACTACTACTACCAGTTACTCGTCTAGCCCCTCCTGGTAGAAGTACTATTACTACCAGTTGCTCATCTAGCCCTTCCTGGTAGAAGTACTATTACTACCAGTTGCTCATCTAGCCCCTCCTGGTAGAAGTACTACTACTACCAGTTGCTCATCTAGCCCCTCCTGGTAGAAGTTTTCAACTATATAATAAAATCTGGTTACACTTCATATGACAGAAAGTCATCGCATCAAGTTTGAGTTTAGACAAGATGTAACTGCAACTTTTAGACATGTTTAAACCGCTGCCTTGAAGGGCTATATGAGAGAGCATTTTCAAACTGGTGTTATTGCATTTTCAGCAGCTCTGCATAGATCGCACCATTCGATTCATAATCTAAATTTGAATCAATGAACAATCTGCTAGAAGTTGCACCATACAGTAAGTGCAAACTGGTAGATAAATTATTTTTTTGATACCTTTGCGCCGCATAATATAAAACTCGTCAACACATTTATCTTATAAGTTCCACAGACATGCACCATAGAAAGGCGTAAAGTACATCATAAATAACTGATGTGTGTTGCTTATATTACAAAACCCCAAATTAGCAGATAATGCATTTACACGCCATATAAAATAATGACACACATCTTTCTGCCTAAATCAGAGGTTGAAACACCTAATTTTCTAGCAGGAGTGTTTATCCTCATTAAGCCTATGTTTGTAGCGAGGACACTTTTATACACAGTCAAAATTGCCCCTGCCTAGGACACTTAACGTACGTTTGCAGTAATGTTGCTAGCAAACTTAATGTTATCCCATTTGCCGCACCAACTAATTGATTTACCCGAAATAGTTTGTTTGTGCAGATGGCGAATACGTGTTAATGTAATCCTGGGTCGTTGTCGACAAACGTATCTTGATAAGATAGTATTTGTTTTCATTTGTGTTCTAGCTGCTATCACAAAACCTGTTTTTATCATACTGCACAGTCTTGCGTGGATACCACAAGTTGCCGAACGGCTGGCGGAGTGGTACAAACGACAAATGACTCAATTTTGGTATTTGCGCCGTTTGCACTTTGAGAGTTGTAAAATAATAATAACGAACGAACTTGGAATACTTTCGATAAATGTGCGTGTGCAACATAATTTATTTATGCTTTGACATGCATGGGGAGTTTAACAAATGAAACAAACATGAGCAAAATCTGCACATTGATTTAAGTTGTGGCAAAGGTGATCACGCATGCGCGAAAGTTGGGATCTGGCGAGCTCTGTTAATTGTCAAAATATCCACCGGAGAATCCATGATTATTTCGAACAGCCTATTATTATCTCTATCTCCATTAAATGTGTGCACCTTGTTCATTTAGAATGTCTCTAGTTTTTGTCAATTAAATTACATTTCGCCGATAGTTGCAATCTGATAGTCTATATTACAATTATATTACAATTTGATCTGATGAAATATTTCAATAAACGACATATATTTCGTTTCGCGATTCTAATAAATTGCGTGCTTCCTTTCTTACTTGGTTATACCGGATGTAACCGAGAACAATACTAATAGTAATAGTTTTGAGCTTGGCTAAACCTTTTGTCTGGACGCGATTCTAATTCCCAAGGATTTAGGCGAACAAATCAAACTTTCCATTTCAATACGTTTTCTCTAAATTTCCAGTCTTTTCCTATAGTATCGTGGACCAGCTGAAAACCGTCCGCGGACCACATTTGAGAAGCGGGCCACCGTTTGTGGATCGCTGGCTGAGAATATGGAAGGATAGGTCGTTGATTGGTTCAAAGAACACATAGAAAGTAGTATTAATGCTAGGTATTGAACAACTATCCGATGAACTGAGCGTAAGTCACCTACCTAGTGGGCCTCCAACCGATCGTTAGCGCATTCCTAAAAGATAACAGTGGCAAAAGAAAAATCGTTCTCGATCATAGTTTATCGTTGTCGATGTCGATGATAATATAGCCTGTTGTGAACGAAGTATTTAACGGAGCGATACATCGCTACGTTCTAAATAGTTATTATTTGCGATTATCCATAACTTGATAAGGGGTTATCCATACAATAGGTCAGGCTACTTTGGTACGTTTTCTGATCCTCCCACCCCGTTATTAACGCTTCGTATCGCTGACATGTTCACGCTCGTAAATTACGTTCATTTTGAGAAAGACCTCTCTCTCTCACACACACACACACACACACACACACACACACACACACACACACACACACACACACACACACACACACACACACACACACACACACACACACACACACACACATATTATCTATATATATAGTCACCCACCCACACACACACACGCACGCACGCACGCACGCACACACACACACACACACACACACACACACACACACACACACACACACACACACAC
The DNA here is from genome assembly GCA_020002185.1 of Paraescarpia echinospica. Taxonomy (NCBI): domain Eukaryota; kingdom Metazoa; phylum Annelida; class Polychaeta; order Sabellida; family Siboglinidae; genus Paraescarpia; species Paraescarpia echinospica. Next base: position 34,433,279 of record CM034536.1, read on the forward strand.
ACACACACACACACACACACACACACACACACACACACACACACACACACACACACACACACACACACACACACACACACACACAGACACACAGACACACAGACACACAGACACACGCAGATACACACACACACACACACACACGCGCGCGCGCGCGCGCGCACTGTGGTTCCAGTCCACATAGACTGTAAATCGACAGCACTGTGGTTCGAATCCGCGTTTTATAAATATTTATGGTCAATTTCGTTCACCACAATCTGCTTGTTTTCGGAAGAGACAAAAAAGCACTTTGGGAGCAGTTGTTGTTATCACTGGGGTGGACAGAACGTATCTTATTTGAAATCCAACCCAATCCAGAATACTACGCACTTGAATGCGGCCCACCCCCAAATCGAGGGCACTGAAAACTGAGCGCCCCACTGATTTCACCGGCCCAGATAAAATATGTCCTTTTGTCCCTTCCACCTGGTGGATATGCCAGGTGAAGTAAACTATCCTTCTCCGGGAATTGGAAAAAACAATTGAATGAACTCACGGAATAAAACACAATGGTATTGATCTTGCTCCAATACTGTAGTACGTGCCCTGAGCACCTCGCCTAGGCGTATACCAGGAGTATACAACCGAACATTACTATATTATAGTGAAGCCTTTGGGAGCTCTTCTTTGCACTGATCAAGTTATTATACTAAAAGACACATGTGTACGCACGCACATATATACATACATACATATATTACACACATGCGCACACGCGCACACGCGCACTCGCGCACACGCGCACACGCGCACACGCGCACACGCGCACACACGCACACACGCACACACGCACACACGCACACACGCACACACGCACACACGCACACACGCACACACGCACACATGAACACATGCACACATGCACACATGCACACATATACACATGTATACATACACAAATACACACATATACACGTAAACACACACATATACACATACGTACATACATACATGCATGAATGCATACATACATACATACATACTTACATACATACATACATACATACATACATACATACATACATACATACATTCATAAATACATACATACATACATAAATACTTATGTACGTACATACGTGCGTACATACGTTCGTGTGTACGTACGTTCGTGTGTACGTGCATACGTACATACGTCCATACGTTCATGAGTACATACGTACATACTTACATACGTACATACTTAGATACGTACATACTTACATACGTACATACGTAAATACGTACATACATACATATATACATACATACACACATACATACATACATACATACATACATACATACATACATACATACATACATACATACATACACACATACATGCACCCACACACACAGACACACACACACACACACACACACACACACACACACACACACACACACACACACACACACACAAACACACACATTAACCCCTGATTAGGGTTAGTCGCATATCTAGTCGCAAAATAACTCAAACCATCAAGCATTACGAATGAGTGGGTGGTGGGTTGACGGGGCGGATCCAGGTTTTATAAAGGGCGAAAACGCGAGGTGGGGTAGATGTGGGAGCGCGCCCCTTTCCCACTGACACTTTTGGAATAGAATCTGTGAAAACGAGCAATATGGTGGCACCAAAAATAAGATTGTTACTCAATTAATATATATATTGCAGTTGTGGTTGTAAGCCCTACTCATTTGATAGCCAAAAATGGAGCGCCGACGTTAAGTGAGTTGGGTTTCATTAAATAAAACACTTTTGAAAATGTGCTATTCTGTGCCAATTTAGGGGGTAAAAGGAAGAACCAGGAGTATATGCTATGGGAGGGGCTCCTTTCCCTTCTCTTTGAAATATTTGGAAAAGAACACTAGAAAGATGCATTAGGATGACGCTAAGCATTCTTATTTTAGCAAATTCATATAAATGCCAAAATAATCAAATCTGATTGTGGACATTTACTGGAAGAAGATATATTAATTTATCAAAATATACTGCCTGCCGTTATTATACTGAATTTGTGGCCAAAAGGGGAACATCGAGGGATAAGTCTGGGTAGGGGTGCCCATCTATTAAGAAACTTTTCGGAATAGAATCCCTGAAAGTGAATCGTGACACTTAGATTCTGATTTTCAGCCAATGAAAATAAAACAAATATTTTTTCTCAAAAAAAGTGTTCGGTCATCCTGGACGTCCCTCTAGATGCGGCTATCGCGCTTACATTTATCCGGGCGTTAAATGTTATCCGGGTGATGTTTATGTGCACATGTAAGGTATAATATTTGGCATCAGGTAGTGTTAAATAATGTCCAGTAGTTTAAAATGTTTCGTTTGTTGTCGTAACACGAGAGTTATACTTAGAGTACATAATTATAATTTGCAGTTTCAGATTTGTGACCAAGTAAAAGAGTAAGTCACGTGACGTGTGCGTGGAGAGGAAACTGTTTTACGATAGCAATTGTGTATGTCTGTGGGAATTTTTTATTTTATTTATGTATATATATATATAATATATATATATATATATATAAACATACATAACGCCCGGATAAATGAAAGCGCGACAGTCGTAACTGGTGCTAAATATATCCCCCTATATACGCGCAGAAACGTCACCCGGATATTATTTAACGCCCGGATAAGTATAAGCGTTATGTGTGTGTGTGTGTGTGTGTGTGTGTGTGTGTGTGTGTGTGTGTGTGTGTGTGTGTGTGTGTGTGTGTGTGTGTGTGTGTGTGTGTGTGTGTGTGTGTGTGTGTGTGTGTGTTACGATCTTCTCTCTTTAAGGAGAGCAGTAGTTGCCACTTTTTATGAAAAATTGCATGGCAATAAAACAACATACACAATACAAGATGTCTGTCTAAATCGTCACACTTTCTTGTTCTAGTTCTTTTATGCTGACCTAGTTCAGTTTGTTGGTATTCTCCTTGTCTAATATAAAAATATGTAATTCGGAATCGATATACATAAGTGGAGAGAAACAAGAGGTAAGATGTAAATATTGTAAGTGCAACGGCAGAATTGGCTACCGATTCCAACCGAATGCGATCGCTGAAAGACACAAAATGTTGTCGGTTTTATTAAGCACTGGCATTTTATTTTTAACAAAGAGATGCGTACGATAAAAAACCGTGGATCTGGAAATAAAAGTGACCGACCGAAAGCGTGTGAAATTCATCATGAGCCCTGACCGATACTAGCCGTGTCAGCGTGACCGTCTAACCTACACACGGGCCACGAAATACGGCGTTGTTTATGTTGTCTAACAATAGAATGTGGGTAAACGTTTAGCGTAACATCAAAAGACCAAAGGGCGGTATTGTATGGATTAAATGTGCGAGTTCCTAAAAAGACCCCACAACTAAATAAAAAAATTGATACAGAGTTGATGGTGGGCAATTCGAATAAGTAAGGTAACTTATAAATTAACACGGTATCCTGTATCTAGGACTGCACACATGCTACCTCCTGACAGACCTATTCATTCGCCATCTTCTTTTGACGATTGCCAAGTTGACATCGAACATGGAGCTTGGTGGTGTAGTGCTATTATCTGTATACGTGGAGCTTGGTGGTGTAGTGCTATTATCTGTACACGTGGAGCTTGGTGGTGTAGTGCTATTATCTGTACACGTGGAGCTTGGTGGTGTAGTGCTATTATCTGTACACGTGGAGCTTAGTGGTGTAGTGCTATTATCTGTACACGTGGAGCTTGGTGGTGTAGTGCTATTATCTGTACACGTGGAGCTTGGTGGTGTAGTGCTATTATCTGTACACGTGGAGCTTGGTGGTGTAGTGCTATTATCTGTACACGTGGAGCTTGGTGGTGTAGTGCTATTATCTGTACACGTGGAGCTTGGTGGTGTAGTGCTATTATCTGTACACGTGGAGCTTGGTGGTGTAGTGCTATTATCTGTACACGTGGAGCTTGGTGGTGTAGTGCTATTATCTGTACACGTGGAGCTTGGTGGTGTAGTGCTATTATCTGTACACGTGGAGCTTAGTGGTGTAGTGCTATTATCTGTACACGTGGAGCTTGGTGGTGTAGTGCTATTATCTGTACACGTGGAGCTTGGTGGTGTAGTGCTATTATCTGTACACGTGGAGCTTGGTGGTGTAGTGCTATTATCTGTACACGTGGAGCGCGGTGGTGTAGTGCTATTATATGTACACGTGGAGCGCGGTGGTGTAGTGCTATTATGTGTACACGTGGAGCGCGGTGGTGTAGTGTTATTATTTGTACACGTGGAGCGCGGTGGTGTAGTGCTATTATCTGTATACGTGGAGCGCGGTGGTGTAGTGCTATTATTTGTACACATGGAGCGCGGTGGTGTAGTGCTATTATCTGTACACGTGGAGCGCGGTGGTGTAGTGTTATTATTTGTACACGTGAAGCGCGGTGGTGTAGTGTTATTATTTGTACACGTGGAGCGCGGTTGTGTAGTGCTATTATTTGTACACGTTGTAGCGCGGTGGTGTAGTGTTATTATGTGTACACGTGGAGCGCGGTGGTGTAGTGTTATTATGTGTACACGTTGTAGCGCGGTTGTGTAGTGTTATTATTTGTACACGTTGTAGCGCGGTGGTGTAGTGTTATTATGTGTACACATGGAGCGCGGTTGTGTAGTGTTATTATTTGTACACGTTGTAGCGCGGTGGTGTAGTGTTATTATGTGTACACGTGGAGCGCGGTGGTGTAGTGTTAGATCGTCGCACTCTCAATCGAGATTCCTGCTTCTAGTCCGCTTGCTGCCGTTTCCAACGTTGGGCATGTTTGTGAACTCGGCGTTGCTCCAGTTCACTCTGCATTCTGAATGTGTACATGGCTGTAGACAGTGATGCATATTTGTGCACGAATAGTCTTTGCGCAGTAATTTCAACGTGGCTGAGTGCTTTCATGAGAAGTTGAGATGGTGTTCGATTGAACAGACATGCCATTGAGTAAAGTGTAAAGCGCTGTAATCGTCAAACCATGCGTCTGCAGCCAGTACACACAGTCCGGCAAGTGTCGGCAAAGCAAGATCAGATCAACAGCAAGAGAGACTTCGGAACATTACCGTAATAAGTCTACCAGAAATAACCCGTGTTGCCCTCTGGTGTATAATACAACACAACATTTATCGACACCCATGTTATTCTTTATTTAAGAGAGTTCACTTGTTAAGAAACTGTTTTTGCAGAACCATCGTGTATCCATGACAACGAATGTCCTTACTACTAGAGTACAAATGTTTAACGAACTATTGTGTCTGCACAAAGTACATTATATTATTAACCATGTTTAAAGTACAATATAATATTTTTCGAAGTAAGCCAAATTACACACCTTTATTAATATTAGTGTGAGTAGTTCGGCTATTTCCGGGAAGGTAAAGGTGAGCATTTGTTAATTAAAATCAACACGACTTCTATGGTAAGTGATCCTTCGTCAACATAAGTATGTTATACAACAAAGTGTCGTAGATATTCCGTGTATCATAGTGTTTGTGAATTTAACTGTTACGGGTTATCCATATAAAAAAAACACACTCTTACGGAGGTGAGGGTCTTTTGTTCAGCGTGACGATGCATTACGTGGGGCGGAGGTATCTCGGCAAGCGTTAAGTAACGATTATAAACAAAAACGTGTTATTTCGTTTAGCTGTCTAAATCAGATAATAGCAATAATTACTATGTCACTTGCAATCAGAAGTGTGTGTATTGGTGTTTTGAGGCTACCAATATATAAAGAGCTACATGTGGCTTCAATATAAGGCTTTCATTTACCTCTATTCATCTTGTTATTTCACATTTTAGAAAGAACTACTTGTAGTGTGTCTTCCAAAAGAAACAACACGGAACGTAGGGTGAACTTGTTATACAACTTGATATTTCAGATATTCAAAATCACACCATTGCATTAGGCCTACATAACTGTGACGCAATGACATTTGCAACGCATGCAAAAGGTTCACATACGTTCCAAATGGCTTTTGTTTTTTTAAAGAAAATTGCAAAAATGTAAATATTTATATAACTAGGCCCACCATGCTAAAATCACTGCGCACGGTACAAGAGCATTATTCCACCAGTTGCACACTAGTTCAAACACATTCGCTAGGTGGCACCAACGTTTGTTTACTGTCTCCACAAACGCAAATGCAAATGTTCACCCACGTCTTCTAATGTAGCATGTACAATAAAATAATATATATATTTATTCGTACTAAAAACTGTACAATTCGATTAAAACAATGTATATAATCTACCGTGTACATAAAACAGCAAGCAATGAGCGCAACTCGGCTATGAATAACGAAGACGTTCTGCATCTATACTCTCCAACACGTATTTTGCAAATGATATTTTGTGTCTTTGCGTACTACTACTACTACTACTAGTTGCTCATCTAGCCCCTCCTGGTAGAAGTACTACTACTACCAGTTGCTCATCTAGCCTCTCCTGGTAGAAGTACTACTACTACCAGTTGCTCGTCTAGCCCCTCCTGGTAGAAGTATTACTACTACTACCAGTTGCTCGTCTAGCCCCTCCTGGTAGAAGTACTACTACTACTACCAATTGCTCGATTAGCCCCTCCTGGTAGAAGTACTACTACTACCAGTTGCTCGTCTAGCCCCTACTGGTAGAAGTACTACTACTATCAGTTGCTCATCTAGCCTCTCCTGGTAGAAGTACTACTACTACCAGTTGCTCGTCTAGCCCCTCCTGGTAGAAGTACTACTACTACTACTACCAGTTGCTCGTCTAGCCCCTCCTGGTAGAAGTACTACTACTACTACTACCAGTTGCTCGATTAGCCCCTCCTGGTAGAAGTACTACTACTACCAGTTGCTCGTCTAGCCCCTCCTGGTAGAAGTACTACTACTACCAGTTGCTCGTCTAGCCCCTCCTCGTAGAAGTACTGCTACTACCAGTTGCTCGTCTAGCCCCTCCTGGTAGAAGTACTACTACTACCAGTTGCTCGTCTAGCCCCTCCTGGTAGAAGTACTACTACTACCAGTTACTCGTCTAGCCCCTCCTGGTAGAAGTACTATTACTACCAGTTGCTCATCTAGCCCTTCCTGGTAGAAGTACTATTACTACCAGTTGCTCATCTAGCCCCTCCTGGTAGAAGTACTACTACTACCAGTTGCTCATCTAGCCCCTCCTGGTAGAAGTTTTCAACTATATAATAAAATCTGGTTACACTTCATATGACAGAAAGTCATCGCATCAAGTTTGAGTTTAGACAAGATGTAACTGCAACTTTTAGACATGTTTAAACCGCTGCCTTGAAGGGCTATATGAGAGAGCATTTTCAAACTGGTGTTATTGCATTTTCAGCAGCTCTGCATAGATCGCACCATTCGATTCATAATCTAAATTTGAATCAATGAACAATCTGCTAGAAGTTGCGCCATACAGTAAGTGCAAACTGGTAGATAAATTATTTTTTTGATACCTTTGCGCCGCATAATATAAAACTCGTCAACACATTTATCTTATAAGTTCCACAGACATGCACCATAGAAAGGCGTAAAGTACATCATAAATAACTGATGTGTGTTGCTTATATTACAAAACCCCAAATTAGCAGATAATGCATTTACACGCCATATAAAATAATGACACACATCTTTCTGCCTAAATCAGAGGTTGAAACACCTAATTTTCTAGCAGGAGTGTTTATCCTCATTAAGCCTATGTTTGTAGCGAGGACACTTTTATACACAGTCAAAATTGCCCCTGCCTAGGACACTTAACGTACGTTTGCAGTAATGTTGCTAGCAAACTTAATGTTATCCCATTTGCCGCACCAACTAATTGATTTACCCGAAATAGTTTGTTTGTGCAGATGGCGAATACGTGTTAATGTAATCCTGGGTCGTTGTCGACAAACGTATCTTGATAAGATAGTATTTGTTTTCATTTGTGTTCTAGCTGCTATCACAAAACCTGTTTTTATC
>CM034536.1:34448746-34481246 GCA_020002185.1 Paraescarpia echinospica
AGTGCTCCGTTTGGTTTATAAAATATTTCACAGAGTGATACAATTCTTTGAAATATGTAATTGACGTTGAACGTCCATTCAGCACACGTGAGAAACTGACAGCTGTCCTGAAGAAGAGCCGTGCTTAATGTTTGGATCTATACAAGAAACAAACTACATGAAATTCCTGTTTCTTTAGACCTGATCGTTTATTGCTCTAGGTCAGTAGTAAAGTTGCGAAGCTTATTTAACAAAGATGCGTTTTTAAAAGCGGTAGTAATACCGATGCCTCTGTAGATGACTTGAAAAGATCACTGTTCCAAGTTGGTTAGCTAGAACTAATGCTGGAAGTAGGTCGTGGCTTACAATACACATTGACATCAATGACACATCTCATGAGAAAAAAAACCTACTGAATGTAGGACAGAACATCTACGCTTGCTCAAAGCTTACCAATATTTAGCGGTAAGCACGTTTTCACCACGACCTTGCATTATTCGATTAAATATTCGTTAATCTTCCCACCCAGTAATTAGTTTTGTAACATGTTGCATTTCTCTGAGCAACACCGGGTACTGGTGTAACTTACCTCTACACTCAAACACTATTGACAGGACCTTGTCTCGTGGAAGCCAAAGAACCTCTGGGAGTGGGATGAAACAGTACGGAGAAAATACAATGTTTCATAGGCACTGGACACTATTCACATTTCAACCCAAATCTCTTCTTCTTCTGAAAACTGATTTCAGAAGAAGAGATTTGGGTTGAACTGTGAATAGTACCAAGTGCCTATGAAGCTTTGTATTTTCTCCTGATACGGCATGCTGTTTACCGTGACATTTTCATGATGGATGAAACAATGTGTTGATTGAAGACTTGCAATTATATTTTGCACACTTGATACAAACCCTGTAATATATGTCCTGATGCAGTGGTCGTTGCGCAAGTAGAATAGTTTGTTGCATCGGTTGCGAAACTCTGGTCTACGTAACTGTTTCACAGACACTGCATTGCGAATGGGCGAGATAGTAGATCGACATAGAACTGCTGTACGGATAACAAGTGTTGGGTTTCCTGGTGGAAGCACGCAAGCAAAGGTGCAAATAAGGCGCAGTGTTGCTTATTTAAACAGACGCAATGTTAACGCCGAAATCGTGCATTGCAAAATGTTTTTTTGTATTCAGAACTGTAGATGCAAATCGGTTCGGTTTATGTTCGCGTTGTTTGAAGTGTACTCGTATTCTCTGTGGATTGTCTCATGAATAGTTTTCCGGGTTTTTACCTTTAGCTAATAACTATTTTGAAACACTGTTGTTAAAGTGTTTATGAAAGTTATACCTTCCCCACAAAGCAACTCCACAAACATCTGAAATAAAAATATAAGATGATTCTACAAATCGATTAGTCATTGCAGTTATTAGTCAATACCGATAACTGTGTTGTCACAAGTGAACTTGGGAAGGTGTGAGTGAGCTTGTAAGTGAGCTATCTGAACCATTCGTATACTACCAATGGATTCTATTTACACCAGCCCCTGGCGGCTACCGTCGACACTATTCGTATTTAAATAATTTTGAGAATCAATAACGAAGAAATAGGCTTTCGTTTTACATAAAATAAACTTTACATGTATAAAGTTTCGTCTATATACACGAGTTGCTGTCAAATATATACAAGTTCAAGGTATCGTGGGTGTGACATACTATGATGGTTGTCGACAGGTATTCAGTTCATTTGTCATTTTTGAAACACCGTAGCGAGCAAGAGAGAGACAAGAAAGTCTCTGTTACCTTTGCTAGGTGCTTCCATTTTTTGTCATCCATGTGTCTTAATATGCATGGTATTTCACGTTTGATGTATATACAAGTTACGTGTTTATACTGGGTAAACCAAATACAAAAATCAACATTTGGCGAACCGAGCGTTTATGTACCGATACATCTGACTGTGGGAAAACTAAATACAATTGCAGGTTTGTAGATAAATCCACCAGGGATGATAACAATAACATCGTGCTAGCCCAGTGCCTGCCCGGTGCCTCTAGATGCCTCTCTGTTGCCTCTCTGGTGCCTCTCCGGTGCATGTCCTGTGCTTGCCCGGTGCCTGCCCGGTGCCTCTCTGGTGCCTGCCCAATGCCTGCTTGGTGACTGCCCGATGCCTGCCCAGTGTCTGCCCGGTGCCTGCCCGATGCCTGCCCGGTGCCTGCCCGATGCCTGCCCGGTGCCTGTCCGGTGCCCCTCTGATGCTTACCCAATGCCTGCCTGGTGACTGCCCGATGTCTGCCCAGTGTCTGCCCGGTGCCTGCCCGATGCCTGCCCAGTGCCTGCCCGATGCTTGTCCGTTGACTGCCCAATGCATGCCGAGTGCCTGCCCGGTGCCTGCCCGGTGACAGCCCGGTGCCTGCCCGATGCTTGCTCGATGCCTACCCGGTGCCTGACAGATGCCTGCCCGGTGCCTTCCCCACAAAGCAACTCCACGATTCATCAGTTTGCCCCTTCCCTTAGACAGGTCGGCGCCTAGAGCGGGGGTGTCCAGCGATTGCAAGATGGTAATAATGATACAACGTGGTCAATGGCTTAATTGTAGGTGTGATTGATATATGGCCAATTCACAATGCGTAGATTAGACGCCCTGAACGGGACCGCTGTTACAACGTAGTCAGACACTTGAATGGAAGAGCGTCGCACATCGGTGTCATTTCGCTTCGGGCAGGGAAAAGTTGACGAGCAACATAAAAAAGTCATCGATACGTTAAATTGCATTTCTCATGGGTTCAGGATATGTGGAGTTTTTATAAACGCGTCCTGAATACATGTAAGCTTTGTTATCACTTTGTTATAAAGATACGTGTGTTTGTGATTTTAAAACATCAATGTAGCATGTTAGTCTTGCCGATTCTATTTGATAACGAAACATCTCGATGCAATTATATCTAATGACCCATTTAGCTGCGATACCTGTAAGACCCTGGGCAGGTTATGCACTGTTTCTGTACGTCTTCGTTCGATAGTTTAAGTCAATCGTGTATTATATGTGAAGTGATGTGTTGATGCGGCCGTGCACAAACATGGTGCATTAGATATCCGGATGATCTGGATCTGGTCGACAGAATAGTACTTCGACGTCTTCGGGTCCACTTAGTGTAATGTTCTTCTACGTTGGATCTACATAATGTTATGTTCAATTTACAAATGACTTTATTTTCATTATAACTTAAATAACACTATTTCAATTATTTTATATTGTTCCACATTATCCATTGCAAGCTTCTTCATGGCATATTCTGGTGGATCTGCGTTTTTCAGTTATAGGGGCAGTACTATTATCCCCATTCTAATAGACTAAAACCCAATGATCGTAATAAATACTCCATCTCTGACCATCATCTACGCTTGACCATTGACCCCGCACACAGTTATAAACACCTATCCAAACTGACCACTATTCCACGCCACGCACGCTGCTTAATTCCCCCATATAACTCAACCGAACGAGCTGCAAATAGCGTCGATGTCCTCGTCCCAATCACCGAGTTCTCCCCACTGAATGATGACGGACGACCGACCTGACGGTGCTGGCGACGTAGTCTCCCAGTGCCCTGGTCGTCGGCAGCGCTAAGTGGGCGCTCGCAGCCGTTTTGAGTCGCACTAAAAAGCCGTTCACGTCTCCTAATGAAAGGACTCGCGACAATCGATAAACTGGGCCGGTCGATGTATAATGAAGTAATTTTAGAGTCGCTTCGTTTGCCGGCACTTACGTGTCAACTTAAACAGATCGGTAGTGAGGTTTGTAATGCATATAACCTGTAAGAATAAACGTTTCCGCGATTCCATTTGTTAGTCTGGACATTATATGTTATAGCACATGTCCCGGCATGGTAAAACCAGGCCAACGCTCCATGTGACAAAAATGAACGTATGGAATGGGCATATAACCATTAGACAGTATCTGCTTCAAAATAAATATATACCCAGCGTGTTGTTGTTATCTATAAAACAATAATTAAACAATATAAAAGAAGAATTGTAAACTTACTTAGACTGTTCGAACTTTTTATGGCACACAAGCGTCGCTTAAATGTAAAATCCGTGCTATGATTCGGTGGCTCCTGCGAAAGCAATTTGTTTTGATCTTAGTAGGAATCTCCCTTTCCACAGCAATTGTTGTTCTCCTTTTTTATTTTATACAACATGTATATTTTGTTAATTATATATTTTGTATTGTATATTTTACATTTCAATTTCAAAATGTACATGTATACTTGTACATAATGTGTACCGCCTTGCATTGGTTTTTTTGTGGAAAATAAATGTATCCTATCCTTATCATAATAGTTTTAGTCGTGTTGGTTACACTGCCTGGTTAATGCGCATGCTTCATACACATTGCCAAACTGGGCAAGTCGCTGGCGGAAAGTTTCATACTTTCACGCTCTAAAAACAGTCGTATATTAAGATCTATACATGGGTAGTTAAATCCGAAACGTATACAGATCAAATAGTTGCAGGTGGCCGCGGAAATAGGAAACGGGACTCATCGGTGTAAGCTAATACGCGCGTAACTATTGTAGTTTCATATTTGAAATATAGAGTACATCTAGTATTCCGAATATTCTTATTGTATACTAAACTACAATCATTGTCACTGTATTTATGGAACTGATATATCCCGAGTATACGTTTTGTACAAATGTTTAACAGTGTGTATATTCCTACTTGATGAATTATGTTTTTGGAACTTCAAAAAGCAACTCTTTTTTTTAGGTTAGCATTTATTTTAATGTTTGCTGACAGTGTAGCAAACGTTAGATGACTACTTTGAAAAGAATCCGCGCTACTAGAAAAAAACAAAGTAAGAACAATACAATTGATCTCCCGGGCTCACATTCCTCTAGTTACTGATCTAGCAGCCAACACACGCGAGTTACTATATAGGAGATAGCTGCAAAAACAATCAAAAGTGTGCCTGGTGTTTCAATTAAGACCACAACACACGGAGCACCAGAAGTGTTCCAGGGTTGTGCATGCAGGAGCACGCTAGTTGCAGAGCTTAAAGGAAGCGCTGAGACCACACTTTTTTAACATATGCTATCAGTCTTTGGTACCTTCGTTTGTCACGAAACCGGTAACAGATGACGCCATATCCCGCATCAGCTTAGGAATGCACAGGGGTGAAAGATGTTCTCTTTCTGGATAAGCATTTCTATCTTCGATGGAATCTACGGATTTTAGTTCGTGCATCAGCGTCGTCAAGCCCGAGGTTTGCCGAGTCGCAAGGAGCAAGTTTTGCTGTGGGTGCGCCCACGCGTGACGAGCGTGTTCAGCCAACCGTGGAAATCGACCGGCATCGGAATTATACGGTTCCGAAATACAAAACCAATAAACGAGTGGGCTGAATTGGAATTGCAAGTAATGGTACTTGAGCTTAATGAAGTATGGCGCAATCTCGATAGTTATACCGAAATGAACTTCAGCAAGGCTCGATATCCACACGAATAAAGACTGGAACAAATGTGGTAAACCTATTACGTGTCTTGGATGGAGAGACATAATTGCAGATCAGAGGTTCAGGAAGTAGTCACATATAAATATTAATTATATTCTATATTGTATAATAGAGATACAGTGTGCCATTCGTCACACAATCTTGGCTGTGGCAATTGTGAAATACTGTTGCGGTAGACACATCCCTAAACAAGTTATCTGATTTTTGGGAGAATCCTTTTGAGAAAGATTAGTATGTCTAGTATATAACTGTATAACTGCACATTGGTATGACAACTAATGTATTGCATTCAGCGAAAATACAAGAAGCGTTTCATAACAATTATGGTGTGCAATTATTGACTTAGCTATACGTAAGTTAAACTTAAGTTAAACCGTTTTTTATCAAATAAATTCATGGTTTACGTCATTAAAACATGAGTATATTTACAGTACAGTACAATTATGCTAATGTAACGTTTGGTGTGTGCGTGTGTGTGCGGGTGCGTGCGTGCGAGCGTACCTGCGTGTCAACACGCAATTGTGATTATCTAAGCAATGTGCGATTCCTATGTTTAATGGAATCTCTTTGGCCTTGAGCATTTGTTTGTCAACTATTTTGCAACTTTTATCTTTCTCATCACCCCGACTCAAATAATGTTATCATATCAAGCAATAAACGAACTTCATCCTCCTGGAACAAAGACAAAGCACTCCTTGCGGGCATGCTTTGTCCTGAACGGGACGATTGGACGGGCAACTGTTGGCGGTAAACCGACGTGATAATGTTTCAGTTGACACACACGAATATAACATTGATATCTGCAGGCGATAGTACTCCGTGTAAAGGAATGCGAAGATGACTATTAAAGTGATGTATCGGCTCACCTATTTGCGGGTTGGCGGGCGATCTGGTTACGTAGGTATTTCCGATATGTTATTGAAGTACGTGTTACGTTACTACAGTTTCACGAGCGGCCATGTGGAAATATTCGAAAACTTCGTATAAATTCCTACCGAGCATACGTGGGATTCCATCCGTCAAATCGCACGTATTCGTTTACATTCTATGCAACTATGATCTCTAATGAAATGATGACGCAGAAACGCTGGATGTATGTATAATATAAGAATATTACTTTACTACAGTTCCGTTGATGACAACCGGAAAAACGGTTAAATATCGTTGCAATCGATTTACGATGTCTGGAAATCACCAACAGTCAGAATATCGTCACTTGATAACAAACTGTAAAATGCATAACGTGTGTTACAATATGACATATATTATTCGATAAATCCCTGATTACACATTAGCCCGGAGACACATCTGCTAGTGTGTCCAAAGTCCCGGCACAGTGTCTTCTATTTTCTAACGCCCGTGTGACGTCACACTGACGTCATACCAGCGTCTCCAAGATGGTGATTTGTTCATCGCTGTGCATAGAACTGAGCCCCGTGTCAGAGTTCGTGTCCTCCGAGGCATTTAATTTGTTCGCGCTGACCACGTCAGTTTGTTCGTCGTACGTGTTGTACGTGCAGTACGGGACCATGTTCGTGTAACATCCGGGTGTCGACGTAATCTGCGTTTCGAGCGCAGTGGTTTCAAACGAGACAGTCGAAGACTCGGCGATATTGCCGCCGACGCCATTGTAATCGCCGCTAGGGCTAATCCAAGATGGCGGCCGTCGAAGTTGCGGTTCAAGTTTCTGAGGTAGTTCGTACGTGTCACTTTGACGATATTGTTCATGTTGCGGTTGTTGCTGCGGTTGTAATTGTTGATTACGTTGATTCAAACGATTTGAATCGGACGTCTTAGGGGTGTTATCACAGTCACGCAACTCGTTCGAATCAGCACTACCGGATTCAATACCGGATGACACGTCTTTCATTTCCTCGGCTACACCGTTATCGTATTCCCTAGTATCGTCCACTTCCGGTGACGGCTGCGCATCAGCCGCTTCCGACATTTCGATCTGCCACAGCAGTTCGTTGAGCAGCGCGTGTCGCTGTTCCACCTGCTGGTCGTATTCCACAAAAAGCCGGTTCACGTGATCGACCTGCGCCGATTGTTCGCGTGACAGCGCCACACAACGGTGAAGTTCCTCGCGCAGCTTCACCATTTCGAAACGAAGCTGCTCGTCGGCCGGCTCCGACGCGACGTTGAAGGGTGCGGCGACGCGACCGTCCTTTGTCTCGGAGAAGCTCTGCTCCTGGATCTGCCGCGAGAGGTCGCCGATCTTCTCCTCCTCGGTCGTCAGACAGTCCTCCATGTTGATAATGTGCTCGCAGATGCGCAGGTACGCCTCGATGTCCGCCGCTTTGATGGCCGGAAACAACTCGTCGCCACTGGTGGCGCTCTCGTCGCTCACGTCGCGTAGGTACGCATCCTGAACGTAGTTCTGACCATTCTCCGCCAGGCGCGCCACGTGTACCTTCGTCTCAAAATGCTCGATCTGCGCGTCTGTGTCGCGCATATGTTCCAGCTGTCGCTGTATATCCTTCTCTTGTTCAATGACAAGCTGTACGAGACGATGAAATGCGCGCGTCTTCTCGTTCTCGCGACGTCTCGCAGCAGAGTCCAAGTCTCGCTGCCGATGATGCCGCGACGATGACGACTGCGTACGATCGTCATAATTGTGATGGTGGTGCCGCCTGGCGGAGCGGCGCGGGCGTATCGATTCACAACTCGAGTCGAGAGCGGAGCGTTCGTCGAGGCGACGCACGTAGAAGCGGACACCATTACTGCTTCCCTCCATGCCCCACGCCCGCCACACCTTCAGCAGCTTCGTGCGCCCCGTCAGCGGCCGCTCGACGCCCCGCCACCGCTCGAACACCGCGTACGACCCGATGTCGTCGGACACGCAGCCTCCATCGCCGCCGTCGCCGCCATCTTGGCACAGCAAGGCGTAGATGACGTCATCACAAGTCGTTCGCTTCGTCACGCCGGTAATCCATTTCTCGTCGCCGCAGAACCAGACGGGAATCTCGAAGTCGTCGCCGCTGCTGCCGCTACCGCTGCCGCTGCCGCTGCAGCCGAACTGATCCATAGTGTGTAAACCCGATGCTCTATTTCGTCTCAGTTGTAGCGTCGTTTAAAGTTCTGCAACACAGAATTGACAACCGTGAGCAACATATAAGTTTACGCCTACACTATGTACCACTTGCAATGTCTCTCAGACCTTTCCTTTGATATATTGCTGTGCGATGACACCGTATTATTGCCCACAATACAATATATTAACAACCAATTAGGTGTTTTAAAGCAGTCAATTTCATAGGTACAGTTTAAAATATTAATTGTCTGCCTTGTCATTCAATTCATTGTCAAAGTCCGATTGTCTTTCACAAAACGTGTGTGACTATCCTTTTTACTTGCACATACGCACATACACACGCGTAGGCCTACACGCAAACACACACAAATACACGCAAACACACAAACACACAAACACACACACACACACACACGCGCGCTCACAATTTGCATTATACCTATGCGGGGAAACAGCGAATCGTTCATGAAATACTCTTTACCCTGCGTACGATCAACAACGTTTCGTTATGTCGGACACGAAACAACCTGAAATCAAATCGACGTCAACTATCATGTACTCGTCCTAACGAAGACAACGAACTATGCAGCGTTGGATTTAACGTCTCTACACCGCTGGAATGTGCGCTTGTGTCGACTAAATACACCTCTTTGTATTGCCGTTTGGCATTGAGCACCTAGTATTATTCACTGCGGTAATACTATTGTTCTTTTGCTAGTCAACGAAGATTACTGCCAATCCTTGCGTCGTTCAACCGGATGTAAATGCCAGCACGCGCTTGCCATCCATACAGATGTATGTACACCGCAAATATGTTCTATACTGCGACAGAGAGCGCGTGTAATTGGTTTATTGCACGGCGAATACTGGAGTTTTGACCCCGAAGAATCGGTGGCTCCAATGCCGGTGATATAATACGCTCCGTGGTTGGTCAGTTGCGATCGGGTTACCCTGCTAGTCGGGTGTTCAACGTCCGAAGGGGCGTCAACATGACAGATTGATTGTCTATGACCTGTCCACTCGGCTATTGCCACCCGACAACTAACATTGTACGACGTTATGTGGATGTTGTCTGCCGTCAATCAATTAAAGAACACATCACTCTTCTTGTTTGAATGTCTAACCGTCTTTCAACCAGTAACCGAGCCGAATATTGGAATCGTGGCCGTTCGCGAAATCCGTCCATGGTAAATATATAATATATGAGTTTTGTCGCTTCCACAGCTTCGAGCTTAGGTGGTCTGACAGCGGACCAAATTCATCGGTTGTCAATTGTATTGCTGTGAATGATCTTTGAGGGTCCAGCATTGATAAATGTGATTAAGCGAGATAAGTTTTTGACTGGAAGGATTAGCAACAATGGAGTGTATTAAACCTGTAACAGGCCGAGTATAAATACGAATGTACTAAATTACTGCTAATACCGTAGTAAGACAGAAATTAAAACAACACATGTCACCTCGTGTACTCGAGCATCACGTACGTCGAGTGGGTGTGTTACTATAGGGTACAACGAGCACATGTCCACGATATTCCCATGCCACAAACCAACTCTCTTCGTAGATTTATGCATTTCCGCTTAGATATCCACGAGCGCATCGTTACCCGACCAGACCGCATTTAGCTCGAGGCCAGATTTCATGGCAGTCTGTCGAGTCTGACACGGACGACTGTACAAAACTTAGTGTCAAATTGACGCTGTTTATGTATATACTTCTTTGTTACCAGTCCTTGTGGTCACCTGAACCCTAAGGACCCTATACATCGTTGAACAGACTGTTCACAAATTTAGCATAGTTAGTTCCTATTAAGCAAATTCATAACGTTACTCGTGTGTATATATATATTATATATATATATATAATATTACTTAAACGTACATATGCGTTAATGGAAATCAATATTGTTGTTTTGTTGAAAATGAATACGCATATTTGTATATATATATATATTTATTTATTTCCATTAACGCATATGTACGTTTAAGTAATATTATTTCTGGTTAGTGGTGATAACACATGTTGCTTCATTCAAATGAATGCATGATGAAGTATAAAAGAACAAGATCCTGAACAACAAGAAGCATTACCATATACGGATGAATACAGGTATAATGCCGACAAAGAGTAAAACTCAATATAAAACATTACATTTTGCCAAAAAAACATTTATTTGGAAAAACGCATTTTCTATATCCACCAGTATTACCTGTTATGAATAAATTATTATTATCAATTATATTTAATAATTTAAAAAAAGTGTATGTCATTTGTGTAGACACTATACTGTTTTGGTTAGTGCAGATTATACATCCAATACACTGGCATTAGTTCAACCACATACCAACCAACTCACCTCCCCCTCTAATTTACCAGGACAGCGTTGACAGTGACTGATACGTTGGCAATACTTTAAATGTGCCCTAGTTGTGCTCTACGTCATACGTCGGAGCAACAATATGTGTACTGTTCCAACTAATCTTCCAACCACTTCACCGTCGCCGTAACCTCAGGCCCTCGGTGTGTATCTAGGATACTCGTTTGAGTACCCAGTCTGGACAACACTATACCGATCGCAATTTCCACGTGACAATGCAATGTTCAACCTGGATATAAATCCTATTATTAAGCAGCAAAATATTCCATATGACATGTACTTTCGATTTAAAGCGAACATATTCGTTACAGATTTAAGGTGTCCGCGTAATTTGACACAAAACAAGTCACTCCAAATAACAGAGACAAAAATCTAGTTAATACAATCAACACCAAAAAGGAAGCCTTGTCATACACATGGTGTTGTCTCACTACTTGGGACTCCGGGTGTAACTGTTTTGACGAGACGAGTTTAATCATTGTGATTACGAAGAAGACACGGAACAAGTTGCATGGGTAATACGAAATAATATAATAGAGAAAAGTCGTCATAATCGGAAAATAAAAATGTAACGAACCGATAAGAAGAGGTCTGAAACAGAAGTCGCCATATTTTGGAATTTAAGCAAACTGAGCCTTTTTCCTGTGGGCTGGTGTGGACTTGGCCTGCACGTATAACCACTGCCATTACGCCTTCAACACTCATGCATACATTTAGTCTGTTTCCGTCGCGCCAGTGTATCGTTTCATAGCGACTCATTGGTGTCAATTATAGCCAGGGGCATCGCGTCGCTATGCAGTGTTAATATGTCCGTCTACCCGCTAACCTTGGGAAATTGCAATATAATAGCTATATAAATAATACATTTAAATTAAAATTAGCTAAGAATTGTTGTCGATTGAGGCGGCTAAATTCAGATACAGTGTGTATACGTTGCGCAGAGACACAAATAAACGAGGAGATGCATTCGACATGGTATAAACGTGTAAAACACTAATTGATAAATTAGACTCAATTGTAATAAATCAACACATATTATAACAACAAGGTCCAAACTTCCCACGAAGTCAATTACACACGTAGCTCGATTATAAATGCAGCAATTACCCGCTTACACATTTGAATATGTTTGTTTAAATAATACGAAACAGACCTTGGTGTTAAGTCTTGAAAGTACCTTCGACATAGAACTATGACGA
This sequence comes from Paraescarpia echinospica, assembly GCA_020002185.1. Taxonomy (NCBI): domain Eukaryota; kingdom Metazoa; phylum Annelida; class Polychaeta; order Sabellida; family Siboglinidae; genus Paraescarpia; species Paraescarpia echinospica. The sequence goes on from CM034536.1 coordinate 34,460,840, forward strand.
CAAAACGACTGTCACCATGAACCATTGCATTACCTAGTACCTGGAATAGGGTATAGGTGAAGCTCACGAATATAATCAACACCATCACTTGAATAATTATGTTCCTGTTCTGACAGATCTTTCCAATAAATCTTTCCTGCTAAAATGGCAAGACAACTTGTTTCACAGGTTTGCATCGGTACATTTGATTTTGATATCGTAGCTAGAGGTAATGTCATTGTGAGAAGGTTTCTCGTAGGTGGTACTCGCCACTTCCGCGCCCGCCACACTCTCGGCGGCCTTTGCCCGACTGTCGCACTCACGACGGATGACAAAGTGCTTGAGTGGCCGATGTAAACAGAAACGATGAGTGTTCCGTGGATCAGAAGAGTGCATTGCGACTCATCAAACATGATGCCGTTTCCGGTGTGAGACTCGTCTACCTGACGCGGCGAACACTCATCAGTATGCGCATAACCTACCTGTCCTCACTTCCAGCCGCAGCAGCAGCCGCAGCACGCACCAGACCGCGCTATCGGTGTCACATCTACGAGGTCTGACTCCGTGCAGGCAGCACGCGACCGCGGTCTGTCATTTCGACTCGGCACCGTGACAGGAATGTGTCACGGTGTTACTGTCACGGTGACGGGCCGGGACCCCATCGCATGCACGTGCACATAATCGCGACAGCGCGAGCGTTATAACGCGGTGCCCGTCAACCTGGCTCAGGTATCGCATAATCACGGCGAACATGTAATAGAGCAACGCAACCTACCTTTCCTCCCGCCGTGGGTGGTGAGCAGTGTCGACCGTTTCCCGACCGTCAGCAAATACCAATATCCCGAGCTAATATTCACGTGGTCGTATACGACATGAACGAAACACCGGTCGATACAACAGGACCGACCGCCTCTCTGCCGACTGGCGTTATGATTACTAGCCACATTCGTACACCGGCTCGGCGCTGCACTGTCACGTGGTCCCCACGGCGGCTAATCAATCGTCGACCGAAGTGTGCGTTGACGCGGTACGAGATATGCTCCAGTGAACATGACGGCGTGACCGGGGGATGACCGCTTAGGCTGGTGGCGCTCGCGGTGTCCGTATTATTTATTTATTTATCTATTCGCGGCGTGGCGACGGATGGAAAATGCAAAGAGCGCCGGTGAATACGGCGAGCTATTGTCTTATGAGTCATAGCGAAATCAGACACGTCGGTGTGATGCCTTTAAATAGACGTCTTCCTGTTGCTCGTTTGTTTGTCTCATCCTCAACACCCACGAGCTCAAGCTCTACTAAATATATATATATATCATAACCCATTTCACAATGTGTCAAACGTTCATCTTCAGTGCATGCGGGTTTATGTTTCCACATTTCTACCATCTGCTTGACAGCGAGCTTCATCAATAACGACCGTCACAAACTGATTTGCACTGATGACGAGTTGGCTACCACCCGGTGACTTGCACTTATGACGAGTTGGCTATCAGACACTGCTTAGTGTTGATAATGACTTAGCTACCGTAAAATGTTTTATACTGAAGTTAAATGTAGTATCACACAACAATGATTTGACGTTTGACGAATTGGCCACCACACAGCGATCTGCAATGATGACAAGTGACTAAGAGTTGCACTCGTTGTGGTGACGAGTGGACTTGCTCGTGAACCTCGATAAAACTAATTGTTGAATATGCACGTGGGATATGGGTTCCAACAAAGGCCAGTGGCCTCAACTAACCCATACACCTGTAAGAGTAAGTTTCCCTGCAGAATACACAAACACGTCACTGTCAATCAACCGCTCGAGCATGCGACATTTTAAAGAATCGTGTGTTTGTTATACGACTGTTTTTAATGCTTAATCGTGCGCACCAAGCACTAACGTACGAACTCCATTTGAAACAATCTCTTTGTTTTGCTGACATTCTTGCAACACGAACTACAGCTGTAACATTACCCAGACCCGCCCAATTGGCATTATAGGAAACAAATACAACTGCAACATCTCATAAAACGACCGCCCATATGCTCGTCAGCGCCAAAACAAGGCCGACTGGCCGGGTAGCTAGTGCAGAAGTCGGGCGGGGTGAGAAAGCACGCCCCCGGCCAGTCGCCAACAATAAACAGCTGACGACTTTACCGTCAATACAAACGATGGTGGCGTTGTCAAGCCGCGGGCGAATCCAGGTGCCCGCAAGTTCGGTTTTGTCGCCTGTTTGCAAGTGTCGCGATCGTTACGGATGTGGTTTGATCGTGGCGTGATATCCTTGCCTACCTAATCTGCTATCGAACGGGACAGAAGCATTCAACACAACGATTGTATTCGCCAGACAAAAAGGGCCAATTGTATCCGGGTTTATGTCTGGAGTTGGTTTAACGCATGTCTTTAGAATTATGGAATGTTTGCACGTCGAGGGTACTTTATAAAAGTAAAAAAATCGGTATGTGAAGGCAAGCGTTCACGCTGAAGAAGTCAACAAGATTTGTAGACACGATATTATAATTACTTGTAACTGATATCCCATGTTCAAAAAGTAATATTTCTCATTTCATGATAACGGTTAAACGTCTTCTGATCGTCACAGCTATGATTCATAGACAATTCAGGTGCGGCAACAAGCGAAATAATGCGACAAGCAGAAGGCAACGTAACGTGTACGAACCGAGCAGCTAACATCTAATGACGAACAACCCAAACGCACTCGATTAGTTCACATCCAACGCCACAATGGGAAATTGCTGCGTGAATAGAGTCAACATTGGCACAGACGCACGGAAACCAATCCACAAGTGACGCGCGCTGCATCAACACCTAAATGACGTCGGTAAACACCCTTGCGATGTCTTGGCAGTAAACGGCGCTCCGAGCAGCCAACTGTGGCACTGTCGTTGTTAGACGGCAAGGCAGGCCGGGCGGGGTGTTGGTCATTTCGCGCGCACCAGTCGTCTGGCAGGAACACCGCTGGGTGTCGCTGTTCGTGTTCAATTGAGCGTGTGTCCGTCGCGTAACCCGGCCTAATGAATCCAGCCAATTTAGTTAATGGCTGATTGAGGCTTGCGAACGAAAACAATTACTCTGACCCACCTCTCGATAAACAATAATTACTCGGGTCCGGCTGAATAATAAAATCGAGATAAATATTTGATTGTCGGCGATTACGCAGAAACGCGGTGGCGATGATCACACGTGTAATTGTCGGGTAGTTCTCCAGGGAGCGACATTCCGGGTGATGTTATTTAAAGGCAGGTTTGATGAGATTGCGTATGATAGAGCATATAACATCTACTATGTCATTATCTGTTTATCATTATGCATTCATATCGAATGCGCTCACCGAGTTCAAAGGTGCAACTGACTCCCGTTAAGGATCGATGTATTTATACACCTTTTTCTGAAGATGCATTCAAAGGTAAATATTGAGGTATTTATTTAAGGATATCATCATCTCAAGTGTATCCTTAATCAATTTGATCACAAACTGATATTCAATTATGGGCAAACACTCAAAATGGTGGTAAATTATCTCTCTATTTCATTAGAGGAATATGACCATTACAAATCATTAACATTGACCTCTCGCTATAAGGAGTAAGGAACATCCGCTTAAAAGAAACAACTTTCAGAGTTCCGTTAATTTGGTGGGGAATGTTTACCTTATTTAAATCATCAAAAGAAATTATAACGCATTATTCTTCTTGACCCACATTTGATAACAATGATTACAACTCCCTCCAACTCAGTCACGTTGTTTTGGCCAAATTCTTTTGATTTTTAGCTCCAGTCAAGTTTTTTGCCAAAACGTCGTCCCATATTAACTCCACTCATGTCACTTCGTGAAATCGTCCGCTCTTTGCTTCAGCGTAACGTGTGACTGGTTCTGCATTCACAAGGCCACGTCATGCGCTGTTTTCCTTCTGGCGAAAGTGTCGAGATTTGGTGATAACTCAAACAGTTCATCCGCCCGAACTGCCCTCTTGTCGCCAGGCCCTCGAGTGATAATAAACAGTTACTGATATAACACGGCGGCACTATTTCAACACGGATCGTGTACACAAGGCTTTGTTCTGCGCGTATGTTTTAGTTGTAAACGTGGGTGGCACGACGCAGTGTTTCCAGGTACAGGTGTTGTTTTCTGTTTTGCTCCAGGTGGTTTTTTGTCCGACTGGTCTGACCGAAATGTTGCAACAATGCTGGCAAGAGCATTGGTCGTGTGTGTGTGTGTGTGTGTGTGTGTGTGTGTGTGTGTGTGTGTGTGTGTGTGTGTGTGTGTGTGTGTGTGTGTGTGTGCGTGCGTGCGTGCGTGTGTGTGCGTGCGTGTGTGCGTGTGTGCGTGTGTGCGTGTGTGCGTGCGTGTGTGCGTGCGTGCGTGTGTGCGTGTGTGCGTGTGCGTGTGTGCGTGTGTGCGTGTGTGCGTGTGTGCGTGTGTGCGTGTGTGCGTGTGTGCGTGTGTGCGTGTGTGCGTGTGTGCGTGTGTGCGTGTGTGCGTGCGTACATGGTGCGATCCTACTTTATAATTTATAAACATAACAACGATCGACCCTCATAACAAGTACACATTGGTATTTAAACTTACACATTCGCATGCACACACACGCACACGCACACGCACACACGCACACACACACACAACACACACACACACACACACACACAATCACAAGAGGAAACGCCGCGTCATCATGGATTACTAACTAGTCAAATAGCCGAACCCGCATTCCATCAGTAATGTCGGTAAACACAACTTCGGCCTTCGAACAAAATGTCAACATTCGTGGTATTTATTAAGTTTTGGGCAAACATTACACCTACCAACGTCCATAGCCGGCGGACGTATCACCTGTCTTATGCCGCCATTAATGGTAGCCGATACATTCCGTTTGATTGCATTCGTATAGGAAGAAAGCGGGAGTCTTGGTATTTTTCTTCACATAATAACACTATTCCAATCACTTATAAAAGTGCTGGATAATACTGAATCGGTTATATCCTCGTGCATTCATGCCGACGTCATTAATACTGGTTAAATTGGAAAGCGTTTACAATGGGCCCTTCATATTCTTTTGGCTAAAGATGCTGAGCACACTCCATTGTCGTAATAGCCACTTAAAATCTTACGCCTGAAACAGTCCTTTGTTGAAATAGCGCATAGTTTAAGCGTGACAATCGTTAAATGCTTAGAATACGAACTGTCGGATTTCAATCATCGTAAAGACCCTCGTTTCTTTGAATTCGTTATATAAAAGACTCACTGCTTTGTGTAGAAAACTCGCCGGATTAGGTCGCTTTGATGTGCACTTTCGTTGTCATTGTAAATTGTCGTAATGTCTAATTGAGTGGCCGCGACATCGATCAAGTGGTTGGCAAGTCCTTAATCTGGCAGTGCGCTTTCGCCAGCGCTCAGGGCAGAGAAAACAACGCAGCAGCTACAAACTCAAGAAGGAACGCAACGACCAAAGTACTCACCTAAGCGAGTACAGCAGCTGTTTCGATCGGATTGTCTTTGTTTCGCGACTCCGTTGTTTGCACGGGACTTGGGTTCCACCATGCAGGAGACTGCGTCAATACGTCCGCACACCGCAGTGCTGGATTGCGCGTGTATGTTATCAGAGTGAATGTTTTGTTTGAGAGTGCAGACGGAAGTGTCGGGGTCGAGAGATCAAGAGGTTCGCCGTGCAATTGTGCTTGCAGTTCGAGCTTGCAGTTTTGGTTCGCGGTTTGGATCGCAACGTGTCTCGCAGTTCTGGCTCGCCGTTTGGCTCTTTGTTCAAGCTCACAGTTTGGCTCGCAATTTGGCTCGCAATTTGGCTACTCTTCTGGCTACTCTGTTTTTTGACATCTACCTGTTTTGTCTGTCTATCTCGTCATTCGATAATACACTGTGGTTTATACTACACATTGGCAATTCCCTGCACATCACCTTTGATGAAAGTCTTAAGGTTATGCTCTTGACGCGAGAAATGCAGTTGATTGATTGATGACTGTTGCACAGTAGGCTGTTTTTGATTGTTGATACGCGTCATCCCACATTCATCGATTGCACAAACCATGCACGGTTCTTGCGTGAAACAGGTTGAGAACTATACGAACCGATCATGTAATAGGAGTTGATTGATCCTCTCTAAACTTGGGCAAACACCATGCCAATCTAACAACGACAGCTAGGTACTCGGGCAATGGGTAAGCCATGGAATGCCGTCATGCCGACTAATTGACTCAGTTTCTACATCAAATCCAGCCCAGTGGCATATGTAGGTGACTTTTGGGCCGTAGTCCACTTCGACTATTTAAACAAATACAACGCACTATAATAATATGTTGTGGCAGTACATTTTTGAATGGACAATTAATGATTGACAAAGCTTGCCTCCTGGTCCTATACTTCTGGGATCCGAGATACGCCAATTACCCAACCCTTTACACAAACAAACAAACAATACATCTTTATATACGTGGCTAATCATTAATAAGCGACAGAAACAGAATCACGTCATGCCAAACAAAATTACATGTTGCTATGAAAACCATGAAGTGAACCAGCGCCTTTAGGTGACAGCTCAAAGATAACGTATTTTTTTACGACCAAACACGGGGTGTGTCCGACGTTGAAAAGGTTGGCTACCCTTCTCATAAAAAAGTGAAAGAAAGCCGTCGGAATTAGGTCAAGATAATTGCCAAATTGTCGTGTGTTTTTCTACGGGCAAAGGCGTTGTCATATCTTCATCGCGGTTCTGTGGGCACATTGATGAGGGGGTGTACGGTCCGATGGTAATCTAACTAAATTTTGTTATAATGTCGATACGGTGTTGAAACAACATCGTCGACGCCTATAGCGGTTGAAAGATATCTCGCCGATTCGCCCGCAAACCCTAGGTCGAAGCCGCCATGCCCGCGGACTGCGTATGTTTACGCACGTACAGGTCTACCATAAGTCTCTAACCCATACATATACATATACATATACATATACATATACATATACATATACATATACATCTACATCTACATCTACATCTACATCTACATATACATATACATATACATATACATATACATCTACATATACATATACATATACATATACATATACATATACATATACATATACATATACATCTACATATACATATACATATACATATACATATACATATACATATACATCTACATATACATATACATATACATATACATATACATATACATATACATATAAATATATATATATATATATATCTATAACTACTACACAAATACCACACTCTAGTTAATATCCACAATATACTTGGAAACTGAAGTGCAGTTAGGCACACAACACCGGTCAATACCCATGAGGGTATTCTGTGATTGTGTACGTTCAGCGATAGGCCTGTACACATACATTACAACGCCTCGGTTTATTTGGACGCACGTACAGATGCAGGTGTTTAATTCTGGTATTCATGTCACTTGGTATGTTTGCTACATTCAACGCCGTAAATACGGCTGGGCTGGTATCCACAAGGCTAATACACATAAGACGTGTTATTTTGGTACATTGCGGTATGTAAGAGAGGGACTATTTAAAGTTATAATAGAGTACATATTTCGGCAGAATAGGCAGACGAGGATCCACCGAGAATACTTATACATGGATAACTTTAACACAATAACTTGTTACGCAGAGATTTACTCAAAACCGTGATAGCTATATCATTGGGTGGAAATACTTGTCGCATTGCGCCCATACTTACGATGACTATACACATCCACCGAATATGCATGTATTAGTAAACATAATTGAAAATAACGTACATGTTGAAAGTTAATCAGTGGAGAATGAGTACCCCGTCAATGTACACAACGTCTCATCATTCAGTGTGCAACTGAGAATAACACAAAGACGAGCAAATTCACACATCGATGTGATCATGCCAAGGTATCTCGGCAAATGATTCCTTTGACATTCGTTCATCGAAACAGCCCATAATTCTGCCAACTAAGCTACACTAATTTTCTTGCAAAACTACATAAACATATATTTAGTAACAATAGTATAGGTAATAACAGTTTACTTCTCATACACAATTGTACACTATGCTATGCCACGTTAATGTTTAATGTACCCGTTATTCTTTATAATTTATACAAGAAATCGTTATTCGTTAGATGTGTTTATGTCCTAAAGTTTATGTATACGTAGACAAAGGTATATCGTATAAATCGTATTTTGAAGAAGTATAATGTAGTTAATTAACATTTGCAAATTCATGATGTTATTACCTTGGTGCTATTCATCTAGACTCTAGAAGGTCGGGGGGTATGAGAACTGATGAAATATCGCATAGTTCCAGTATGTATATATCAGACGTATGACACATCCATAACATATACGGCCCTTGAAAAGTAGACAAACGTCACTTGAAAGGAGACACAATCTTCGTACACAAAAAGGACCATCATAGTATCTAGACAACCGATCTTATCACTCCGACTAGACTCCACTAATTGAAACTGGTGAAACGATGAATATAGCAGCGTTGAATCAACAACTCTTGAGCTCATTTGAACGGCAAAATAGCCCCCTGTGACGACAAGAACAAATGTCAACGCCCTGATCCCAGCGAGTAACATACAAAACGGGTTTTTACGTAAATCCCGAAGTGCAATCATGGAACAGTCGTGTCTTTGTTGCCCCATAAATACGACGGTTCTAGTCGATATACCCGACCTACTCGAGTGCGTCATTCTTCTGTTTGGAGCGCTAGAAAAGCGACGAGTCCATTTGATCGTCATAATTCCCGAGTATATCTAAGTGCGTTGTTGGGTCGCTTGCTTTGGCCTTCATATTCAAGTTATTTGCAGTGCGCGTCGAGCGTGTTCGGTTCGAACACTTCACTTCAGGTCAAGTGAGCACTTCACGATGATATGGCCCGCTTTGTCCGCGTACAGACGTAACTTGCCGACAGCTCGCTCGACTTACGAAACGCGCTCGTCCCCGAACTGGCTGCGGGCTCACACAAGACTACACCGTCCACCGCACGACACGACAGTCGCTGGTGTCTGTACACGACTGTCATCAAGAGGGAATCACGATAATGATGTTGTTGTCGTTGTTCAAGATTACGACGAGAACGATGATGACGACGACGACGATGATGAAGACGAAGATTATGACGATAAACATGGCGATGGCGACGACGAGTTAAACGTTGAATATTACAATGAAATGAGTTACATACATGTATTGTGCATACATATTATAGTTTTAACATTTACGTAACAATTCAACCCGCACCAACATATGTTTTCTGAAAACACTAAACTATAGAATATACAACAATTATGTTCCTGTTAGTTTGTTGATAGGACTTTTAATAACTCGGCTCTCGTAAACGGCACGCATACTTTACAATAGAGTTTGACCCTGTGGTTGAACAGGGACTTAAAGTCGTCTATTACCGGCTGTTAGTGACTTGACTGTACTTCTATTGCGGTGACCGGACAATGGCGACCACCAGAGCCCGACAATGGCGACCACTTTAGCGTAGGTCACTAAGCACACCAGAGCAAATGACACACAGCTGACAGTTGTTGTGGCCATCGATTAAAGGAATGTAACACTTGCGAAGATTAACTTAATATTGTCACCCCCGACAAGTTCAGATATCGTTGACAATCTGGATTAGGATTATGGTAATTGTTGTTGTTATTTATCTAGCGAAGATGTTGTCATTTGCCGTTTGACGGACTGCGTTGGTATTTGTGTCACCTATGTTGACCGAACCGAACAATGACATGCGACCGAATTGCGCTCAAAGTCTCAACAAAACAAGGTTATGTGATAACCTGGTTCATCCAGCCAGCAATCATGGCAATGTATGAGAAGTCAGCAGATCAAAGATCTTACCCACACGGCATCTGCATGCGATACGCCACGACCGCCCCGGCCAGAAAGATAACAATTTTAAATTAGCATATATCTCTCAAAATCTCATTATGCCCGGAAGTGCTAGAATAAAAATGACAGCACTGCGTATTAATTTTGTTTAGATTCTGATAAGATAATAAAAAGCAAATAGTGTTGTTGGATAATAAATAGCAGAACTATTAATTTATTGTTTAATTTTATTATGCGGTTTTGTCAACCAGTTTGTCTAGTTTAATTTAACCAGCTTCTCGGTTATCTGATGGGCCATAGTCAAAGACAGACAAATAAAATGACGGTAAGTTCTTATGTAGCGCTTTACTCCCTGACAGACCTGTTCAACCGAACACCATCTCGACTTCTCTGGGAAGCATTCAGCCACGCTGCAATTAATGCACGAAGACAATTCGTACACAACTATCCACCAATGTCTATAGCCAGGTACCCATTCATACAGCTGAGTGAACCAATGCAACGTAGAGTGGACGAACTTGCCCAAGGTTCGACACCTCCGCACAAGATTCGAATCCGGGTTCTCTCGATCGAGAGTCCGAAGCTCTAGTCACTATGCCACTGCGCTCCACATATATATTAGTGCATAGTAGCTTTGTCATACACCGGTGTAGAACATTCAAAACGCCCCTGCTTATGACACTAGCATGCCGCTTTCAGGATGTTTTGAACTTTATACATCGGCGGTTTTTTGCGATAAATTCGAATTCAGCATGGTCATTTATTTATACTGATATATATAGTATAGTCAGTGTCTGTCAGCAATACGCTGTGTGTTGTTGAGGTATTTGGTATTCAATAGCACGGTAATGCTTTAAAGCAAACATATACAAGTGTGCAATGCATACACATAGTCTTGAACACAGAAACACGTGCAATAAGTATAACTTAATGGTCGCGTGACAGACATTCACTGTTCCGTCAACTGCCGCCTAAGGTCAAATAACGCTTCTGGGTCCGCGTCTGATAACCCTTTGTGATATTGGTTTTCCGTTTGGGTATCAGTTTTTGGTTAGTGGCAATAGCTTCATTGTACGCACGCGACGTTATGAAACAGTCGCGATGTGGACGCACATATCTACTATAAATAATTACGGGATAACGTTAGCATACACTTCTAAATCAATTCGGTGTACACAAGCTTGTAAAGTTAGACGTCGAGCTCGCCATAAGTACGTAACGTTGACGCTCACGTAGGACTGCCGACGTACAACAAAGGGAAAGCGTCAGTTAATGAAACCCAAAGCGTGTTTCGCAAGACTTGTTTTGCCTACCCAACAGTTCGGTTAGAAATACCACCAACAGTCTCGGTTAATGGCCGATTAGCCGGCTACTACAGTCGACACCCGCGGGCGATCATCGAGGTCTCGCATGGCTTGATCGTATTCCGAAGGCTTACTAAATTCGTAGTTCTTGTGGTGGATGTCAGTTAACACCAACTTTTGGCTAATGGTACGACAGGCATTGTTAAGAGTAATAGGAACAGCGCGTTATTTGGCGTCTCACAAATCATTACCACGCAGTTGGAATGCAGCTATTGTTCATACGACGCGACATTAGTATTATTATTATTGTTATTATACAACAATACGTATATCATACTAAATTTTATTGCAGCTTTGACATAGGCAGTACAAAATTATGCCAATACTTAGTGGTTCCACCAGTAACGACTGTCGTATAACGCATGTGGTTAAACAGTTTTTGTTAACTAAGAGGCTTTAGAATCGTTCATGTATCAACTGAACTGTCTCATACGAATTGGCTAAGTCTAGTCTACACCCAATATTCAGTGACAGATACGTGTTTGTTTGACACACAACATGATTTGTCTGCACACTTTTTATCATAATTTTCTCAGTCGTTGAAATGAATATAATAGGTCATTGACAACCGAAAGTGCGAAATGCACAATCGGGCCCATTCACCCTGTCGTCAACTTTAAGTTTATTGTGACGGCTTCTACGAGAAAAAAACTGACACGCTCAATAGCCGCCGGTTCGATCCCCGTCGTGTGGTAGCAGACGGTAGAACGTCGACAACATATCGCGTGAGTGTGTACTAAACGATCTATATCATGCGACGATATTAGTTTGATCTATCGACACACGCGACGAGCCCCGTATGCAGGCGCCATTAGGGCAGCAGTGTCGCGCTCCGAAATGACAAGATATATTGCTTTATTAGCTATTCTGTCAATGTTACGTCACTAAGCGTATGGCAGAGTTCTGCCGCCCGGAAGCATCTGCCAGTCGGTGGTGTATCTGTTCCTTATAAATAAAATAACGGACATGTGACGTATGTCACAACATGATACAATATGTGTAACTCTAACAAAAGGAAAACAAGGACTACATGCAGAAGATGGGGATGAATTGACAGAACTTTGAGTCAAGAACCTGCAATGTTACAGATGATATGAAATCGAAAGCATTGCAATTACCAGTGTATACTGTACTTAATGTTGCCAGGTTCATGACGCAAGGGCCGTTTTCCCGAAGTATTTGCCACGCGTGGTTCGTGCGATTGTTACTTTACGTTTTACGCATTATGCACACAACCGATTTACCCCATAAATGGTGATAATCTTTACATATATGGGGTATTTTGAAAATATATAGTTCTTACGTCCTATTCGTGGGGTTGTAGATTAATCCCTGAAAGTTTGGCGCTCGCGGTTCACGCCGTCTAAGAGGAAAACGTAAACGTACCCGCATATAATTATACATAAATTTCCTCAATTATAAATGTTTGTTACATGGGACACACTCTAAAATATGGTGACACTCACACACACTCACAACATATCAATGAACATTTTCTAGACAGTTTACGTCTATAATTATAATGTGTGAGTCTTATGATCGTGTATGCTTTGACAACTGGTATCCGATATTATATGAAATAGCAAGAAGAAAGGAAGTTTGTTCGGAACCAACGACCCAAGTTTGCACTTTATGAGAAGGAACAAACACAAGCCAATCTAGCACGGATAAAACGGCATCGAGTGGCGACACTTGGTCAATATTGGTCAGCTATAGTTGATGCTCCACCTATTGACTCGTTCGACGCAATAAAGAGTGACACTGATAGTCACGAAACAACGGCCGTGTTATACAAGTGCACTTTATTGTAAATACCAATCGTCAGATAGTATTGTTTTCCTAGTGATGTTTCATTGTTTATCTAATTCAAGACTGCCTACTTCGCTCGGACTCATACCGTATTCGTTAATAATGAGTAATACTCTTGCAGTGCATTCATTAGACATATCGTTTATTATAGTTACGTGGTCCCCAATCGTGTTTACATGTGCAATACAACTCTGCACCGACCCTGGTGGCATGGCGTCTGTATTGATTTGATGTTATTAACTCATGACTGTACGTCCAACCACAGCGACTCAATGTCACAGTAGATACGCATTGCCAACTTAATACGGTACTACACAAACTTGCCTCGTGTACGCCATCCGTTTGTTTTTTTACACAACGGGCGAACTTGATAATTTGTCCAGCTACACGTGGATGGTCAGCGAGAGTTTGACGAGACAAATACAGAGATAATCGAACTATGCCGATGTGACTCACGTGACTGGCCGATATTGAATACACCGACGACGCGCATGCGCGAAGAACCGTGTTTTGAAATGAAACGGTTAACTCGGTATATTCATTCAGACTGATTCAGACTGTTTATTACCAAGTAGCATTTCAAATGTACGAGGAATTCTTGGCGTTGTGGCGTCAACATACATGCACGCTTGTCTCCACTGCCCCCCATCATGCACACGCAAAAATATACAATCAGAAACATTATGAAACTGTGCTAAAACTAATATAAATTTAAACCAAGGCCAACTGCCAACATATTTTAAGACAGTCGTACATCTATTGACGTAAAGTGAACTTGATAACATAATATTAATACCGCCTGAACGTTACCCAAAAAGTTAAAAAGTATACATGTAGTTAAATAAATAATAAATAAATGTATAAATAAATTAGCTGACGATATAAAAACTAAGCTGACAGTTAAAAAGTATGTACATACATGTAGTCAAGTTAATAAATAATAAATAAATAAATAATAAAAATAAATAAATAACTATAAAAAAAATAATAATAATAATAATTTAATAATCTAAACCGACTGAAAACAGGATCATGGCATCCACATATGGTGTGAATATTATGTTTATTCATGTCAGTCAGTAACTATAGCAGTTTCTGCTGGTGATATGGGCCATCTGGCAGTTCAATGAAAACATTATGTTTTACTAGTAGATATAGGCCGTACCTTACGCCGTCACAAACCATGCTAATCAGATATAAAACGGTTTACTTATTGATGAAAATTATGACTAAACGTAATGTGTTGAAACATTTCGCAACTAAATGTCGTGTGATCAAATGTCAAAATTTCGTAGGTTCAATACCAACTCTAACATCACCATTTGCCATCTAACGGCCTGTTGTAGGTGCCACACTGGCAGGTTGTATTCAGCAACACAGTCTACGCACTGGCACTGAATGACGACCCACACTAGACTGGTCGGTGCGGTGAAGAAATTAACATGCTTGTTAACACATCATTACGCCCGCCTGGTTCTTATCATGAAGTAGAATGATTCACTGCGTGTCACAGGTTATGGTGCTCACACACTGCATTAATCAACAATAAACACATGCACCTGGTCCTCGGTTTAAAATAAGTAAAAAGGTAGGTTTTTATATAGCGCAGTATCCAGTCTTTAATAATAATAATAATGACAAACTTCTATAGCGCCTAAATCCCCAGGAATCTGAGCTCAGAGGCGCAACATACAAAAATCACTGAGAAAAATAGTTAACAGGGACATGCAAGAGTCGTCATTAGAGCAAGGAACCGTCAAAGGTTAGGGTGGGAATGCAATTTCAAATAAATAAGTCTTTAGTTTTTTACGGAAGGTACTTATAGTCTCAGATGATTTTAAAGCGATAGGGAGTTGATTCCAGATTGTGGTGCAGCTACAGAAAAAGCACGTTTGCCGATAGTAAGCTTGGTTTTCAGAACAAAAAGCGCTTCACACTTTATTACCATCTCGACTTATATAAGAAGCATTCAGCCACGCTGCAATTAACGCACGGAGGCTATTCGTACATATTCGTACGTACGTACCCATCACTGTCTACACACAGGTACTCATTCATACATTTGCAGTGAACTGGAGCAACGTAGAATGAACGAACTTACCCAAGATTCGAAACGGCAGCATAGGATTCGAACTCGGGTTCTCTCGATTGAAAGTCCGATGCGGCACTGCCCACCACGCAGAACATACATATGACTGTTTATTTCCACTATTAGTTTCCCATTTTAATTTAATGGTGATATTCCAGGAAAACAAACAGAATATCGACGCAACACATATAACGAGAAAGAGGCACCGAGAAGAATGCGTGAGAGAGAGAGAGAGAGAGAGAGAGAGAGAGAGAGAGAGAGAGAGAGAGAGAGAGAGAGAGAGAGAGAGAGAGAGAGAGAGAGAGAGAGTGGTATTGCGATCACCCTGACTGGAACCATGCACTCCTACAAACGTGGGTTCAGCTTGTTGTCCAGTTGAAATTTGCTGTATCAGACAATGAGACGCGTCGTTAAAAATCAACTATCTGGACGGTAACTAGAACTGCCAAACTTTAAACTCTACCCTTGAAGTTGTGTTTTCCAGACATGTCCATCTGCCTGTTCTTAATTGTGTCTGGTCGTAATGAATGCACATTTTGCAGGAAGTGTACCTCAAAATCATTGTCAGTGCGTTTATGTCAAGAACGGAACGCGGAAATGGCATCGTGGTCTATCCCCACTTTCCCAACACGAGGGCACTAACCGGAAGTGGACAATTCATGCATGATGAGCACAAACATTTCCTCCACTTTCCCTCCGTATCCACTGTCACTAGAAACCACTGTTCAGACGTCGACCTGTAGTCTTAAACAAAACACCAACGACGTCTTCTCACCTTTCGCCTCAACCTTCACGTCTAACGACCTAATCTTCTTTATCACGTCATCGACATACTCTTTTAACGGCGACGTGATACGCCCCTATTTCGAAGCCAGAAGCCATTTACTCCGACACAACATGCAACATTCCGATGTAATGATCTCAGTGCAGATAAACTAGGCAAGACATTCCCGCACTCGACCAGAGACCGCGCGTGTAACCTAAGTGGAGTAGCAGTGTCGTGCGCTATTGCATAGTATGAATTCCCTTTCACCCAAATTGCACCCATGTACAAGACAGCGGTCTTCACTTAACATAGCCCCTTGTCGTGGTTCCGTACATCTAAGGACACAATATCTCGCATCAATTGTTCAGTTATATTCAGCATTTTAAGGCATTTCATGCAGGATAATTATCTCTGTGAAATCCCGCTCTTTCCGTATGTCTTCTGCTACTAATTTAGAAAATTTATATTTTATTTATTCAACTTATTAATAAAAAATATTTAGCACCTTACATGCATTTCTTTAACTATATAAATTTGTAGTTCACATGTAAGAAATATATGTGACTGTGTTATATGTTATCTTATGTCGACGATGAAACAGAAGTGGTTCAATGTTTCCGATTCTCGCCCGGTTGTGTGAAACGGGAAGAGCGTTTAGTCCTAAATATACTTGTACTAGCTGAGTTACCCGGCGTTGCCCGGGGAAAAAGGCAGTCATATGTACCAGACACCCTAAACTCATCCCAAATGTTTCCAGCCTACCAGCATTAATAAATGGTAACTGGTCACTAGTCTAGTTGTTAGGACAACCTTTCGCCAGAAATCTCAATCTAAATCGCTCACCCTTCTAACTGACGTAACCGGCAACAGCGGATGCTGGGTTGTTATCCAATATAACGTTTGACACTCACTTTTTCTAATACACTAACTTGACGGGCAATAATTTCGACGCTAAATGGGTAGTATTTGATGGGGGAGGCTTCAAATTGGAAATCAGTTTTGAGTAGGGTACCACAGTGATCATTATTGGGACCTATGTATTCTTAATATACATATCAAATATTTTGACGATGATATAACAAGCAAGATGTTGCAATTTACAGATGATATAACAGTCTTTATAAGGATTAAACGTGGTGGAGGTAGACAGTATTTACAAGGTTGATCAAATGGTCTGAAAAGTGGCAACTGTTGTTCAATTTTGGGAAATGTAAATGCCTCCACATAGGACATGGGAACGAAGATGTACAATATACAATGGGGGGTTACTGTACTAAGTACTACTATGAAGTAAAAAGGACTTAGGGTTAACCATTAGTACTAATATGAAGGTTACAGAGCGATGCGGAATTGCAGCTTCAAATGGAAGTCAAATCCTTGGATTAATTAGGCGATATATAGCGTATAAAGAAAAAAGAACTAATAATACCGCTGTACAAAACAATAGGCCTCATTTAGAATATTGTATACAAGCGTGGAGGCCATATCGCAAGAAGGACATAGATATGCTAGAAAGAGTACAGAGGAGAGGGACTAAAATTATACAAAAACTGAGGGATCTTAGTTACGAAATACGCCTAAAAGAATGTGGTTTAACAACTCTAGAGACCAGGAGATTGAGAGGAGTTCAGATAGAAGTGTTTAAAATATTGAATGGTTATGAAAATATTGATAGAAATGTTTTTCTCAGTTAAGAAACATAGAAGAACTAGAAGACATGAATTTACATTAGTAATGAAGCGGTGTAGACAAAGGACGGTAAATGAATGGAACAGATTATCTGTTGATTGTGTGGGTGCTAGTAGTGTGAATATGTTTAAAAAAATCGATACATGCCTCAGAAGGGTGGGATACACGTATTTAAAAAGGGTTGAACTATCGATAAGCCAATAGGTTTCCTTGTCTACCTGTCATCTAGAGTTAATTCTCTGTGTGGCAATCTTGTTAAATCTTGTTAAATGACAAAATGACATATAGCTCCATCTGTAGGAAACATATGAAATGCAAAAGAGGGCGCTACTTGTAAGCGTGCGGACGTGACTAACGACAGGTAGACTTGGTGCATGTTAAACGCTGAGGTTTTGCAAACGTCAATAACTTAAAAACTATTCAAAATTTCTGCATACATCCAGCGACATATTTGTAGATGGCATAATTATCTTTACAATTCCGCGGCTGGACCTCCACGTACAGCCTTTTGAAATATTGAGACCCCCACCCTACCGGACGAATTTCGAAAATGTATAAAAGTAAACATCACATGCAAAATTTCAGCCCAATACATGCAAACTAACGGAGATGTGGGTGCACAAACTGTTTTATAATATAGACAACTGTTACTGTCAGATGACATAACTTCATTTCGGCGATGGAGCCTGTATTTACGTCCACAAGTAAACTATTCTGCAATATTAAAAGTGTTTAGATAATGCAATTACATTTATAACAGTTTACACAGAAAATAAAAGGTACACAAAAATAAAAGTATTCGAAAAGTTGACTATTATGGGATTTGAAACGTTATCGTTTGCAATTCAGTTTTTGTGTGACATGTGTTGAGTTTGTTCGAATGATTCGCATAAACTGAAACAAATATTGCTCATATTTCATGACTTAACACGGGAGTAAATTTCAGGGTAATCAATTGTCTCGACTTGGTTAGAAGTGCAAATGTTTCCAGGCTACCGTAGGAGCGACAAACAGTGGCGCCACATTACGGAGCCTGGGTAATCGAGCCTAGATTTTGATTGTCCTGCCTAACTGGATAAACGTTAATGATTAGTTTCGAACTCTGATTGTACATTGTTTCCACCAAACCCTCTATTTATACACAAATGCACAGTTGAATGGCCACAATGTTCACGATGCGACTAGTAAACACTGCGTGTGCCAGCCTACACAAAATTCATTCGTTGTACTCATTTCAAACAAGACGCACCGAATCACCGTAACACATCAAACCGACACGTTCGCTATTCAACAGGCGCGACAACTCACACAACATGGAAGATGTCGGTATTCCTTGAATAATCTGTTTGCGGTTTCCATGGTGACGGGGCGATTCAATCGGCGGCCATGTTTGAAAGTCTTTTGAAGTGCCAATTAGAGTGCGGGCGCTAGATTACGTTGCATATTTCATTAGAACCTTGGCTACGTAATATCACAGCCGATGGGTAGCAGTGAAACAATACAATGGACGCCGCGGGTTCATCATTGCGACTTTTGGCCATGCAGACTACTGCTATGTAGCTGTTCTCGTGCTTGCGAATTTACGTCATTTCGCCGATTGAGTTTTCTTCTGTGAGTGATCTCATGAGAGCAAGTGTGAACATTTCGTTGACAAGTCGGCAAATAGACCTCTACTAAATGACTTCGGTCAGATTAGTCCTCTCCTGTCTACTTGTGGTCAGTCCAGAGGGAGGTTCGACTTGAGTGCCTTTACTGAAAACAAGTTAAGAACAATGTGCGGGAGATGTGAACTTTGTGGTAATCGGCTAGGTGTTGCAACAACGCCGTACAGAAGCAAACGTTTAGTAGAAAGACACACCTTTCTATCATTTTCATTCTAATGCCCATGCCAGGTCGTATATACTGTATAGTTTTTGGTGTGAACACAATTGGCTGCATACTTGACAATTTTTTCACGACCCATGTAAGTTTTCTCAACCTGTATGTGTGTGTGTGTGTGTGTGTGTGTGTGTGTGTGTGTGTGTGTGTGTGTGTGTGTGTGTGTGTGTGTGTGTGTGTGTGTGTGTGTGTGTGTGTGTGTGTGTGCGCGCGCGGGCGCGCGCGTGTGCATTCTGCACTTCAAACACTGTTAATCGATACAGCGCATAATGTGGCGCCATCTGGCGTGACCCAAGACGTTTGTTTTCTTACAGCAGAAACATACAGTTGAGATATTAAATTTATATCTGCACCAAACAATAAGTGCAAAATGGTTCCAAATGACCAGGAAAAACATCAGTGATTTCACAATAATATAAGCCAATTTAATTTGGACAAGGGGATACACTGTAACGTAATACAAGCTATTGTGTAACAATCCAGACACCAACAATTTTGGACGATGAGGAACTGTTTTGGTCAATAAATCAACACTTGCATCCACAGAAAGATGCCGTTTGACTCGGAATGTCCATATGTGCTATCAGTGGAAGTGAACCTAAGGTAACCCAACCAGTTAGTTAGTGTCACAGCAGCAACAAAAGAATGTAATGTTAATTGATCATTTGATGGTTGTGTGTTTGACAAAATATGTACTCACTAGCTGAGTTCCCCGGCGTTGCCCGGGGTAAAAGGCAGTCATATGTACCAGACACCCCAAAATTTCTGCATACATCCAGCGACATATTTGTATATGGCATAATTATCTTTACGATGATATGGAAAAACATTAAATTCCGCGGTTGGAACTCCACGCACAAGCTTTTGAAATATTGAGCCCCCAATTTCTGCACCCCTGGGACGAATTTCGAAATGTCTAAATCTACGAACCATCTCAATGAGCCCGGTA
>CM034536.1:34486246-34513746 GCA_020002185.1 Paraescarpia echinospica
ATGAATTCTTGTGTCGGTTCTGGTACAGCGAGTTCTTCTTCTGGACACACGTCAACTTCGCCACCTGGAATCTGTTGCTGCTCGCCATTGAGCAGATGATGCTCGCGTGGACGCCACAAGGCATAAGCAGCTTTGACAGGCGAATAATTCCAGTTCATATGATCGTCAGCTACGCCGTCGCGCTCTTCGTGAACAGTCCGCGCATCGCGGAACTGACGATTGTGAACGACACGTGTATCGATCACATATCCTACCCGTACGGCATGGAAGAAGAAACCTTTGTTGTCGCCTCGTCTATTGGAATGATCATATCGCAGCTCATCCCTGTCGTCTACATCCAGCTGTTCACGCAACACATGTGCAAGATACGCCCGTTGTGCACAGATCCTGAGGGATCTGTCAAGTCGACTTCAGAAGTTACATTATTAGTCAACAAGACGTCATCACAATTATCGGGCCCTTCCCATGCTCCGCTCCGACTATCCACGATGAACTCCAACACTTCGGTCAACGCCCCTGTTGAGGCGCATCCAGATTTATGGAAGCCGACCGACAGCGTGTCGGACCCGTCGGTGTGGGTTGCTGTTACGGCCATCATGTTACTAGTGTTCACTTTCGGATTGAGCGGCTTACTGCACTTCGCGAACACCAACCGTCTGTATTTGATGGTTTCGGACGATAAATTTACAGTGTTTATAATGTATGCAAAGTCTGCGTTCACGACACCGGTGTTACTCGCTACTATACCGACATATAGGAATCAGGTGGAAATCTTGGTAAGGGGAAAGCCAGAGCCAATGAAACCCAAAACAATTTGGCGACGAGACTCCTATCTAACGACATGGGACAGAGTATTAATGTCATTTGCATTCCAAGAACAATCAACATGCAAACAATCTTCGGCGGTAAAACCTGATGATTAAAACCAGGAGGTTTCGCTTGTATTATCATGTTGTTTTATTCTTCTTCGTTGTCTTAACTTGTTGCATGCCTCTTCTTTCTACCATTGCTATGACGCAACATACATTGGCCAGTTGCTCCAATGGGCACCTGATTGCAATACCCTTTCCGTCTTTTCCACAATCGCTGGCTGGCGTTCTTTTCTCCAAACAGTTTAACTACAGTTCCATAACACTTGCAAATGTCTCTCCCAAGATCGACTTTTCGCACGGAGAGTTAGCTGTCGTCAAGCACACGACTTTTTATGCGGTGTTGTCATTGCCCTTGAGTGTGAATGTGAGGGTCGGGCCCCTCTCGCCCCTTGGCCCAAACCATTATGTTTGGTTCCACGTTATGTCACTGGTTTGTTGTACAATCTATAATTATTTATTAGATCGATATTTTCTCACACATCGGGTCCTAGCTAAGTGGCAGGCGCAATTATATAACAACATCACACTGCTCGTTCCGTTCCGCACTCGCCAAGGCATGTCGTCCGAAGCCATTTGCGCAATCATTCAGTCTTGCTTCACGGCAGAGCCCGAGGTACTAAAGTCAGCGAGGGGGCCACCCGCGAAAGCAGCAAGTGAGGCAAGTGACTATTTTATGTAACTGAACTGAATTGCGCCAATGCCAATTAAGATGTTTTCTGTCTTGCAACACCACGCGACTACCCTTCGGCAAGATTTCGGTAATCTTCAGGCAATCGTCACAGCAAAAGACGTGCGTATCCGCTGCCTGGAGAGAAGTTTGACGCCCTGGATGTGGAGGCGGACAGGTGCAAACAGTATTCCCGTCGTCCCAACCTCTGTATTCAGGGAATCCCTGAAGCGGACAGGGAGAACACCAACGATATGGTGCTCGCTGTTATGAAAGAGAAGATGAGTCTGACGGGCATCGGTCCAGCGGATTTGGAACGAAGCCACCCATCTTAGTAACAAATACAACTACAAATCATTATATATCTATACTAATTCAAGGTCAATTTATTTAAATATCATGTTATGATATGAAGAAAAACATTATTCTTGGGAATGTATACAGACCACCTAGAGATATAATTGATAACTACCAAGCATTTACAGATGAATTTGCATCTAAATTAGCATATTTACAAAAATGTAAAAGTGACATCATAATTGTGAGTGATTACAATATTGATCTGCTGAAATTTAACAAAAAAGCATAATATGTGACTATTTTCATACAATAACTTCACATAGTTTCTTCCCTAAAATAACTTTGCCAAAAAGAATGTCAGAATACCAGGGAACACTTATTGATATTGTTTTATGTAATCTGTCGGAAGGTTTCTTCAAATCCTCAGCTTGTATTCTTATAATGCATTATCAGTTCAAAGCATAAATATGATGTTAAAAATACGTGGTGCTTAATTAAAGAAATTAAAAAAAAAACAATTTCCAGATTCATTCAAAGTGTACGAAGAAATAGTAAGCGATAAATGCATTATTGCAAATCAGTTTAACTCGTTTTTACAAATATTAGTCCAACACTAACCTCTAAGTTAACTACAATTGTTGGTAAATCCTATAAAGACTATTTGAAAACCCTACACTTAACACCTCTTGTTTTAAACCAATTGAAGTAGATACACCAGTCAGCATAATTGATCACTTACCTCCAAAATCAAGTTGCGGAATAGATGGTATATCAACCAAAATATTCAAATTGATAAAACATGATATTAGCAAGGCAGTCACCCAAATTATAAATCAATCCAATCCATAATGACTGGTATATTTCCAAACAAATTAAACATTTGCAAAAGTTATTCCCCTTTTCAAAAAATGTGATAATTCTAACATTGACAATTATCGTCCAATTTCAATCTTGCCAGCTATTTCAAAAAATATTGAAATGATAATGTTCGATCAAATACATGAATATTTCCATTCCAAGATGTTATACTATAATAGCCAATACGGTTTTAGAAAGAAACATTCTACTGAATTTGCGACATTCGAAATTATGGATAGAATTATACAAGAACTTGATAAATCGGCTACGCCAATTAATGTATACCTTGATATATCAAAAGCGTTTGACACAATTGATCATAATATATTGCTACATAAATTAAACTACTATGAATTAAATGATACGGCATTTGATCTTTGTAGGAGTTATTAATACAATCGTAAACGATATGTAGAAATTGAAAACGTTAAGTCTAAATAAACAGTTATCACCACTGGCGTTCCACAAGGCTCAATTTTAGGACCACACTTGTTTACTATATACATCAATGACATAGCATTTTCAAGTGACCTTTTTAAATTCTTAACTTATGCAGATGACACTACCCTTACTGGTACACTAAGGGCATTTAAAGTTTCAGAATGCCAAATGCAAAGTGAAACTATTAATAAAGAACTCACAAAGGTTAGCGATTGGTTGAAAATAAACTTTCACTAAATACCAAAAAACCAAATGTATAATATATATATAATATATATATATATATAAATTTAAATAAATAAACGAAATAATAATTAAACAAACACATTTAAAACAATTCATACCCCTACCTACTCTAACTACCAATGAAGGATCTAGGTTTGTGGCACGTTTGACTTAAAGGTGTCAAGAGTACCAGATGCCATCTCTCGGACACATACACACTTGCGTTGATTGTTTTAGATCTTATACTATATATTACCCACTATATATGTCACAATGTCGCTAGAAATGCCCGTTTTATTTAAACCTGTAGTATAATAAGATAGGTCCTACTGAAATGGAGTAACTGACCAAAATATCACCATTAAAGGCACGATATTGCGGAGCGTTGCCAATTTTGAGGAAAACATCATTGCCATATTTATCCTTGATCGAGAGAGTGATTTATCCCCGATTTTTCCATTATGCTATGGAAAAACATTATTTAATTGTAATGCTGTGTAATTTTAAACGTTTAATTTTTCTTTTCATAATCTAAAACTGTAACCTTGCATTCCTTCCCAGTGACATAATTCGCTTTCTTGTGAGTTGCGTGGTCGTTCGATATGTCATGCTTTTAGCCTTTGTATTGGCCCCTTGTAATTTGTTTCAACGTCCACTTCTTCAGCAGTATATAATATGCATGTAGTATTCATTCATATGACTAATGAATCACCGATTGTGACATATCAAATACCAGTGTACATACATCATGGACAGTGTTCATTATTGCCCAATGTGTTATTTTCATATAAATAGTTATAGAACATTCACATGGCACATTAGAAGGAATCAAAAACATGACCCAAAATTTATGGTTTCTTGTTCCGTTGGGCATTGTAAATATTCTATAAAAAAAAAATGTCATGCATTTCGCCTTCATGTATTACGAAAACATTCGGACATTCCAGCTGATAATCATTCAGAGAATGAAGATGAAATTAATATATTTCCGTTGGGAGTTAACGAGAATGTACAGCACAGTGACAATGCTCCTATGAAGTCACATGAATATGCAGCTGCTAGTTATGTGTTATCACAGAACACACAACATGGTTTGTCCGAAAGGGAATAAATGAAGTGCTAAGCACGTCAAAAGATTTGGTGACAGAGTACTTACTCGCATACAGGAGAGAATGTATGCTCCAAAATCGATGACAAAACTTAAACTTCCTACCATAGAAATTAGCCCATTTCAAGGTTTGGGGGTCGCAGCACCTTAGAGAGAGGTTTTATACAAATGTTTGCAACTACATACAAACAGAAGAGGTATATTTGGAGGAAAGGGCTATAAGGACCAAATCAGGTGTGAGAAAAATTAGAAATTATGGCTATGTCATTCCTTTCCAAAGAAGCCTTCAAAGTATACTTAAAATGCCCGAGATATGGCAACATGCCCAGAACACTCCTGGAGATGCTATGGATGATTTATGTGATGGTTCATACATGCAGAAACACCCCCGAATAATTCAGCTCTTCAAACTCTTCAAATCGTCTTATATACAGATGGAATTGAACTAGTGAATCCCATTGATGCCCATGTTACAAACATATAGTGACCATGTTTACTTAACACTGGGTAATATACTTCCTCAGTTTAGGTCAAAACTGAGTAGTATTTACCTTCTTGGAATGGCAAATCATTTATATATGAAATGTTTTAGCCCAGAACAATTACTGGCTAACTTTATCGAAACCGTCACTAAACTGAATCAAGGAGGCATAGATATGGAAATCTCTGATGTCAAACAAAACTTCGAAGGTTGCTGTAACCGGAGACACACCAGCATTTAATTGGTTAGATGGATTTAAGGATGGTGTTTCGTTTACATACAGAGGTTGCAAAACATGTGATGCTACCACAGATGACATGAAAGTGACATTTAAGCAGACTGACTTTCGGCTGAGAGACGAAGAAGAGCACAAACAAAGGTGCACAAGTCTGGACACCGTAACAAAAGCAGCTAATACACATTGGCGTGAAATGTGGGGAATTAACAGAGAACGTTGCTTGGATAGAATACCCGACTTCCACAATGCAACTCTTTTGCATGATCCTATGCATGTCCTTCTTGAGGAACTGAATCCATACGAGTTGCAGCTCTTCTTGTTTCATGCTATCATAGCAGAGAAATAGTTCATTTTGGATTAGCTAAATGCAGCACTATGCAGATTTCCCTACACTTACCTGGGAAAATGGGGCACAGTGGGGCAGTAGATTTGAAAGGTTACCGACCCGCCCAAAAAAGTTACTGGCCCGGATTTTGTAAAACAAAAAATATGTTGTACCGAGGTGTCTGTCGGTCGCTTCACTGAAGAGGTCCACAGAGACTAAAGTACGCTTGGAGCGACATCATGCCGACTTTTCCGAAGTTCTTAATGATTTGTGCACATCGTTTACGAAATTAAGATAGCGACTATAAGAAGTAATAACGCAAAGTTAAATGAAGATTTTTAATCGTTGTATCGCTCCGCAGCCTGCTATTAATGCAAAATCTGAGACTCACCGACCTGCTTTCAGCTCGCAGCTTGATAGTTTAGCTGGCTGTCCTCAGCACATCAAAAGCATTTCTTGGTTTTGGCCGTGCCTGACGCTCATTGCTAAGGTTGGTATTGCCAGGTTCAAGCACACTACACCATGAAAAATATGCATCTGAATGCCGATACCATGTGTATCGTGTTATCATGATGACTGGCGATGACTGGTGATGCTGATATAAACAACGCGTCGGTGAGCGACAATGTGAACGCTGTCCAGAGTCCTTGCTCTTGTTCCGCCCAAGGTACAGCTGTATTACAAGATCCACCGCTGCAGCCATGGTCTTTAGCAATGCTATAAAATGTTTGACAGTATAAAAAATTTCCTTGATGCCTTTCTACTATGTAATATTACATGCACTAGCGTTTTATCATATTGAGATTGCCTGCCATCCGTAGTCAACGTGTAACAACACCGCTTATTGGGTGAATAATTAATGACCCCCGCCATTAGCCAATCACGCGGGCGGCTACAAATGAGTGTGGCATTCCATAACACGTCATCGTATACGCATGGCTGATTTTGCAGTTATTTAATTAGTTATAACAAAAATGTAACAAAACAAGCATTGATTTAAATATATATAAAAAAATATGCCAAGGCAAGTATAACTCCTAAAATGCATTACCTGCTGAACATACCTGAACGGAGAAAACTATTTAGGCCTTGGAGACACCATTGGTGCCTCAGTTTTGAAGCAAAGGATGCCTTCTTCAAGGGTATAAAATGCTAATCCTACAGAAACTTGCTGAAAACCCTCAGCAAGAAACACCAAGTGCGGCTTTGTTATAAGCAAATTGGTGCCAATGGCAATGGAGTTTTGCTGGAGGCCTGTCCCATAACTATCGATGTGACATGTGTCGGTAAAGACATCATTGGCAATTTGCTGATCAAGGACCATCACTTACTGACTGGTATCTGTTTGCCATTATTAGACACTCTACTGGCCATTCGTCTATTCGTGACAACATGTTATTGTTTGTTCTCAGTTCAAAATTAAATATGTCGAATCTTTTTGGCGTTTGGTTGTCACATGTGATTTTTATGCTCACCGGGACGCCGTAGTTTTCGTGATTTATGCATTATGCCACTACCTTTTTTGTAAGTATGAAGTATGTGTTGAACCTTGGTTTCTTTCAAAGCATCAACAATTGACGGATGACCTATAATGAATCAGAAGCACCTATATTGGACTACCTGGTCCAATATCCGGACCACTGTAGTCCAATATATGTCACACATTACTAAAACTGGACCAATTAAGAATAACACTTTTTAGCATTTTTTGGGAAAAATAACAAATACATTGACTCTATTTCCTGCTTGCACAGAAAGCTTGTAGTAACTCGTGGCATGACCTTTCATAGTCCTCGGCATCAAGTACAATAATTGGGAAAGAGGACTCGGAAGTTAGGGTTAACAATAATAATAATAACAATAATAATAACAATAACGTGACAAGGCGATGATGGCGCCTACTCCATTACTAGAGCAAGTGGTTTAGCTGCAGCTAATGCAGCGCCCCTACGAGTTATCGTAGATTGTGAGTATCGGCTCTGTGAGCCCACGACAAAGGTTTACCAGTTTTTTATGTGTGGGATATTTTACTTCCTTTTTATAAACCAGGGCGACCAACTTTCGAAATACACAAATACAGTGGGTATATCGACAATTGCCAACGTTTCGAAACGGCAGGAAGTGGATCCGAACGCTGATGCTCTCGGGAACATGAACATAAACATGATTGACACGTAGATCTGCTCGGGGTTGGCAAAGGAAACCTTCGCTGTCCATTTCCCTTTTTGGTGAATTGCAGATCAGATTCAAAGACAGAGCTGTAAGCCATCGCAGACACTCTTACAAACAACAATTGCTACCATCGACCGCCACAAAATGCACAGAATTTTGTAAACACTGATTCATTTGACTACAGTGTTTTTAAATGTGAGTTTTTTGTACTCCGTTAGTTTGGCACACACGCTTTGATATTTCCTGGTGGCTAAACTGGAAGAATTTTAGTGTCTGCCTACCATCTTTACATATTGTTGTACTTGCTATATGAATATATATAATTGTATTTATTGTTGCAACTGGTTGTAATATATCATAATTCTATTCTATTCTATTCGAATTTTATTTTTGCATTTATTTATTTTGCACTAATCATAAATTTATTAATATGACTATGTGAACTAAGGTATTATTGCTTTATTTTATGTATTAATTTATTTATTTTTCATTATATGTGTAGGCATTTGGGATGTGTGCTATATACACATATTCCTCTGATAATTTATGTAATGTCATTAACAAAACAATATATTTAGGGGATAAATGAACTACACATTGTGTATTCCTTTCAAACCACCATATACATACTTATATATGTCACAACAAAATCATATTGAGGCGATTGCAGACTATACTGTTTGTTTGTTTGAATAAAACATATTGAATTTAATATTCATTCTGTATAAATGTGACTTTTTCGGAAGTATCACGTTGTTTGATAATGAATAGCTATATAGGTGATATTGTTCTACTTCCGCGGCGCACTAGGGATTTTGTTATGTCATATCTGCGTGCCGGGGCAAATCGGTTGAGAAGCACTGCTTTAATGCATTTAATACACACACCCCAGAGATATTCGAATAATAACTACAATTCAGTGTTGATTACCAATATTGAATATTCCAGGAACCAATCTTCGTAAATAGATTTTGAGATATCCGAATAAAATGCCTGTATAATTGTTATCCATGTCTACTGTGTTGTTTATATGTGTGACTTTAGACATTTGTACAGCATCATTTCAGTCCAATGTGCGCGCGCGCGCGCGCGCGCGTGTGTGTGTGTGTGTGTGTGTGTGTGTGTGTGTGTGTGTGTGTGTGTGTGTGTGTGTGTGTGTGTGCGCGTGGGTGTGTTGGTGCGTGTGTGCGTACATGAGACAGACTACTAACAATATTAATAATTACACCTATATTGTGCACAAATTATCGGACACCTTACACTGGAAACTTGGAGGTGTTGAAAATTAAAATAGTCTGTTATAATAGTGACTTATAACAAATGTCTTAACCAATTTAAAACAATTGTTATACTGGTGTATTGCTCATTGTACACAACAACTTATGATTTGTCATATACTGCAGATATGTGCCGAAATGAAATTCATAAAAGGGGATGCTGCACACGCCATAGCTATATCTAGACTCGACCAACTGGTGGACATAGCCATGTCAGAGATTACAGAAATAAAGATGAAAAAAATATTTAAGGATACCCTGTATGAAAGTTATGATGTAGCGATGTCAGGGGATTATCAATTTATATATTTTTTTTACAAACTATTGATTATTATTCATGTTTGTTCCTATATTTTCATGCAAGCGTCATTTATTTTGCATACCAGATTCCAAGTTAACGTATTACGGACAGCAGCGCTTATGCTTAATAATTACATTTTATTTGGTGTTTGATTGTAGAAACGTTGGCTCTGTTTTGTTCCCATATTTATTTACGAGCTGTGGGAATCGGTTAGATGTTTGCACAGTGATGTGATGCAAAAATAGAATATACATATACATGATATATTGCAGAAACGTCCATACAGACATAATGTTTATACTAATGGAACTAATGTATGCTTGGATACATCAGGGCATGGATACATCATGGCATTCCAACAGCTGGAAGCACAAACAGGATTTAAATGCGGCAAAGTAGGGAATACTATGACGATCGTGGTAAACGAAGAAGTGAGTCGACATGCAATTCCTTATTATTAATAACTCAGCCCCAAAAAACCCAATCCGTTCTGACAAGTATCATCACTGAGTCATATATATCGTATGGTATTAATACATGCGTGCACTTCTTCATCTTCAATTGAATGATGCTGGTTTGGCAAATAGTGTGGGTAGAAAGACGAAACTGTGGGTATAAAGAAGAAACAACATGATCAATATACTCGACTGAACTTTCCTGACCTTCTTGGGCACTTCTTCACTGTCCAACTAAATCGGTCTCTGCAAAGTAACTACTGAATGTCACAGAACATGTCTGAATAGTGTTGAGAGCTGAATTAATATAACAATGTTTTATAATGGTAGCATCTGTTCCGGTCTAGTTATTTTGTGACCAATTAGTAAATGTTTATACTTAATGGTCTGCCTTCCAGAATCTATCACAGAAACAACTCGATACCTGCAGAAGTGCTGAATGGACAGGATTTCCCCGGCTCGTAGTGTGCACTACTATAAACGATGTAATGGATCAGTCCATCACAGCTGATGGGAACATCAAGATCGTTTGCACCTTTATGTCTTTCAGGCAGACCTTGTACGTGTTACTCTCAGTGTACTACACTGCGTGCATCAGCTACCCAAGGGCCTACTCACAGGTGCATGGGTTGCTCCAGCTGTGTGTGCTGCATGAGCCACTCGTTGAACCAAAGTCCCGAAACTTCATCCAATGTTTGCACGAACTCGAACGACTGGTGTAAGTGGTGCATTCTGTTCAAATGTCAGTCACTCCATTTGTGCATGCGCGTATATTCACTGCGCAAGCTAGACGACTGACGCGCGTAACAATGACAATATTGCCCAGCGACATCGCAATAAGCTTTACTAATTTTTACTTTGTATGTTTTATTGTGGCACTTCTGACTGTATAAGTTACGTGCATCTTGACGAAGACAAGACATGCTACATGTACACTATATTTGATAGTTATACACAGCGAGAAAAAGTTCAAATATGTGGTGCACCTTCACTGTCCAGTATTACAGCATCCAAACAAGTCTTGCAGTACTACGCTGTACCGTTTGTATGTTTTCTTCATTCTTACAAAACATGGATTTCATATTTTATTTGGACATACATGTTCCTTCTGTTAACCATCGAAATGATTTGCATTCTGTTTTAGCAACTTGCTGTTGAACGATTAATATTTACGTTTATAATAGTACATGTATACTGATACTGAAGTGTCCGTATTGATAATGTTAAAAATTTAAGTCAAACTAAAAGTATTCTATTTCAGCGGTTTGTTATTGCAATGTTTGTTTTGATGAAGCTATTCATTCATTGTATTCTTATACAGTAATAAATGTTGATATTCACACACGTGTTCTTCTCCATGCAGTTTAGGGAATTGTGCATACAGAGGTTCCAGGCTAAACATCTTGGAATCTGCTATACGCCTATTTCAACTAAACGCCATGAACTAAGCACCATGTAGATAATTTTTCTAAACACCTAGACATTTTCAGTTTTAAACGCCTGGCGTAAATAAATGAATACCTGATTCAGCTATACACTCTGTAGACTTTTAAACACCTAAACACGTCCAAGCTTCAAAGTGTTTAAAAGTCAACACCCAGGTGTTTATAAACCTAAACAGCCGTTGCTGAAAATTAAACGCCTAAACATGTTTAAATACTACACGTGTTTAAAAGTTGTGTCTACAGGGTGTATAGTTTGGTGTTTAATCTAAACAACTGTTTTACAGTGTAGTAAATATTAGAAGGAAATTCGCTGAACCAATTGTCTTGAATGTATGATTCATTCGAACACGCCAAACTTCAAAAGCCCTGGCGCAATAATGGCATTAGAGCGTGTTAAGAATCAGGATGTTTTCTTTTCAGTTTGATAATTTCGAGGGTGCAACATTGCAATGGCGAATATTGTTTCGGGTTTATTATACAACATTTTGCGGACTGTGTGTTATCAACATATTTATTATAATAATAAAAACATTATATTAAAACGAGGAAGAGATAGCATTGGCGTAAATAGTTCCATACGGTGCGATCATTCACTCAATCCAAGACAGTGTTTGATTAATTGTCCGCAAACAGGTTCAAGTCGATGTATTTGGACAGCGGAGTTACTCATAGAGAGTAGCCATCTGACACTAAGGGCATATCTGCCATGTGCTCCAGTTTGAATTATTATAATTTCGTTAGACACTATACGGTGATATGAAATAGGCGTTAGTACGACACTAATAATAATTGGGGGCTATGTGGTTATATGTCACCACCTATCAGATCGCCAGAGTTTTCATCGACGAAGGCGCCCATCGAGATAACAGGTGTGAATGTGTTAGGAATGAACGACAGGCATTGTTTGGTACTCTCCCTTGGTGCTTGGTTCCGTCGGCTTTGTGACGTGGGAGTCATAATACGGCCCGCCGAGTCACCTAATTGGCGCTCTCTATAGCGCCATATCCCCACGAGTAATTATCATTCAGCACTGAGTAACTTCGATGCAAGCAGTGCAGATATGCCAATACCAGATAAGAGGAGCGTTACAAAACAGATTCCAATGCAATAGCAAATGCTTTATTATTGTAATTGTAGTTTGGCAGTTGCCGCATGTGTCCAGTTGGGGTGTCACAGCAACACATGACATCTGTTTAAAAACTGTTTACTTATAATAAGAGAAATATTAAGTAATCCCAATGAGATTTTTTTCACAAACTGAAATACATATATATATATATATATATATACATATATATATATATATATATATATATATATATACCTAAACCAACGGCATGGGTCACTTCGTCGTTGTCAATTCGACTTTTTACCTGTAGTCAGCGACTCAGCGTTGATGACAAAATACAATCATATATATATATATATATATATATATATATATACTATCAGCGTTGATAACAAAATACAATCGCTGACAGGTAAAAAGTTGAATTGACAACGACGAAGTGACCCATGCCGCTGGTTTAGGAACTCTATCAGGCTCAATCTCACAATTTGTCAGAACCCTGACGTTTCTGAGAGAATAAATCAATGAATTGTTTAACTGTTCTTTGCAACACCTTTACCTGCAATACAAAACACTACAGTTGACTCTCCGACACCTTTTCGACAAACAAGAACACTTTGTTGTTCGTGATGATTTGAGACCTCTCTGTCATCTTTTGAAACATCACTACAGACATTCAACGGGTGACACCCACAACTATTTCTAGATTACGATCAGCCGATTCGCTCTGACGAATACCAAAGCAATACATGGAACATGTATAATGGATTCTCTCTCTGAAAATATGTCACGGCTAGGCGCGCTACTATGTGTGGGTGGCGGTTGTGTAGATGCTAGCGACACGCATTCAGGTGGTCAAGTTGTCTTCATATAGTCCCACGGTGGACAAATGTCTTTACAATTGCCTCACGGCTAACAATGACAAAGTGGAGAGCAACAGTGTGAATATGGGGCAGTTAGTCTAACACAGGGGGCACTGTTGGTGACGATGACCGCCTTTAGCGCTCACGGGTAGTGGAGAGCACCCGATTTCGGCTTTCGCGTTGTTGCTTCCATTGACCGTCGATTCTTCGACGCGGGATCAAGTCAGCGCGGAGTTTCTCGTAAGTAGTAATTGGGAATGTATTGAGTCAGTATTCGCAACCGCGACTTGTTATATAATACTATACTCGATCTCAGTTAAATAATGCCGTCTTTTGACCGGGACGGCCTTAGGGGTGCGCGTCCACTGTTGGTCTGTACCAGGCTTGGTTGTGGTCCGCCGTGAACAGCAGACAATGTACGGAGTAGACTGGTATAATGCCACTAAGTCCAACAGGCTCGATATGGGGTAGACTGGTCTTTTGCCACTAAGTCCAACAGGCTCGATACGGGGTAGACTGGATTATTGCCACTAAATCCAACAGGCTCGATAAGGGGTAGACTGGTCTATTAACATTAAGTACAACAGGCTCGATACGGGATAGACAGGTTTATTGCCACTTATACAACATGGTCGATACTGGGTGGACTGGTCTATTGCCACTAAGTACAATACTATGGTAGACTGGTATATTGCCACTATGTCCAACAGGCTCTGTACTGGGTAGATTGATCTATTGCCACTAAGTACAATAGGCTCGATACATGGTAGACTAATATATTGCCACTAAGTCCAACAGGCTCGGTACGGGGTAGACTGGTATATTGTCACTCAATACAACAGGCTCGGTACGGGGTAGACTGGTATATTGCTACTACGTCCAACAGGCTCGGTATGGGGTAGACTGGTCTATTGCCAATAAGTTCAACATGCTCTGTACGGGGTAGATTGGTTTATTGTCACTAAGTACAATAGGCTCGATACATGGTAGATTAATATATTGCCACTAACACTACAGGGTCGGTACGGGGTAAACTGGTCTATTTCCACTAAATACAACAGGCTGGGTACGGGGTAGACTGGTATATTGTCACTCAGTACAACAGGCTCTGTACGGGGTAGACTGGTCTATTGCTACTAAGTCCAACAGGTTCGATACTGGGTAGACTGGTCTATTGCCACTAAGTCCAACAGGTTCGATACGGGGTAGACTGGTATATTGCCCCTAAGTCCAACAGGTTCGATACGGGGTAGACTGGTATATTGCCACTCAGTACAACAGGCTCGGTACGGAGTAGACTGGCATATTGCCACTAAGTACAATACGCTCAATACATGGTAGACTGGTATATTGCCACTTAGTCCAACAGGCTCGGAACGGGGTAGACTGGTATATTGCCACTAAGTCCAACAGGCTCGGAACGGGGTAGACTGGTATATTGCCACTAAGTCCAACAGGCTCTGTACGGGGTAGATTAGTCTATTGCCACTAAGTACAATAGGCTCGATGCATGGTAGACTAATATATTGCCACGAAATCCAAACGGCTCGGTACGGGGTAGACTGGTCTATTGTCACTCAGTACAACAGGCTCTGTACGGGGTAGACTGGTATATTGCTAGTACGTCCAACAGGCTCGGTATGGGGTAGACTGGTCTATTGCCAATGAGTTCAACAGGCTCTGTACGGGGTAGATTGGTATATTGCCAATAAGTACAATAGGCTCGATACATGGTAGTCTAGTATAGTGCCACTAAATCCAACAAGCTCGGTACGGTGTAGACTGGTCTATTGCCACTAAGTACAACAGGCTCTGTACGAGGTAGACTATATTGCTACTACGTCCAACAGGCTCGGTAAGGGGTAGACTGGTCTATTGTCACTAAGTCCAACATGCTCTGTACGGGGTAGATTGGTTTATTGTCACTAAGTACAATACGCTCGACACATGGTAGACTGGTATATTGCCAATAAGTCCAACAGGCTCGGAACGGGGTAGACTGGTCTATTGCCACTAAGTACAATAGGCTCGATACATGGTAGACTGGCCTATTGCCACTCAGTACAACATGCTCGGTACGGGGTAGACTGATCTATTGCTACTAACTACAACTGGCTGGGTACGGGGGTAGACTAGTCTATTGCCACTAAGTCCAACAGGCCATGTGCGGGGTACATTGGTCTATTGCCACTAAGTCCAACAGGCTCGGTACGGGGTAGACTGGTCTATTGCCACTCAATACAACAGGCTGGGTACGGGGTAGACTGGTCTATTGTCACTCAGTACAACAGGATCTGTACGGGGTAGACTGGTCTATTGCTACTACGTCCAACAGGCTCGGTACGGGGTAGACTAGTCTATTGCCACTTAGTACAACAGGCTCGGTACGGGGTAGACTGATCTGTTGCCACTAAGTACAACAGGCTCGGTACGGGGGTAGACTGGTCTATTGCTGCTAAGTCCAGTCGAAAGATGATAGCGCCTATAGGAACTCACAGAGATATCGGGATTTTTTATCATACACACAAGTAACTGTTTTTGCGCCCCTTGTACCCACGTGACGTGCTCCGTGCTCCGGTGTTGCGTGCCACAAAACCTCGTCGTGCCACAATATGTTAAACTATAGGGAGTCATGGCCAGCCGCAAGCAATCAGCCATGGTGATGTTGGCCAGCGAGGCTTTTTCAGCAAGGCTAAACACCTCCAAACCATCTTTATTTTAGGCAAAGAAATAATTTATTTCCAAATAACACATTACATATTTAAAAAATATGTATATGAAATTTTTATATTCTCGTATAAAATCAATATTTTTATAAGGACTATAGCTATAAAGTAAAGTTATATTTCACCTTACCTCAACCTTAAATATAGTGTAGCATCAGATTGTTTACATTCCGAATCAAAAGCAGATCATCATATTCGGAATCTAGTTCATATTCGGATTCGATTATCCACTGGCAAGCATGTTGATAGAATACCTCGATGTATTCCCGCACGAGGTATACTGTCACGCTACACCGGTCACGCACTGTTGGTTCCAATCCGCTGTAAGATGTACACAACACTACGCTGTAGTATAGGCGACTATGACACCTCCCTATAAACTCAAACTGTTCGATTATTCTCCAAGTACATATATCTTGTGCAAGTACGTGGGGTTGTCACTGCTTTGGGCATAACACAAAGTTCATATCCTTTTCTTGAAATATCGCTTTACCAAATGCTGGTGGCTTTACTGTCATCAATCCTCTTGCGAAGAAAACATTACACGGGATTGCGTGCATGCATACAACCGTTGAAAATCACATAACTACACGTACTTCCCCTGAAGGGTTAGGAAACTGGGCACCCCATTTTCACGTTCAAGATCTGAATCGGCCCATGTAGAGTGACAACTATAACAACATTTTTCTCCGACATCAATCTGGTAGTTTTGTTTTGTTTAATACCCTGTAAAAGGAGTGTCTTGTTTCAGCCAGTGAAGACGTCTTCTCACCCAGGAGGTTGACACACGCAGACATGACGTTCTTGCATGCGGTCGTGTGCAGCGTCGGCGTGGTCGCTAACACGCTCGCCTACGTGAGCCTTCGACGGATACCGCCGTCGACTCCCGACCGCACGTTGCTGCGACATCAGTGCTTCCTCGACGCAGCGCTCTGTGTCGCCGGCTTCGTCCTCCTCGCCCAGCCGCACATGTGGCAGAGCGGACTTCCGGCGCTCGACGCCATCTTGTGCCGGTTCTGGCATAGCGAGTTCCTCTTCTTCAGTCACTCCAACATGTCGATGTCGATCCTTCTGCTTTGCGTTCTCGAACATCTGACGTTTGTGCCGATGGCTGAATCCGACCC
The DNA here is from genome assembly GCA_020002185.1 of Paraescarpia echinospica. NCBI lineage: Eukaryota > Metazoa > Annelida > Polychaeta > Sabellida > Siboglinidae > Paraescarpia > Paraescarpia echinospica. The sequence goes on from CM034536.1 coordinate 34,503,194, forward strand.
CGACCGTAGAACCAAGTCGTGGTATGTATTCACAGTTTATACCGTCGGATACTTCAACGCCACGCCGGAGTTAGCCACCGTGACATTTGAAGACGGCAAGTGCTTCAATCGGATGTCACTTCTGCCTGGGATGGACGGCCTTCTCTGTGCCGCCGCCGTCACGATGCTGTTGGTTCCACTGGTGTTCGTGTGTGTGTTTTTGCGCCGGCAGTGCGTGGTGCAATCGTTTGTCTCCCATATTCTAAACCGGGAACAGTCTCGTGAACTTACGATCTACGTATTTGCTGTCCAGATAGCTGTCCTATTGGCGACCGTTGGCGTCACTATTCTGACTTATATAATCTCAATGCGACGCTTAATATTATCGACATATTCTGACAAGGAAGTCATGTTGGCGATTATTCTCAGCCGGTCTGTTTTCAGCACGCCGGGGTTACTCGTCTCCAAGGCTATCTCCGCAGAGACAGATTCGTCGACCAAATCACTTCTTGGGGTGACGACTTGTTCCGGCATTGTAGTCTATGATCGTCTCTCGTCGAAAGAATAACGGACATCGAGAGAGTAACGGATATCGAGACAGCAACGGTCGACCAGAACACATCACCGATTTGTTGTGATGTTTCACGAATATAATAAACACAATCATTATTTGACTTTATTGTATTTAGTAATATTGTTTTGCACACTGCGAATTAGGCAACTGTTTTGTTTTATATAGAGTCAGTGTTGTGCCTTTCCAGTTAAACTGTTAAACTGACAATGTCATATTAATGTACAAACCTACAATAAAACTATATTTGCTAGCTAGCTTGTTAGTTTTGACAAGTGACGAATTTTTTTTACTATGTACTTTTGTGTGTTGGCGTGTTTGTGTGTTTGTATGTTTCTGAATTGGTGTGTTAATGTATTTGCTTGTGTGGGATCATTCCTGTATGCCAGTTATATATTTCTAATTGTTTAATATGTACAGACCCGGTAAATGAAACACATATCTACTGAAACTGATAAGCTATGTCGATATGTCGCGTTTCTGAGTGTCCAATACTATTTATACTATGCTGCATATCGTTATGAATTGTTGTTGTTGTTGTTGGGTTTTGCTTATCCATTTTCCGGACGTTGCAGCCTTGATGGATTGTCTATAGACAGCTCTTTCGTTTGCCAGTCTCCCCACTCGCCAGACGTCGGCTCCCATCCATTCCTCTATGTCCTTCCCCCATTGTCTCCTAGGTCTTCCTCTGCTTCTTCTGCCTTCCAGTTATCCTTCCATTATTAGTCTCTCTAGAGACTGATGCTGTTTCTCATGGCCGAAATAACTTAGTTTCTGTTTCTTTACGTTATGAATTATATGAATAAAATGTGTTTACAAATGGTAACGTAGTTTTCTGTTTTATTCCACACATCATGCATGGGACTATATGAAGGCAACTTAACCACCTGAATGCGTGTCCCTAGCATCTACACAACCGCCACCCACACAGAGTAGCGCGCCTAGCCGTGACATACTCTCAGAGAGAGAATCCATTATACATGTTCCATGTATTGCTTTGGTATTCGTCAGAGCGAATCGGCTGATCGTAATCTAGAAATAGTTGTGGGTGTCACCCGTTGAATGTCTGTAGTGATGTTTCAAAAGATGACAGAGAGGTCTCAAATCATCACGAACAACAAAGTGTTCTTGTTTGTCGAAAATGTGTCGGAGAGTCAACTGTAGTGTTTTGTATTGCAGGTAAAGGTGTTGCAAAGAACAATTAAACAATTCATTGATGTATTCTCTCAGAAACGTCAGGGTTCTGACAAATTGTGAGATGGAGTCTGATAGAGTATCTAAACCAGCGTGTAAATGGGTCACTTCGTCGTTGTCAATTCAACTTTTTACCTGTCAGCGATTGTATTTTGTTATCAACGCTGAGAGTATATATATATATATATATATATATGATTGTATTTTGTCATCAACGCTGAGTCGCTGACTACAGGTAAAAAGTCGAATTGACAACGACGAAGTGACCCATGCCGTTGGTTTAGGTACTATATATATATATATATATGTATATATATATATATATATATATGTGTGTGTATGTATTTCAGTTTGTGAAAAAAATCTCATTGGGATTACTTAATATTTCTCTTATTATAAGTAAACAGTTTTTAAACAGATGTCACGTGTTGCTGTGACACCCCAACTGGACACATGCGGCAACTGCCAAACTACAATTACAATAATAAAACATTTGCTATTGCATTGGAATCTGTTTCGTAACGCTCCTCTTATCTGGTATGTGGCATATCTGCACTGCTTGCATCGAAGTTACTCAGTGCTGAATGATAATTACTCGTGGGGATATAGGCGCTATAGAGAGCATTTAGTCTACTTACCCATACGTACCCGTTGACAGATAATGTATTATGTATACTCTTGTACAGAATGGTTATCACCCACAATGCTCATCCACAACATATTTCTGGACAAAACCGGGCACAATAGAAAACCCTTGATTGGCTGAGGTTTCGGCACACTGTTCCCACCTCTACATCGTGTAAATGGGCTTTAGCAGTTGTTTGCACTAAAACGATAACACAAATTTGACGATAATAATTTAGAATATGAATCTCTTGCGGAAACCTTTGTTAAATGTTTTCTTCGATTAAGAACAACATTATTGTTGTGGCCAATACTTGTGGCGGGAGAAACGTCGTCACCCGGCACTAATGATGCAACAACTAGTTCTTCCATTCCATTTATCTTCTTCACCGTGTTGCTGTAATCACGGGACAATGTATTGTAGACCCATGTTAACGCCAACAACAGTCGGCTGAAATCATTCGCTAACTAATCCGTCTGGGAATATCTAGCCGTGCAAGGTGGAGGGTAGTGATGGTTTTAGTGGTTTAGGAGTGAATGTCACATTAGATCAGAAGATGCATGTTCCGCGGTTTTCTTCTTCTAGTTGCCGTATCACTGGCGATCATGGCAAATTACATGTGTGTGTGTGTGTGTGTGTGTGTGTGTGTGTGTGTGTGTGTGTGTGTGTGTGTGTGTGTGTGTGTGTGTGTGTGTGTGTGTGTGTGTGTGTGTGCGAGCGCGCGTGGATGTGTGCGTGTGCGCGTTTGCGTGCGTTTGCGTGTAAGTGTGCGTGCGCGCCTTTGTGTGTATGCAGCAACTGGTTTCGAATCCGGTTTATCTTGAATGAGAGTTCGATGATGTAACTACGGCAATGCCGCTTCCCTTTAGCGGCCTGTCTTGTTTTAATGAACATGCCTCCCTAAAAATCCCGCAAGGAAGTTTTGCCAATAAATTTACGGAATACAGGAATTACGAGTTACAAATCTGTCAAGAACACAGGCGCGACAGTTCCACCAACGCACACACAATGGAGTCGAACGGTTTCGCTCCAACGAATACAATGCAATACTTTTTATTCAGAAGGCCTAATGAACCCGTTTGTTGATGTGGCGGTAAAACGCGATACAAATAGGTCAGGGCGGCTGTTGCCTGCGTGCTAGCGGTGTGCATTCGTGTGCCACGGTATAGCGTGAATAGGTGACACAGTCTAACAGACGGTGTAGCGGCTTCATTGCTAGTGTGTAGCAGCCTTACAACGAACTTCGGTCTTCGCCTGGATGCTCTCTACCATAGACGGTTCTACCACTCCAATGCTGAACTTTCCCGGGTAAGTACAAGGTGCATGCTTTGCTTCAAGATTCGAAACAGTGTGTGTGTGTGTGTGTGTGTGTGTGTGTGTGTGTGTGTGTGTGTGTGTGTGTGTGTGTGTGTGTGTGTGTGTGTGTGTGTGTGTGTGTGTGTGTGTGTGTGTGTGTGTGTGTGTGTGTGTGTGTGTGTGTGTGTGTGTGTGTGTGTTTATATATAGATATATATATAGATATATATATATATATATATGTGTGTGCACTCCTAAATGTGGTTCGATTCGTGTTAGTTCATAACATCAACGATTGAAACATTAACTTTTAGTTTAATGATACAGTCTGGCAGGTCAATGCATATATATATATATATATATATACGTCTTCATGAAAACTCTAACTAAACATTACACTCCACGTGTGCGAAGCGGTTAATAATACACAGTGTGAATACATTCACTACTGCTACTCGTACGCGCTTGTGACGTAATGACTAATGTCCATTAGACCGTGACGGGGCGCCGGCATACCGCATAGGAACTAACAAAGCGTGACCGGGTTACGTTAGGCAAAGCTAGTTCACGTTAAAGTCGTTAGTGCACAGTACCCATTTTGGCATTTTTGTACGCATATAATAAAGCTAAATTAAAAATACAACGCTACCAGCCGCAGGTAAAAATACATTGTCTTACATTATGTTTATAATGGAACTATTAACTTATTTATGCATTTAGGTTAAACAAAACAAATAGACTGTTTCGGTGACCATACCAATGATATATATATATATATATATGACCATACCAATGATATAGATATATATATATATAGATATATATATGACCATACCAATGATATATATATATATATATGACTATACCAATGATATATATATGTATATATCATTGGTATGGTCACCGAAACAGTCTATTTGTTTTGTTTAACCTAAATGCAAAAATAAGTTAATAGTTCCATTATAAGCATAATGTAAGACAATGTATTTTTACCTGCGGCTGGCAGCGTTGTATTTTTAATTTAGCTTTATTATATGCGTACAAAAATGCCAAAATGGGTACTGTGCACTAACGACTTTCACGTGAACTAGCTTTGCCTAACGTAACCCGGTCACGCTTTGTTAGTTCCTATGCGGTATGCCGGCGCCCCGCCACGGTCTAATGGACATTAGTCATTACGTCACAAGCGCGTACGAGTAGCAGTAGTGAATGTATTCACACTGTGTGATACATCATTAACCGCTTCGCACACGTGGAGTGTAATGTTTAGTTACAGTTTTCATGACGACGTTAGTAGTTTGTTTAACTCGCTGTGAAAGGATTGTCTTGTTTCAACCAAGCCGGCTTCTCACCTAGGACGTTGACGCACGGAGACATGCCGTTCTTGTATGCCGTCGTGTGCAGCGTCGGCGTGGTTGCTAACACGCTTGCCTACTTGAGCCTTCGACGGACACCGCCGTCGACTCCCGGACGCACGTTGCTGCGACATCAGTGCTTCCTCGACGTCGTGCTCTGTGTTGCCGGCTTCGTCCTCCTCGCGCAGCCGCAGATGTGGCAGAGCGGACTTCCGGCGCTCGATGCCATTTTGTGTCGGCTCTGGCACAGCGAGTTCCTATTCTCCAGCCATGCTAAAATCGCCGGATGGAGCATTCTGTTGATCGTCACCGAAAACATACTGATTGTGATCGGTATGTCTTGTTTTAGTCGACCGGAAATCTACTGTCATCTCTGCGTTGTCTACCTTATCGGTTATGCTTCGAGCGCACCGGATCTGACAACAACGGCACTTGTTAATAATAGCTGCGTCAACCAAATGACGTTTTCTTTTGGGTTATACCCGGCGTCGTTTCATCGCCTGTCGTTTTTTGCTAAGCAGGTTGGACGTCTTGTTCCCTTTATCTACCTCTTTGTATTTATGCGCCGGGCGGATACCACCCGATTGACGTTCCAATATGAAAGACAACCGTTACTTGAACGCCGAACAAAGAGGCACAGCAGCACGACTGCGTACTACGCTGTGATGACGGTCGTCGTACTGACGGTGACCCTCGTCACTGCTCTCATCCTGCGCCACTGGAGGGCGCCACTCTTCTGTCGACTGCTCCGTCAACACAACTTGACGAAACTAGTGATTTTGAGCAAGTCCTTGTTCAGTACGTTAGTCCTTGTTGCGGTGTTACCGACGTACAGACGTGCTTTGCAATCCACTATATTGTGTAAACCTGGCACACCACCTACGCTTGTAGAGATGTACTGTTGAAATGTAAGAATACGCAAAAAGAATAATAAGAATGTTCGTAGCGCTGAATCCATTTAAACTAAAATGCTACTTATCGTTTCACATAACATTGCGTAAAGTGTTGCTTCTGTCTCTCTGACTCTGTGTCTCTGTTGTATGTATGTCTGCACGTACGTATGTATGTATGTATGTATGTATGTATGTATGTATGTATGTATGTATGCATGTATGTATGTATGCATGCATGTATGTATGTATGTATGTATGCATGCATGTATGTATGTATGTTTGTATGTATGCATGCATGTATGTATGTATGTATGTATGCATGTATGTATGTATGCATGCATGCATGTATGTATGTATGTATGTATGTATGCATGCATGCATGTATGTATGTATGTAAGATGTGTGTATGTGTGTCCGTCCGTTCGCCTGTCCGTCAGCTCGCCCGCCCGCCCGCCCGCCTGCCTGCCAGATGCAATTGACAAACGACGGACACACCTGTAGCGACTACTATATCAGTTATTATATGTATACTGCACACCAAATAGCGTTGTACTATGTCCGAAACAATGATCGTTATTTGAAAGTTGGGTCCGCGAAACGTTCAAATTGTAAACAAAACATTGAATTTATAAACATCTGCTATTGATATATGTTGCTTGTTGGTACTTATTGGTACTTGTTGGTACTTATTCCTTTTAAGTTGGCTCAGTCCCACTCAACTCACCAAATTAGGATTAAGTAGAGCTGATTCAGTGAACTTTCTGTTCTGTTAGGTAATTATTAAATCACCCAACAGAATAGAAAATATTAATCTATGCACCCACTACATATCTGAATATCAACGATCCGGATTCGAGACTGGCTACGTGAATTGAGGAGACATATATAACGTTAAGTAAAGGTCCTGGTGTAGAGCCTTTCGACCGCTGGGAACTAACCAGATATATTAGTTTATTAGCTGTCTTTGTTTATTGTACGTGTGTTCAGCTTTGGCCAAATTTGTGTTTGGGTGTTTGTTCACCACCATCAACTCTTGCGGCAAACAGTCGATACCTAAATTATATATTTTATGTTCGCTAAATAGCGAATACGTTATATCCCGACATGTTCGTGAAATACTGTACATTGCATGGCAAGGCAGTTTTCTTGTAGAAACGATGCCGGTATTAAAATTCATGTTTTTTGGCACAAAACTGAATTCTCCAACTTCATTTTAAGATCTTTGTAAACAGTTCATTGGTCCCATCGAGAAACAAACCTTTTATTTTGTAGAAATGAGATTACCAACGGTACCAAAATCTATTATAACATTAATTCCATACAAGCACGCCAAAAAAGAGGTCAAACGACAACGCATTCGTGCAATGATTCTCATGTGAATGTCCAGTCTGTTTCATAAGAAAACAGAACAAATAAAAAGTCTGAAATTTCATCGCAATTATTGAAATCATCTCTTTGACATATGGCATAAATTATTCTATTTTAAAACTCACGATGCCCATCAATGTTTACCGGTGTATCCACGGTCTAAAGAAAACGTAATAGGAACAAGGAACGGAAAAAGTAACAGTAAAATAGTAACATGATCAAACATAACGGACAATAAGTAACAACGCAGTACGCACCACACTAGCTATGACATATTATACGATACACACTGTACGGATGTCCCCAGAATCAGTTGTAAGTTGTCCTACTTTTTCTCATCATTGGTCTTGATGCCGGGAAGCAGGCAGTTCGACATCAAATAGCACGCCGAGGAATACATAATAATATGTTATTTATTAGGTCGGCCGTTGTTGTCTCGATGCGAAGCTATCACAGACCACAACACCGTTGCCACCATGTGGCCACGCGGCCCTTGCTGCTACGCCTCTTGTCTTGTTGTGCCCTCCACGAGCAGTGACTTGGTCGACGAATATTTCATTGCGGAGCCAGTCTTGGAAGCGATTAAGCCCGGCGTGCTGAACACAGACCGGCTGAGAATAATCGCCAACATGATTTCCTTGTCAGAATACGTGGACATAAAGCGTCGCTTTGAGACTAGATACACCATAATGCCGACACCAAGCGTCGCCACTAGGACCACTATTTGGGCAGCAAATACGTAGGTCGTAAGTTTACAAGTTTGATTCCGGTCTAGCATATGCGAGACAGACGATCGTGCCGAGCACTGGCGTCGCAAGAACAAACACACGAATACCAGTGGAACCAACTGGATCGTGACGGCGGCGGCACACAGAAGTCCATCCATCCCAGGAGGAAGTGAAATTTTATTGAAACACTTGCCGTCTTCAAATGTCACTGTTGCGAAGTCCGGCGCGGCGTTGAAGTATCCGACGGCATAAACTGTGAATAAACACCACGACTCGGATCTACGGTCAGGATCGGATTCAGCCTTGGGCACAAGCGTCAGATGATCGAGAACGCAAAGCAGAAGGATCGACAATGACGCATTGGAGTGACTGAAGAAGAGGAATTCGCTGTGCCAGAGCCGACACAAGGTGGCGTCGAGCGCCGGAAGTCCGCTCTGCCACATCTGCGGCTGCGCGAGGAGCACGAAGCCGGCGACACAGAGCGCGGCATCGAGGAAGCACTGATGTCGTAGCAACGTGCGGCCGGGAGTCAACGGCGGTGTCCGTCGAAGGCTCACGTAGGCGAGCGTGTTCGCGACCACGCCGACACTGCATACGACCGCGAACAAGAACGTCATGTCGGCGTGTATCAGTGACCTTTATGGAAATCTAACCTAAGTACGGATATTTACATTTGTCCAGTTACTTTGATCGAGTCGCTGTGCATGACGAATGTGAGTCATGTTACTGCGTGTGCGAATCATTGTGTTTTCCTCAGCTTTAAGCCGCCTTTGGTATCTTTAAGTCAACATTTATTGACGTTCGCATCAGCTGTTGCATACGTGATAATCGATTGACTTTGAAGAACCTTGTCGCCGTCTAGGCATTGCTGCGCAATAATGCAACTACCGATCTGTTATGGCGTTAGTACGACATCTGTAATACAATAATGCGCTTTGGATGCTTTGGAAACAGCCATTATTTATAACAGCCAAAGGTCATACGCCACTTCCATCAGTATTCAATTGAACATCTGCACGACAGACCTGAATTCGTGCGTTGTCGTCGTTATTTGGATAGCATCGTAACGTAAACTACATCGCGCGTTCTATATCAGTGGGGCCACCGAAGCAAAAACTCGCAGGTGATAAACAATCCAATACAATATTTAGCCAACGTTTACTTACAATAGGACACACTAGATTCGGTTCACTATTTATGCTTGCAATTTATCATATTCAGTAATTCTAAGCTAACGTGCCTCATGGAAAAAACGAACCTATCCGTAATGTATACTCTTGTGAACTGATTCAGACCACAATTGATCCGTTTACATCGCTCCACTTACACGTCAACTCTCCGGCACTCGTTCCATGTTTCCGTCATGTTGACATAGCCAACAAATGTATGTCTCGGATATTTAAATCTCGATGGAACTAACATTTTGCGAAGAAATGCCATGCCCCGTTCATTATTCGTGAATTGGCCTTATCCGCAAAACGGACAGTTGTCAGTTGAATGAACTGATCATAAATGTCAGACAAAAAGCAACTGCAGCATTATACCAATTGCGAGCCGACTGTAGTCGCAAACAACGTTGAACTCGACAAAACTGCTGATATCATGGCCCAGTAGTAATATATTCTATATTTGAAATATACTACTGTACTTCTACCAACTTTATTGCGACGCAGCCGCACCTGGGAAGACGTCGATTGACTAATCACCTCAGTTACTTTGGTCAACACAGGTTGAGAGGTATACGCCCAATTATTCATGTGCACTGGACAAGTTGAATGTTGGACGTTCACCCACATCCCAAGGACACTTTCACGTTAGACCGCTAGATGGTAGCACTATCGGAAGACGCGAATACGAGTAATTGTCTGCCATTGGTTCCTTCGGTGATGGGCTGTTTGGTACCCCCTCAAAGTACAAATATATGTAAACACTTGATGTCACTCTTGTCTAAAGTACCTTCAACCTAATCCTAACTCTAATATTCAACATAACCCTCACCCTCACCATAAACCTACCCCTTTTTGCCATCAGACCAATTGTAGTGCCAGTGAGTTCTAGACGGTGCCTCTTTTAACAATATTTGACTGACTACAGGAGCATGGTCATATTGGTGGACTACACCAATCATTTTGGCCCAGATATAAATTAGGTCGACTGACGACACATGTATATTTCAGCGACTGCAGGATCCCTGCGCACTGTAGTTCACGTGAACTCCGTTTGATGAGAAACGTCTTGTACGTCTTGTACGTCTTGTACGTCTTGTAAGAATAAATTGGTAATAAGAATAAACAACTGAGAATGACAACGCTTTGCATTTTTCTTAAAGAACAATTATTAATGTAGTTGGGTGGTTTTCAGAATACTCAAAATATAAATGTTGCCAACACCACGAATAACGTTTCATTGACAATACTTTTTGATGTCATTCTAAACGCAACATTGGCAAACTTGAGAAACGCCGGTTGTGCACTGGGGCGGGAACGAAATTAATACTGGGGGAGCTGAGAACCGGAGTTTCAGCAGCCACCACTCCGCTCCGCT
>CM034536.1:34516246-34528746 GCA_020002185.1 Paraescarpia echinospica
CGGCGTGTCATTCTGCGACACGCCAGACATCTAGGCGTGAATAAATGACAGGTCGTTCGTCTCGCAGATATGCATTTAATAAGCCACGAGCTCAGAATGTTCGACCGGCGGCACAGATAAACACAGGCGGCGAGCGGCCCAGGTAAATTACCTCGTTCGTGTCGCGACAGATATTGTGGACCTGCGGTTTGATCGATTACCGCAAACACAAGCCGTTGTTGGGACTTCTAACCGCTGTGTATAGGCACCTCGTTTTAATTGCCGCGTCGAAGTCATTGTCCGCCTGTCGTTGTTGACGATCAAGTCCAGGGTAGTCGTTCGGGCACGCGTAGTTGCATCATTACCGGACGTGACTATCGTTAGTTAGATAGATCTTACCTTTTTATGCTGATCGTTTGCAACAGTGCATTTTGCATCAGTCGGTATTATGTGCAGTGCAAATGATATAGAACCATCTTTTGACGAAGAACATGTTAAAAGCGGCTGTAACATCCAGTTGTGGTATAGGCTTAAGTCTAAATAAACTGACTTAATTTGTCACTATGGTCAATGTCGGTACGTTCATTAGATTGACCAAACACACGTCAGGTTGACCAAACACACGTCAGGACATTACCACATCAACGGCATCATCTTCAACACCAACAGCATACAAACATTTCGCCTACCTTTCAGTAATGCCCAGTGTAAATGATGATGTCACCGGTCAAGAACGAGTCCTAACGGTTAACGGGGTTAGCGAGAGCTTTCTCCGCCACTGATGCGTATTCGGTTTTGTTCTGTGCTGCTCATGGGACGTTCACGGCATCGGGCAACTCTACAAAATAAATCAACATTCCTCAGTTAGTGGAACGAAATACACATTCCCAGACATTGCCTCTGCTACAACCTCGTAAAACTTTCCTTAGTAAATTGAGCCTATCGCCAATCAGGTTCGCTGATGTTTAGATTTATAAAACGAGATTAGTCTAAATAATCTGCGCAGCCAGTTTAATAAAAGAGTGTGTAGGTTCCAACTTTTTGTTAAAATCACAGATAGAATTAACTTGTATCGCTAGATTGGGTATCTTAAAAAAATTGTAAATTCCCGAAGTAAGCCTATATTGAGGCGGAGCACAGACCGTGTAAAAGTTATGTATACTCGTTTATCTAATTATGTTGTACAAACGTTTTTTGCAAAACCGGTTAACATGTCGTAGTCGATATTATGTGAAACGCGAACGTTCTCATACGATTTGTTCGCTTGCCTGAAAACCCAGTATTTCGCAGCGTACATCCGTGGTACAAATGTGCAAACTACTGAATCGCAACACAAATAGCCTTCGTCTGTGACAACTCGAGTCTACACTTAAAACAGTACACGCATCGTATCAGCTTCAAATGGAAGACATTCATGAACCTTGCGTCATCTGTCTTGTCTACGCAATGAGTTGCATTAGATTATAATATTGCACACTATATAACCTGTTTCATGTCAGAAAACGTTGTCGGGGCGCGCCATGTTTTCCGGCAGTACAAACTGCTCGAAATACAGTCCAATCTACACGCACTGTATGCTCCGGTCTACACGCCTTATACGCTCCGGTCTACACGCACCAAACGCCCAGGTCTCCACTCACAACACGCAAGGTCTGCACTAACTACAGATCAAGGTCTACACTCACTATACGCCCTGATGCCAACTGTCGTCAGTGCTTAGCTGACTGACATTAGCGAATTTGTTGTCCGATTCGCTAATGTCACCCAATCGGACAAGACGACCACCTGAAGCACGCGTTCAAGTCATTGAATATTGCGTGTGTTTAGTTGCACAAAGCAGAGACTTCCTCGAACGAAGCAGACGGGTCAGGCGGTCACCAGCAACGCACCATGGTGTTCCTGTCCCATGTCGACATTCACCCGAGCGTACGCTCTTTATTAACGTTTACCTTGCTTCGTAAATATTTGCTCTGTTAATGTGGAACAGAAAGCCAACGACACTGAAGCGTGAACGCATCTACTCTATTAGTATTTACTCGTCGCATTAAAATGCGACGTTTGGTTTGGTCATTCGAATGTACTAAACGTTGCGTTACGAGTCACGGGGAACGGAACAAATCGCACACATTCGAGACCCGTATAGACAATCTCGGTATTCGTCATTTCTTACCTAACCGGAGGTGATGCGGATAACATTAGCGACGGCCGTTATTCCACAGAATCGGTTTATTCGTCGCGTCGTAATTCCTGTTTTACAGCGACTGCGGATAGTACTCGTTGTGTTCCTACCCCGAGGGTTTCATTCGAGGATTTTTATTGCGTGCTAATAAACTAAACACCTCGTAGCGGTCAACACGGACGTGTGAGATCGTTGCATATTTCTGCACTTTCGAGTGACGTTTGCGTTACGAAAGGCATCCGTTCATTAAACTTAAATCATGTCCGCTGATCATTCGACACCCACCCCGCCTCGGGGCGCCAGTCGACTCCATTACGCCACCATTGTTCGGCGCCTCGTTCTAATTCAAATCCAATTCAGTTGCTCTCAACCCAGGCGTTTATATTCCCATTGGGATGGCAAGGGTTTGGGAACTGGGCGTGAGGCAGGCGCACGTTTACCTCGTCGTAGGGTAATAAACTAGGGTGATTAGTCGGGCGTGGGGTGAAGTACTGTAGATCAGAACAAGTGGGCTGCAGAATATTACGTTGGCATTTTGCGACAACCCACGTGATTAGTGTGTAGTGGCCTGGGCATTGCGGTAAACAGGTGTACATGATAATAACATAAATGTTTGGCCTGGGAAAGTTGTAGATACGGGGCTGCAAACCCAATTAAATTAAGTAAAAACTAACAAGACGCGTTCCTTGTATGTGTACAACAGCTGTCTGTTATAGCCATGTGTTAACAGCAGCATACCTTATTGGCAGTACTCACACGCCTAGACCCTCTGCTGTGATCGAAATCGTCTGATAACGTGATTTATTTCGGTTGTATTCGCACAACAGCGTTCGTAAATGGGTATCTGGAAGCCACTATAAACCAATTCAAATACACCATTGAATGACTACTATTTTATTTAATGGTGTTGCAATCTCGTAAAGGTTAGGGTATTACAGTATTCTATCTTGGTCGAGTTTTTCGTCTTCATAAAATATGTCTTGCGGTTCGTGTGATGGTTTAATGAACGTGAATGATACATTTGAGCATTACATACTGGGTATTACAGGTACGGTGGTTTTACGTGAGTTTGGCGGTACTCAATGGTTCCTCACGAAGACCCGATCGCTGTCGATGTACGTCGTGGATGATTTTGCTGGAAAAGACCACGTGTTTTCGGAATTTTGCTGCAAACGGAATTTCGTGTAACCAGTGCCACAGTTAAGAACGGCAATCCTATATTCATTTTATGTTGATATCCATTGTTCCGTTTACACTTTGCAGGTTCCTTTGTTTCCCATATAGTTGGATTGTCGTAGTTTTAGGGTTAAAGTACAATCAAAATCATCACATCACATGACTAACCTCTTGAATCTGAAATACATATTATAATTCTGTACTGCTGAACAATTATTACTAGAGTGGCGTTGTGTCCAAAAGTTTCTTTAGTGAGTCAGGTACTGTCCAGTATGTTTGAGTGGGGAAATGTCCTGGATTCAGTGGAGAGAGAGAGAGAGAAAGAGAAACAGAGAAACAGAGAGAAACAGAGAGAAACAGAGAGCTGGTTCTTTATAAACAATGCAGAGAATATGGAGGGACGTGCCTAACTTATCCAGAATGCTTGCGCCTGAAATCGGAGTACCACTTCCCGAATTTTAAAAGGTTATCCAAAACTGACATTGGCAGAGAAGTATCGTTTTATACGACCTAAAGAAGAAGAGGAAGCAAAAATTATAAAAAAAAGAGCAGAACAAAGGGTGCCAACTACTTTGACCCACATTGCGTAACATGGCCACACACGCGATATTTTATAGTGGCAGTTTCCTGCATGGATGGAAGCTTCCTGTTTAACTTTCCCGGGTCATTCGTATTTACTCCAGTCTTCCCTGCAATGTTGCATCCGCCATCTGTAGATTGGCCACCGGGACAAATGAGGACACATGACATCGTCATCGTGCAAACGACAACTCAAGCGCGTCGCAAGATGGGTCGGTGTGGGTAAATTACAGGCTACGTAGACAAGGGCTGATGCCTGGGGGATAAGGGCAGATCCACCGATGCCTCGGTGATGTTGTGTATACAAAGATAGGATATCTTCCACATCATCATATTGAAATATCAGGAATGGAATTTTGACAGAACAATACTCCAACAAAAGTAAATACAACTGTGTTCGCGTATGAATGTCCTACAGAAATAATAAGATAACTTTTAAATGCCTGTTGCGCATCCAAATTCACTAGATTAGTAAGACATGATTGAATATGCATTAATCTCAACATCTAGTTAAAGCAGGGGTGAGATCAAATGGTCTGACGAGGCACGGTTACATATACAGAACTCGAAACCCATTCTGTGCTATTCTAAATATGGATAGAAGCGAAGAGGTCAACGTTTGATTACATACTTATAGGGAAAGATGGAGGGCAATAGAAGAAAAGAGAACCAGGGTGCATCCAGGGACGTGTCAGACGAACAGCTGAGTGCCCAGGACTCTAGCACCTGGACACACGTCGGATTTGGGGTCGAAATGACAGACAACCTACGCTTTGTCAGGCAGCAAGTAACACGAGATCGGACAGCCAGCTGTACTTGTTTTGTTAGGCAACAAGTAACACGAGATCGGACAGCCAGCTGTACATGTTTTGTTAGGCAACAAGTAACACGAGATCGGACAGCCAGCTGTACATGTTTTGTTAGGCAACAAGTAACACGAGATCGGACAGCCAGCTGTACATGTTTTGTTAGGCAACAAGTAACACGAGATCGGACAGCCAGCTGTACATGTTTTGTCAGGCAACAAGTAACACGAGATCCGACAGCCAGCTGTACATGTTTTGTTAGGCAACAAGTAACACGAGATCGGACAGTCAGCTGTACATGTTTTGTTAGGCAACAAGTAACACGAGATCCGACAGCCAGCTGTACATGTTTTGTTAGGCAACAAGTAACACGAGATCGGACAGCCAGCTGTACATGTTTTGTTAGGCAACAAGTAACACGAGATCGGACAGCCAGCTGTACATGTTTTGTTAAGCAACAAGTAACACGAGATCGGACAGCCAGCTGTACATGTTTTGTTAGGCAACAAGTAACACGAGATCCGACAGCCAGCTGTACATGTTTTGTTAGGCAACAAGTAACACGAGATCGGACAGCCAGCTGTACATGTTTTGTTAGGCAACAAGTAACACGAGATCGGACAGCCAGCTGTACATGTTTTGTTAGGCAACAAGTAACACGAGATCCGACAGCCAGCTGTACATGTTTTGTTAGGCAACAAGTAACACGAGATCGGACAGCCAGCTGTACATGTTTTGTCAGGCAGCAAGTAACACGAGATCCGACAGCCAGCTGTACATGTTTTGTTAGGCAACAAGTAACACGAGATCCGACAGCCAGCTGTACATGTTTTGTTAGGCAACAAGTAACACGAGATCGACAGACATGTTTTGTTAGTTACGAGATCCGACAGCCAGCTGTACATGTTTTGTTAGGCAACAAGTAACACGAGATCCGACAGCCAGCTGTACATGTTTTGTTAGGCAACAAGTAACACGAGATCCGACAGCCAGCTGTACATGTTTTGTTAGGCAACAAGTAACACGAGATCGGACAGCCAGCTGTACATGTTTTGTTAGGCAACAAGTAACACGAGATCCGACAGCCAGCTGTACATGTTTTGTTAGGCAACAAGTAACACGAGATCCGACAGCCAGCTGTACATGTTTTGTCAGGCAGCAAGTAACACGAGATCGGACAGCCAGCTGTACATGTTTTGTCAGGCAACAAGTAACACGAGATCGGACAGCCAGCTGTACATGTTTTGTTAGGCAACAAGTAACACGAGATCGGACAGCCAGCTGTACATGTTTTGTTAGGCAACAAGTAACACGAGATCGGACAGCCAGCTGTACATGTTTTGTTAGGCAACAAGTAACACGAGATCCGACAGCCAGCTGTACATGTTTTGTTAGGCAACAAGTAACACGAGATCGGACAGCCAGCTGTACATGTTTTGTTAGGCAACAAGTAACACGAGATCGGACAGCCAGCTGTACATGTTTTGTTAGGCAACAAGTAACACGAGATCGGACAGCCAGCTGTACATGTTTTGTTAGGCAACAAGTAACACGAGATCGGACAGTCAGCTGTACATGTTTTGTTAGGCAACAAGTAACACGAGATCGGACAGCCAGCTGTACATGTTTTGTTAGGCAACAAGTAACACGAGATCGGACAGCCAGCTGTACATGTTTTGTTAGGCAACAAGTAACACGAGATCGGACAGCCAGCTGTACATGTTTTGTTAGGCAAGCAAGTAACACGAGATCCGACAGCCACATTTTTGTTAGGCAGCACGTAACACGAGATCCGACAGCCAGCTGTACATGTTTTGTTAGGCAACAAGTAACACGAGATCCGACAGCCAGCTGTACATGTTTTGTTAGGCAACGAGTAACACGAGATCGGACAGCCAGCTGTACATGTTTTGTTAGGCAGCACGTAACACGAGATCCGACAGCCAGCTGTACATGTTTTGTTAGGCAACAAGTAACACGAGATCCGACAGCCAGCTGTACATGTTTTGTTAGGCAACAAGTAACACGAGATCGGACAGCCAGCTGTACATGTTTTGTTAGGCAGCACGTAACACGAGATCCGACAGCCAGCTGTACATGTTTTGTTAGGCAACGAGTAACACGAGATCGGACAGCCAGCTGTACATGTTTTGTTAGGCAGCACGTAACACGAGATCCGACAGCCAGCTGTACATGTTTTGTTAGGCAACAAGTAACACGAGATCCGACAGCCAGCTGTACATGTTTTGTTAGGCAACAAGTAACACGAGATCGGACAGCCAGCTGTACATGTTTTGTTAGGCAGCAAGTAACAAGAGATCGGACAGCCAGCTGTACATGTAGCGATAGCGTAGGTGTTTATGCTATGTGTCACCATCAACGTCGAACAGAATGAACGTTTCTTTTCTAGCTGAACGGTCGGCGAGTACGAACAACCATCATTGTTGAAAGATTACGCTGTTACAGCCGTTTTTATTTCAACAAATCAAAGCGTTCCATTTATACACAGCATCCCCAGCATGTGTTGGTCAGAGCGCGCCACACTTCCCTGTTTGTTCGCTCTTATCATTTCATCAATAGACTCCTAACACTGTATATTGTCAAGTATCGTTTATACAGCTGAATCAATTGAGGCAAAGTAGGGTGAACAAAACTACCCAATTCACGAAATGGCAGCAGATGAACTCAAAACCCTATCTCTCCCACCCGACAGACGCTCTATATAACCACCCGAAATGCCGCCGCGCCTTGTTCATATCAATAGCGCAATTTACGCGAAATAGATGTTTACATTATTGTGTACGTGTTTTACACCGTATACAGTTATTACTGGCACGCCTCTGTAGCACAATATAACGTGCACTTGAATCGTCTCTGGTGACGCATCTAACTGTAATTACCTTGTGAGCTTTTACAGACAGAATGTCTTTCGCCAACTTGTGCCTCCAGTAAGCAGACGACTTTTGCATTTGGACGATATAAAAAGATCGTCGTCTCTTTGGTTGTTAGACGCGACCATTATAACAACGTTCGATATGCGCATTGTCATCAAGCACCGCCCCACCTTTCAACCTGTGCTAAATCCTTCACGAAACTCGAAAGCGAAGTCGCTACACCACACTTTATTGACGTGTCGATGGATCTGAAACAAATGGCAGTCTGCCATTCGTGTTATAGTTGGATTGTTAAGGGTTGCCTCGTTGACATTAAACTAAACGACGATTGCGAATCTGTTTTATCAGCGCTTGTCATCTTTGCCGCGTCGCCGTTTGAGGGCAGTTGTAAAACACGCGCTTCTTTGAAATACTAAATGTAACTGTGTCTCGAGGCCCGATGCGTTCATCGGTGCGAAGTGACGGTTGTTGGTTTAGTGAGGTTGTGATTTATGTCCGTAGTCCTCGGGGCGAACATTCAATATTGCCTCAGGTAACGCTATATAGTGTAGTCCGTAGCATATGACACGAGGGTCTGTTGTGTCACTGTGATGTTGTCAACGTGTCATTTAGTATTGCGTCCTATATCTATACATAACCACATCTGTGCAATAAGTTTATACGCCCCACCCCCGCTTCACACCCTTTATGGAGCGCAGTAGTTCAGTGTTTAGAGCTTCGGACTCTCAACCGAGAGAACCCGGGTTCGAATCCTGTGCTGCGGTGCACACGCACGCACGCACACACACACACACACACACACACACACACACACACACACACACACACACGCACACACACGCACAGAAGATGTTTAATCAATTGTCTTACCTATTTGTGTTGATGAACAACAATAATTGAAGCAATATTCTCAGAATCATATTACCTATTACAGGCCAGTAGCCCGCTTTCACATTGGGGGGTTCACATTATACCAATTCAGAATCCAGAGGGCGCTACAAGTTCATGTTGGGTTATATTTTTTCACAATGCAGAGGGCCCCAAATGTTCATGTGGGGACTCATAATGCAGAAGTTTACAATTCTAACTGGAAGAACAATGAAGTGGGTGTGAGACTGACGGACCAAGTGGTTTCGTCTTATATTCTTTCATCTTATATACAAACACCACATTAGTATCCCCAGTAGGCCCATAACGAAGTCGTTTTGGGGGTGAATTTTCAGACAAATTGGGACTCCTGTGTGGTCTATGGGGATTGGTCCCATTTTGTTGCCTGATTAAGCCTAATTTACACCCAATTGTATTCATAAAAGCCAACACGGAGTGATAGTATATTGTTAATATAACTGAATTATTTACTCGAAACCCTTCGTCGTGTGTGCAATTGTTTTGAATATTATTCACATTAATATAATAAACGAGGCCCGAGGAGTGTGGGTGTGTCCAAGTTATTGTTCAGAATAAACAGTTAAAGTGTAACATTTACAATATGGGTTTCACTCAATAATACATTATATTTATCTGATCTGATGTGCAAAAGTTCCATAATTTATGAGAAATATAATTAAGTTAGTAAATTAACAAACCTTTATAAAACATGCCCGGGTAAATAGAAGAGTAGAACAATTATTGTCCTTTTGTGGAATTTGAATAACATTATAGGCGTCAAGTACCATATCCTGTACATCACACTGACTCCAGGAAACATAAACTGTATTTTACAACTATACGGAACACAAAATGGACATAATAATTTATAATAAAGGCCCTTAAGACATTCTTGCCTCCTCATCAGCGACAAGGCTCCCCTTTCTGAGATCTACAAACAAGTAACTAGCAACCACAGTATTTCGGCAGCCATACAGCCACACAATTACACGGTTTATCGTCACCACGCGCATTTTAAAATAAGTGAAGCTAAACTTTACTGTGTATTGGTTAAATACAATTATTCTTCAAAATTCGCCAGATGGGTTTGTCTACCGGGTTTGCAGCTTGTAAGAAATACACTCGCTACACATCTTAAGTTGTTGATTGTTGAGAATGGCCTCCTTGACAGTCGGTAGTTACCTCAATTAGCATACTAAAAATAAAAAGCCGCACCTCTCGTTTACTTTTTAACTTTCTGGTGAGAAATAATTAATCATTTTATCTGGCTTAATTTATGTGCTCATAATTGTTAAATCGTCGTCACCCCGTTCTTTCATCAGTATTTTGTTTGCATCTGTCACCTCTGAGTGATTACAATTAGGACTCATAATTTTATGTTTTGGTGTAAAACTGGCTTGTGTATTTGTTACCCCGTGCGTTTACATAACAGGAGACCCTGGGATAGTGTGAAGACTTCTGCATGGCTAATTGGATGAAATCGTCCTTTGACACACATTCGTCTAGTGACTGCCCTTTTCACACATAACACACCCCTCAGCCAGGCTCTCATACAATCACTATAGATCATTTAATAGATAAGGATTCTCCCGTTAATATCTGTACAAATCAGGCTTTCTTGGCATTCCTTGTAATGCTTGAACACTATCCAGCAGCGTTTAGGAGGGGGGTTAACGCTTTTGAGAAACATGGAATACAATTAGTAGTTCACATTTTAAAGATGCAATTTTGAGGGGGATTTACATTTTGGAGAAAGGGGAGTTCACAAAAAGGGGAGTTCACGTGATCATCAACGCAATTCTCTCAAACAGTAAGCCTGTTGTGCTAGTTCAGTTTCTTGCAACAAGCATCGATTTACGATCGTCGGAATACTCACATCCTGCAAACTACGTGGGTACGTCATCGTTACAATCATCCCATTACACTAATGATAGAGTGGTGTGGACGTGAAGACGAACGAGTTAGGCGCAATTTGATTAATGTAGGGCAGAAGTGCACGTGTCGAGGCAGAGTGCATGTCGTGGAGTGTGCCGTATGCTAGTTAGTTGAAGGGCACTCTCACTGAACACGACATGTTTGCGTATCGCCCGTCAATCTCTGCGTAAGAAGATCGATGTGTTTACCTTTTCAACTAATTGAAGTCGGCGAGTAATCTGACACAAAAATACTTAGGTATTATTCAATGCAGAAGATTCTGGATAAAGAACATATTGAGAATAGCTGACTCACGTTACGTACATGTGTACGTATCGTTACGTACATAGGTACGTAACGTCAGTCCGTATATACACGTCAGCACATATGTACGGGCGTGACTGTTTGCTTGCTTGAGCGCAGACAGACAAACAGGCAGACAGTCAGGAGTAAGGACTCGTAATGGATGCATAGAACTGCATTGCTGTTGGCTTGCTAAACCATAGTTAAAATACACCACCTTGGGCAACGGTAAATATGGCCAGTGCAGCTATAAATACCGCGCGTGGAATTTAAATATCACGCTAATCCCCCCTTTATCCGACCGCTAATCCATCCTCGGCCTTCCACGCCAAAACTCGACGTAACTTCACCGAGAATGTCGATCGATGGTACACACTCGTGAAACCACCCAGTGTTGCTTAATAACTGTAACGCGAGCAGTAGCCATGTCTAATTCACGATGGGGGTAACCATCGATCAACGGATCGAAGCACTGTCGTCAAACGAGATGGAGTCACGCAGCGTTCAATATCGACGTGTGACCATGGAGGGGGACACTTGAGCCACACTGACCGGTTGAGTGGACGGGTAACGAGCTACGTCGGTACAACGAGCGAGTTGTGGTGTCCGGGATGTTGATTTAAAGTTAGTTAGTTTGCGCTGCATGCTGCGTTCAGTGTATTCCGTTTCGACTGTGAGACGTCTAGACGCGTGAGAACTACGTTAAAACGGCGTACACAAATATTGCGGTAGGATCATTAAAGGAAGCAACGTCGAAAGAACGATGGAGACAAGATTGGAGACGACGTAGACAGGACAACAGGAGATGCGAAGAGAGACGGCAACGTATAGAGAAGGGAGAACACAAACGGAATTGGAGATAACAAAAGAGAGGGGGGGGGGACAGAGTGAATGAAAAGAAAGGGGAGAAAGTGAGAGTGAGGGTGAGACCGAGAGAAAGAATGAAATATAAGACATGAGAGCGGGTATAGGAATCCGAAGAAAGGAGCGCGGAAAGAGGAGACAGAGAGAAGGAGAGAAAGAGATAGATAAATGTATATGTGTATATATATATATATATATATATATATAGAGAGAGAGAGAGAGAGAGAGAGAGAGAGAGAGAAGAAAGAGCGGGGGAGGGGCAGGAGAGGAGAGGAGAACAGAGGAGAGGAGAGCAGAGGAGAGGAGAGGATGGGAGAGGAGAGGAGAGGAGAGGAGAGGAGAGCAGAACAGAGGAGAGGAGAGGAGAGGAGATAACATAGTGAGTGAGTGAGTAAGTGGAGAGAAAGACCGGTTATCTGTCAGAACTTTATATACGAAAACACTATCTATGCGCACAAGTACCTACGTTAGTTACACTGAATAAGTGTCAATTCAAATAGTCGTCTCGATATCAACCAAAACAGGTGTCAGATGCATATCAAAATAGCATCGATTACACCTTATTAATAGCAATACAACTCACCTGCAAAACACAGAACCGATCCTTCTGTCGAGTATACGAAGAGCTGAGAGTTCTGCAGTGGACAATCGGACGTCGGACAACCCCGGGGTTTGACAGGGGTACTCTTCGGCGTGTCTAGCTCACAGCAATTACCGCCGAGTCAACACAGCAGAGCTCGTTGATTCGCCGACGTCGTCACACAAAGCTCACCTGCTGAGATTCTGCAATCCTGTCATTACGGCGAAACCGAAACACTAACTCGTCGACACCCTGACGTTGGTGCTGACCACTAGCTCGGACCGCCCTGCAAAACAGGGTGAGTTCGCTTGACCGCGATGGTCACTCCGATTAACCAA
>CM034536.1:34533746-34551922 GCA_020002185.1 Paraescarpia echinospica
TACAGCATGGCCCGAGACAGGGATGAGAATAGTAAGGACGTGAAGGGTGGGACGGCAATCAAGGATAGAAATGGGAAGTTAGTGACAAAACAAGAAGCTGTGCTGAAGGTCTTGGAAAATTACTTCTGAATCAGGAAGGAAATAACAATGACTTAGATTTATTATCGTATGTAGAATGGAAAGTGGAATTAGCCGATATTGCTGATACATATATGCAAACTGGGCTAAAAGGGATGAGCACCTGGTATCGATGAAATGCGTATTGAGATGGTAATGGTAGCAGGGGAGAGTGGAATCAGCTGGACAAAGAGGCTTTGAATACATGTATGAGGCAAGTTCAAGTACCAGAAGAATGGTTGAAAGGGCTAACTGTCCCATTATGAAAGAGGAATGGAGATGTGCAAGACCCACACTTCTAAGTCACATCATGAAGCTGCTAGAGAGGATCCTTGATGGGAGGATTCGAAAGAGAGTAGGACAGGAATTAGGTGAAGAATAACAGGGATTCAGAAAGGGCAGTGGGACAACGGATGCGATGTTTGCATTGAGACAGCTGGTGGAGAAGAGGTTGGAGGAAGAATGGCAGTGGGATTTGTTGACCCGGAAAAGGCCTACGACACAGTCCCAAGAGAGATTGTGATGGCAACAGTGAGATGGATGGGAGTGCCAGAATCACAAGCCAGATTGGTGGAAGCAATGTATGAAAGAACAACGGAAAGAGCTGTGGCTGGATCTGGGATGTCGGAAGAGTTTCCAGTTAACATCGGATTGATGATTGAGGCAAGGAAGTGCCCTAAGCCCATTACTGTTTTTCATGATGATGGAACTAATCAGCAGTAAGATCAGCACGGAGGATGTTCTCTGAAAGATTATGTATGCAGACGATCTAGCCATAGTAGCAGAAAGCAAACAGGAGCTACAAGACATGTTGGAGGAATGGAACAGGGTGTTCAAGAAACAATGACTGAAAATGAGCGTGGATAAGACTGAAGTGATGTGGGCTGGACAACAGAGAGAGGAATTGGACATCAGGTTGGATGAAAAGGAAATTAAGCAAGTGGACGGCTTTATATACCTTGGAGTAATGGTTACGGCGGATGGGCCTTCAGATGTGGAGGTGCGATGCCGAATACAAGCAGGAGCGAATACTTGGAGAAAGGTAGAGGGAGTCATGGTGGACAGCAAAATCTCGAAAAATCTGAAAGGGAAAGTTCTGAGAGTATGCCTACATGGTCTGGAGACAGTGGCACTGACAGAACAACAACAACAGAAGCTGCAAGTTTGTGAGAACAACTGGGTTAGAAGAATAACAAGAACAAAGAGGGTAGACTGAAGAAAGAGGGTAGACTGAAGAAGGACGAATGACATGAGAAAAGAGGTTAGCATGCAATGCAGTGTAACAGGAGGATTATTGAGAAGCCGGATGAGATGGGCAGGCCACTTGCCAAGGATGGATACCGGAAAAATAGCGACGAGAGAAGAGGCGGAACAACATAAAGGACACAGGAAAGGGGAAGGCCACAGCTGAAACGGGAGGACTGCGTGAGGAGTGAGATGAGAAGATTAGGAGAGGATGAAATATGGAGAGAGGGAGCGATGGACAGAGAACTATGGAAGGAAAAGACACAGAGAGTGGTTCAGCTTTACTGTACCTGACCCTCACACCTGTACAGCAGGGAATAAGGAGAAGTGCAACATTAAATAAACAACTATTTTAAATAGCCCACCTGCTTTCGATGTTTTGCTCGCGGGTGTGTAACTGTGTGCCTATTATCTATATGCCAGACAACTTATACAAACATGTTCACAAACATAAATAACACAAGAGCAGTTCAACACAGCGGTAGAGTATGCTCTATACACAATACATACTGTGAGAAGTGTCCTTTAACAATTGCCGAATACAGTGTACCTACCGTCTGAAGCAGCCCTCCAGAATTCAATCCTGCACTTTTGAGGTTTGTTTAACTGAGATGAAGTTTTATGTCTACTTAAATTGCATTTTTGTTAAATGTAATTATTTATATAATCAAAGAATATGATTAGCAATGGTTATGTGAACACTGCCGTAATGCATAGACGATTTGTTTGAATCTACCACCACCACCACACACCCTAAACCCAGTGATTTCGAAGGTGTATTATACTAGTTAATGACGTTTGATCAGTCACCAAAAAAAATGGCTTTACAGAGTTTGTATTATGAAAATATGCTTGCAGTCCGCCCCACAATAAGGATCATTCAATTAAACAATACATCATTGGGTGTCATAAAACATAAAACTGAAGTGATGAAATAATAATATATGGCAATATTAATCGTGGAGCGCAGTTGAGCAGTAGCTAAAGCATCGGACTCTCAATCGAGAGACACGGGTTCGAATCCTGTGCTGCCGTTTCGTTCACCCTACGTTGTTCCAGTTCACTCAGCTGTATGGGTGTCTATCTGGCTACAGACAGTGGTGGATATTTGTGTACGAACAGTCTTCAAGCATTAATTGCAGCGTGACTGAATGTTTTCCAGAGAATTCGAGATGGTGTTCGATTGAACATATCTACCAGGGAGTAAGGTGTACAGCGCTTTCAGCTGCCATGTAAGCGACACGTACTAACCGCGCAATTATCGGAACAGTGGCGCCACCAGCTGGATCAATTTGCTTCGAGGGTTAAAACATGGCTTGTCTTGTCTTGGTTGCGTACTGGCCAACACTCCTTAGGAATCATGCGGTCAGTGTTGGATGCGCATGGTAGTTGAGTTATTAGTCATGTATCAACGCTTGTCTAAATCTATGTGGTTCCGCAATGTTGACTATTGCATCTGGTAGGGAATTTAAATATTTTATTGTTCGGGGGAAATAGGGAAATTTATACATATATATATTTAAATGGTGTGGATAGTGTTGAATGCTTTGCTATTTAGATGCCGTGGTAGGCGTTGTACGGGCTGGAGGAGGTTTTCGACAGGCAAGGATTGGTGAGCTTAGATGGCTTTGTGGAATATGGTGAGGCGTCTGTTCGTTAGTTGTTCTAGGTTTATTTTAATATTACTGACATGCATCCAGTTTCTCTGAATGTATAATCGTTAAGGCAAAAGCGAACTGTCCGTCTTTGGACCATTTATATTTTGTTGATGAGGACCTGGGTGTGGGGTTCCCACACGGGTGTTGAATATTCTAAGAGTGATCGGACAAGGGTTGTGTAGGCAGTTGTTTTAATATTTTGAGGGCACGAGTAGAGATTGCGTCTGATAAATGCTAGGGTACGGTTTGTGAGGTTGTAATCTGATGGATGTGTTTGTTCCAGGTGAGATCTTTGGTGATACATACTCCTAGATAAAGATGATTGTCGGTTTCCTGTAATGTTGCGTTTCCTAGAGTGTAATTTAAATGTTTTACGTTTCTTTCATGGGTTAGTCTCATCACAAAGCATTTGTTGGGTTAAAGTGCATCTGCCAGTCGTGTTCCCATTTTACTAACTCATTTAGGTCTTTCTGTAGTTGTTGTGGGTCAGACTGATTATTGATATCTCTATAGAGAACACAGTCATCTGCAAAGAGATGGACTGTGGAGTGGATATTGCCAGGTAGATGTATTGATGTATATGAGGAAGAGAAGCGGTCCCAATACCGTGCCGTGCGGTACACCTAATAACATATATCCAGGTAGAATGTTATCCACCGACCACCACTCCCTGTTCACGGCACTTGAGAAAGTTAGAGATCCAGACGTGTGATTTGTTGTGGATGCCATATCTCTTTAATTTATTTAGGAGCCGGTTATGGAGAACAATGTCGAATGCTTTTGAGAAGTCCATTATTACCATGTCCACTTGGGATTTATTATTTAGAGAATTCGCTAGGTCATGTGTGATGAGTATTAACTGAGTTTCTGTGGAGTGTTTACTGTGGAAGCCGTGTTGTTTGTTGGATAAGACTGTGTATCGGTCAAAATGGTCCATTATGTTAGAGTAGATAATGTGTTCGAGGAGTTTGCAGTAATTTGATGAAAGGGACCGGTCTCCCTTCTTGAAGACTGGAGTGATGTTGGCACATAACCATGAGAGGGAAAGTTCTCCTGTGATAATTGATTTTTTAAAGATTACTCTGAGGGCTGGAGCTAATTCATTGGCGGAAAGTTGTAAGATTCTGGCTGGCACTTTAACGGGTCGTGTTGATTTGTTTGTGTTTAAGTCATGAAGTAATTTGGCGACTTCTTTTGTTGTGATAGTAATGGACTTTCCCAGGAGCAGACGTAGGAAGTGACCATGATCTCGTATTGATGAACTCAAAGTATGGCTGAAAAAGATCAACAAACCTAAGAATATTGGGCTCAAGTTCAACTTGGACAAACTGAAAGACCCTGCGATCTTGGCATCATTCCAAGCAACAATTGGAGGGACGTTTGCACCATTGCTCACGCTTGAAGAAGATCTAGAAGCGATGACTACCAACATTAATGCAGTGATGACAGAAATAGCAAATTACATCCTAGGGAAAACCGCCGAAAGGCCAAACCCTGGGTCACAGAAGAAATTCCGGAAATGTGTGACACTATGAGATATTCTAAGAAAGACAAGTATATGGAAGAAGGAGCAGCAAAGTACAGTGAGATCAACAAGAAGATCAGAAAGGGAATGAACAAAAACAAAGAAAAATGAATTTTAAAACGGTGCACGGAAATTGAAGACTACCTCACCAACAACAACAGCGAAAGAGCGTACCAAGTCGTGAGAGAACTGACAAAGCAAAGGCAGGAGAAAGTCAACACAATTCAAGACAAAGAAGGGAAATGCCTCACCCAAGAAAAAACATCAACATATGGGCGGAATACTGTTCGGAGTTATACAACTTCCAGACCAACGGAGATCCAAGTGTTCTAAGCCAGCCAAGAATCATCAAATGAGGATGACTTTCCAATTTTACGTGAAGAAGTGGAGATAGCTGTAAGATCATTGAAGAAGGGAAAAGCTGCTGGATTTGACAACATCCCAGCAGAACTGATAATAAACGGAGGAGAAACGGTGATAAAATCCTCACCAACATCTGCAACAAAATATGGCAGACTGGAGAGTGGCCAACAACAAGGACTCAATCACTAATAATTACTCTCCCCAAGAAAGGCAACCTGCAACAATGTCAAAACTACCGAATCATCAGCCTCATTAGCCATGCGAGCAAAGTGATGCTGAGAGTCATCTTGAACAGATTGACACCACAAGTAAAAGAGATCATCGCAGAAGAACAGGCGGGCTTTCGCAGTGGAAGAAGCACCACGAAACAAATATTCAATCTTCGTGTTCTGAGTGAGAAATACCTGCAACATCAACAGGAACTATTCCATGTCTTCATTGATACCAAGAAGGCATTTGACAAGGTGTGGCACTATGGGCGACAATGAAGAAGTACAATATTGGACGAAAACTAGTACACACCAACGAGCAGCTAATCGCTAAAGCTAGCAGCGCAGTACTAGTGCAAGGCGCTGTAGGTGAATGGTTCCACACATCAGTCGGAGTCCGTCAAGGATGCCTCTTGTCACCTACATTATTCAACACTTTCCTGGAACGAATAATGACAGATGCCCTGGAAGATCACACTGGCACAGTCAACATTGGAGGACGCATCATCACCAACCTACGGTTCACTGACGACAACGACGGGTTGGCTGGGAGTGAAGAGGAACTTGCTAACCTTGTGAACCGACTGGACGAAACATCAGCCAGATATGGAATGGAAATTAGCACCATCTTTCTGTATGCATGCGAATCATGGACCCTCACAGCGGAACTGCAAAGAAGAATATTGCTGCATTGGAAATGAAATGCTACCGAAGAATCCTCGGTATTTCCTACACTGACCACATCACCAACGATGAATTCAGAAAAATCATCACTCAACATGTGGGACATTACGAAGACCTGCTGACCACAGTAAAAAAGAGGTAACTGAGATGGTATGGCCATGTAACACGATCAAGCGGGCTCACAAAACAATACTACAAGGAACAGTACCGGGGAAAAGAAGACAGCGAAGGTTGAGGAAGAAATGGTCAGACAATATTGCAGAATGGACTGGGAAAACTTTCGCAGAAACTCAGACATTAGCACACAACCGCGAAGACTGGCGTCGACTGGTGAAACATTCAACAATGCAACGCTAAGGCGGGTTACGGGAGCAATAAGTAAGTAAGTGATGTCAGGCATAGCTGGTATGTTTGAGTATGGTTCTTGTGGTAGGTTGGTGTTTATATTTGTAAAGACTGATTTAAATTGGTTATTGAGGATTTCGGCTTTAAGTCTGTTGTCTGATTCTACTCTGTTGTTTTTCATTAAGGTTGGTATTCAAACTGTATCAACTTTAAAGATGTTTATGTTTGACCAGAATCGTTTTGGTGAGTAGGAACAAATGGATGATATATATCTTCTGTGAGCATCTCTTGTCTCTCTGTGCACGATTTTACATGCCTTACAAAACAATTCATAGCTGGCTTGATTTCCATGTAGTTTGTGAGTGTTGAAAGCCCTTTGTTTACGTTTGTGTAGTCGTTTGATTCGCTTATTTATCCACGGTGTTTGGTTACGCTATGAGATTATTTTTGTTGGTATGTGAGAGTTCATTATTGAGTCAAGGACAGTTTGGAATTCTGTATATATTTAATCAAATGTGTTCATGGATGTATCCCTTGATACACACTCATTGCTCCATTTGAGCAGGTCTTCTTTGAGAGCCTGCATGTTATAACTTTATGGTATATGTATATTTTGCGTGGATTTTGCTTTATGACCCTGGGCTTGCAGCTGTTTATGATTATTGGGATGCCGCCATAATCGCTTATTCCTGGTACTACTGTAGATCTTTCAACAAGGGTGGGGTTAGTTGTGAAGAACAAGTCCAAACTGTTGTTTAGTCTGGTGGGTTCATGTACAACTTGTTCAAGTCCAAAGTCATTAGCAATTTCAAGTACCATTTTGAATAAGCCGGGAGCAGCGCCGCCTGACTTTGCGCTGAGTAGGTCCCAATCCATGTCGGGAAAGTTAAAGTCTCCACCTAGCCATAGATGTTATTTGTTTGTGCGTTTAATTTTGTTCATGGATTCTCGTAGTTCATGCATGTATTTGTTTGTGTTACCAAATTGGGTTGATCTGTAGAATGCTCCTATTGTGATATATTTCGTTCCTTGTATTTTGATGGTGACCAAGATAATTTCACAATTACTATCGAGGTCTGTTCTGTGCGTTCCTTAGAGGTCAGTCTTTAGTGCTATTAGGACTCCTCCTTTTGAGTTGTCAAAGTCTCTGTCTTTTTGAATAATTGAACAATTGAGGGGAACAGTTCACTGCTATCAACTGAGCTGTCTGTGTGTGTTTCAGTGCCTATAATTATGTCAGGGTTGTAATTTTCAATGCACACGGCAAGGTCCGAAACTGTGCTCCTGTTACTACAAAAGTTTATTACCATGGGTTTCATGGATTGTCTCTTAGTAGGTGTTTCCTGTGTATTTCTTAGTTCTACTTGTTTTACATGGTCTAGTACTATTCGAATTACTGCTTGTGTTATTATTCCTTTGTTTGTATGGAGAAGAAGAAAAGGCTAGAGGTGGGCTTAGTGGTTCACAGCAATCAGATGTGGGCATGTCTGACAATATAGGGATGCTGTTTGTTAGCTCTATGGTTGAGTTTGAAAAAAGTGAACTTGCGAAATTAGGAATGCCGCACTGGCAGCAAGTCCCTGAGACTGGGCTGTTTCGGAGAGCATTTTATGCAAATGTCGACATTCTCATGCAACCTACATGGTACCATGAATTGCAATGATCACAGCATGTCGCTCGCTGGTCCCATCTTGCTGCTTTTTTGTAGATGGCACAAGGGAATTTGGGCTTGTACGGACCTGGGTTTTGGTTAAGATCACCAGCTTGCATGAGGATTAAGACGGCAAAGCATGTTGGATGTTTTAGGTGTAAGGATGTTACCTTGTAAAAGTTTTTTGATTTCCATCCAGTCATGGTGTTTGTGGATGCTGGGACGTACTTGTAATCAAAGTCTGGGGACATAACTAGAGATAGCTGAGGATTGGCAGTTCTATTAAAACTTTCTCCATGGTTTTCCCAGTGTTTCAGTTCTACCCCACGTGTTAGTCCAAATACTAGTAGTGTAGAGACGGCACAACAGTTCATCTTGGATTTGAGCGTAGTAATCACAATATGTATCAAATTTCAATATTAAAGTATAAAACCACAGTAATTATATAATCACAGTCGATATAGTCACAAAGTTTGTCTTCAGTGTAAAATTGCAATAAATGTAAAGCATAGTTCTTATAAATATCAAGCTGCGGTAAAATATTACATAAAAATCAAGTTGGTAAAAACGTAAAAGTAATAAAAATGATAATTGCTCTAATAAAAGTTGAGTAACTGTTTTTTTATAGGCTGCAGTATTTTAAATCTAACAGACTAAAGGAGAGCGTGTGATTTTGTTACAAGACGCTTTATGCAGCCAATCGGAGACATCAGTCGTGACCATAATTTGATGTATCACCATTATGCCGATGACTTACAATTGTTATGTCATTTTGACTTGAATGTCAATTCTCATACTACCGCTGTGCATCGTGTCGAGCAGTGCATCGACGACATCAAATCCTGGATGACGTTCAACTACTTGCTGATGAATGATGCAAAAACCGAGGTTCTACCGGTTGTACCCAGGTCGGTATCTGATTTGGTTTCTAGACTGCATGTGCACGTTGGTTCTGAAGTCGTCTATGCCGCCGAATGTGTGAGAGATCTTGATGTCTACTTAGATAAACATCTTGGCATGACGACGCAGGTTGCTCGTACCATTAGTACCTGTTCACTGCATTTACGTAACATCGCCCAAATTCACCGTTACCTGCCACAGTCGACAACAGAACGTGTTGTAACTGCAATGATAACGTCACACTTAGATTATTGCAATTCGCTTCTGTTTGGCACTTCTGCCAAGAACATCGGCAGGCTGCAGCGACTGCATAATGCTGCTGTTCGCCTAATAACTCGGCGTGCGCGATGTGACAGTGCGTTACCACTACTGCGCCAACTCCACTGGCTGCCTGTCCAGCAACGGATTACCTACAAAATAGCAGAACTTACACATAAGGCGTTAAATGCTGAACTCTCGCCACCATATATGCAGTCACTTGTGTCAGTTTATAAACCAGCCAGACATCTTCGTTCTGCTGAAGGTAACAATCTTGTCGTTGCGAGAGCCCGAACCAAAGCTGGTGAATGCGCATTCGTCCACGCTGCCGCTATAATATCGAATGGTCTACCAACTACTGTTACTTCCAAAACCTCCCTGCAATCCTTCAAGGCAGCCTTAAAAACTCACCTTTTCATACACTGCTAGAAAAATCACAGAATCATTTTTATTCTAAGTTATTCATATTTTTATCTTTATCTTTTTAACAGCCGAAAGAACATTTTAAGTACTTACTTTACCATGAAATTTGTTTTATTTTTTATCTACTGATGTTTACACAGCATTAGTATCTTAATTAGTTTATTTTTATATTTACATTTTTTAATGTTTACTATTTATATTTTAGATTTATGTCAAGCGCTATGAACGTTATGGATATGGCGCTATATAAAATAAAGATTATTATTATTATTTGTGCAGTGCAATTGAAATGTAGGTCTTCGCCCTGGTTGGGGGCCCAAGGGCAATACTGCATAAAGCGCATCTTGGTGAAAGGCCTGTTAGTAGACAGTTTATTGTATATTGTGTTTACTGTTGGATTTTAATTTTAAAATCCAAACACGGTGGACTGAAGAAGTAGCGAAAGCAATTGGAGAAAAGAGAAAGGTATGGAAAGAAATAGAAGGGATCAAGGGGAATGGAGGATAACCAGGCATTGCTGTACAGCAGCTGTATGGACAGAAATAGAAGGGATCAATGGGAATGGAGGACAACCGGGCATTGCCATACAGCAGCTGTATAGACAGAAATAGAAGGGATCAAGGGGAATGGAGGACAACCGGGCATTGCCATACAGCAGCTGTATAGACAGAAATAGAAGGGATCAAGGGGAATGGAGGACAACCAGGCATTGCCATACAGCAGCTGTATGGACAGAAAAAGAAGGCAGCTACGAGAGCTGTGGATAAAGCAAAGAGAAATGGAAGAGGAACTATACAGAAAGCTAGATGAGGACAGTGGAAAGAAGATGATTTATAAGATGGCTCGAGAGAGGGATGAAGACAGCAAATATGTAAAAACTGGAACAGTAATTAAGGACAAGAATGGAAAGCTAGTTACGGAGAGGAAATATGTGCTACAGGTTTGGGAAGAGTATTTCAAGATTCTGCTGAACCAACAAGAAAGCAAAGAACTAGATCTGCTTCTCTGTAAATGACCTCCCTCTCTTCTTGATCCAGTGCCCCCCCCCCCCGCCGATATCTCCACTTCTTCGTTTCCCGGGATGTTACGGTGAGTGTTTCCAAGGAATGAATCGGTGTTGACCACAGGGCCCCAGTCATGATTCTTGGGGACTGAGTCTGAACCTTTGAGATTCTCTGTAAGTTGGTTTTTGTATTCACTGGTTGATTAATCTGAATATCGTAAATTAATATACAGACTTGTCTTTAACTAGTATATTTAAAATTGCTGTGCGCTACAGCTGTAAATGTACATTTCGTATGTAATTATGTTAATATTTGTTCCACCAACGTTGTGTGGGAGCACACACTTTTGAAAGTTGAAGGTCCTACCGACCAACAACTTTTTAGCTAAGGTGTAGAACGCTGCTCGGAGGGCATCTTCATTTGGTGGGCTTTGTAGATCATTTAGTTTCCATTGGATCTGTTTAGTCTGAGGCCAGATTGCTGTGGAGTGATGATCTGTCGGTTCTCCAGGTACCATGTCAGTCTGGTGTTGATCAGCCTTTCCATCATTGCTAAACACAGCTTGTTAGGCTGATGGGTCAGGAACTGTCTGCTTTTAGATAAAGATAAAACATGTTTTATTACCAACTCAGCTGAGCTGGATTCACATTACAGAGTCGATAAAAGAATACAATTAATACAGTGAAACGTTACACATTATTAAAATAATTTTCTTTTTGTCATTTGATGTTTATTGCAGTTGTATAACCCCATGGTATTTAAGAGTTACTATATTTGTTCGGCCGGATTCTTGGCAATGGGTACATAGCACTCCCTCTTATAGCATAATTGATGTGTCTTTTTCAGGTAGGAGATAGTTTAATTAGTGTGTCCTAATTTTCATGTATACATAGTATATACATAAAATAGTTTAAACAAATGCAAAGTCATGTCTTATATAAGAATGACAGATGTAACAGTTAGAAATATGACAACATGATTCATAATTCTTGATAAAGTATTTGTTTGTATAAGTGGAAGAAACATATAAGCTCGTGTAGAAATTGTATCAAGGATGATATTTGGAGTATTGTTAACAGTTTGTATAATGTTGGGTCTGATGTACTTTTTTTGCGTATTGATGATTAACTCTGGGAATAAATAAGTTGTTTTTTTGTAATACAATTTGAGCTGCTGGGGTCTATAGATGTCATCCAACTTAAGAAATTCTTAAACATTCTTTGAAGATGAGATCTGTGTGAGAATTGTATATACTTAAAGTAATTATTCGCACTGCTTTCTTTTGAAGTTTAAAAATGCGATGGGCTAAATGACCCCACACCAATATGCCATAATTAATCTTGGGAAGAATGAGCGAATTATACATTATAAATAATATATTCTTAGGTAATACATATTTTTATTGAATTTATTCGCTGTTTTGTTTATATGGCGGTCCCAATTCAGGTGTTGGTTCTAATTCTTTATTTATGTTTTGATTTTGGACTTGGCCATCCAGAGATTGGAACTGCACTTCAATGTACTAAAAAGGGTGGTGTCGTCTTGTCTTTCTTTCAAAGTCTGTAGGCCAACATAACTAAGTATTTCAGCATAACTTGTACCAGGGAAAATGAATTTTAGTACTCTTTTCTGTATCATTTCAATATTGTCTGACTAGTATTTATGTAAATTAGTATGTCACAAGGGAATGCATATTCAAGTACCGGTCTCACAACGCTGACATATACAGTCGCCAGGTCATTCTGGCTAATTCCAGCCCGTTTTAATTGATACAACACGTATAATCGTTTCCCAGCCTTTTTCACAATATTCTCTACATGTTTATTCCATGTAAGATTATGTTAGACTGTAACACCTAGAAGTTTGGAATGGTCTACTTGATCCAAATTTCATTGATCTTTATTTTTTGTATGGTATTTCGAAAATTACCATCTTGTCCAAAACTGATGATCATCTCTTTTGATTTTCCTTAATTAATTTTCATGTCATTCTGTTCTGTCCACCTGGTGGCAATGTCAACCGATTCTTGCGTAGCAGATGCACCTTTTCTATCGCTTACTTCGAATATTGTACTGTCGTCTACATATTTATATAACGCAACAGGCGTTTCTAAATCGTTTATGTAGACTAGGAAACATTTAGGTCCATATATGATTCCCTGTGGTACTCCCCCATTTGGGTGATCAAAATGCGAATATAAATGTCCTATTTTTACATATTAAGATATGTCTAGTGAACATGCTGTCATCCATATTATAATGTGCGTGAGTAAATCATACAATTGTAACTTTTCAAGTAACAAATGATGATTGATGAGGTCAAACGCTTTGCTAAAATCTAGCATGACAACTCGGACTTAAGAATACAGATTATCAGTCGCCTCATACCACATGTGTACCAATTCGACGAGAACGTTTGTGTAGATGTTCCACCAATTCCACCAAATTGCCTAGAATCTATTTTTCTTCTATTTTTTTATCCACCCATTTCATTACGATTGACTCAAACACCTTAGCATATATTGGAGTTAGTGATATTGGTCTAATGTCCTTTTCAATCGACATATGTGGGTTTATTTTTGGCAACGGTATTACGTTCGCCATTTTCCATTCCATAGGAAGTCCTCCTTTTCGCATTGACTTATTAAAATAGCAGTTAATGGAGGAAGGAGGACGACTGCGTGATTCCTTAACACCAAGCAGGAATGCAATCAGGTAATGGAGGAAGGAGGACGACTGCGTGATCCCTTAACACCCAGGCAGGAATGCTATCAGGTAATGGAGGAAGGAGGACGTCTGCGTGATCCCATAACACCCAAGCAGGAATGCTATCGGGTAATGGAGGAAGGAGGACGCCTGCGTCATCCCTTAACACACAAGCAGGAATGCTATCGGATAATGGAGGAAGGAGGACGACTGGGTGATCCCTTAACACCCAAGCAGGAATGCTATCGGGTAATGGAGGGAGGAGGACGACTGCGTGATACCTTAACACCCAAGTAGGAATGCTATCAGGTAATGGAGGAAGGAGGACGACTGCGTGATCCCCTAACACCCAAGCAGGAATGCTATCGGGTAATGGAGGAAGGAGGACGTTTGCATGATTCCTTAACACCCAAGCAGGAATGCTATCAGGTAATGGAGGAAGGAGGACGACAGCGTGATCCCTTAACACCCAAGCAGGAATGTTATCGGGTAATGGAGGAAGGAGGATGTCTGCGTGATCCCTTAACACCCAAGCAGGAATGCTATCAGGTAATGGAGGAAGGAGGACGTCTGCGTGATCCCTTAACACCCAAGCAGGAATGCTATCAGGTAATGGAGGAAGGAGGACGACTGCGTGATCCCCTAACACCCAAGCAGGAATGCTATCGGGTAATGGAGGAAGGAGGACGTCTGCATGATCCCTTAACACCCAAGCAGGAATGCTATCAGGTAATGGAGGAAGGAGGACGACTGCGTGATCCCTTAACACCCAAGCAGGAATGCTATCAGGTAATGGAGGAAGGAGGACGACTGCGTGATCCCTTAACACCCAAGCAGGAATGCTATCAGGTAATGGAGGAAAGACGACGACTGCGTGATCCCTTAACACCCAAGCAAGAATGCTATCAGGTAATGGAGGAAGGAGGACGACTGCGTGATCCCTTAACACCCAAGCAGGAATGCTATCAGGTAATGGAGGAAGGAGGACGACTGCGTGATCCCTTAACACCCAAGCAGGAATGCTATCAGGTAATGGAGGAAGGAGGACGACTGCGTGATCCCTTAACACCCAAGCAGGAATACTATCGGGTAATGGAGGAAGGAGGACGTCTGCGTGATCCCTTAACACCCAAGCAGGAATGCTATCAGGGAATGGAGGAAGGAGGACGTCTGCGTGATCCCGTAACACCCAAGCAGGAATGCTATCGGGTAATGGAGGAAGGAGGACGACTGCGTGATCCCTTAACACCTAACCAGGAATACTATCGGGTAATGGAGGAAGGAGGACGACTGCGTGATCCCTTAACACCCAAGCAGGAATGCTATCAGGTAATGGAGGAAGGAGGACGACTGCGTGATACCTTAACACCCAAGCAGGAATGCTAACAGGTAATGGAAGAAGGAGGACGACTGCGTGATCCCTTAACACCCAAGCAGGAATGCTATCGGGTAATGGAGGAAGGAGGACGCCTGCGTGATCCCTTAACACACAAGCAGAAATGCTATTGGGTAATGGAGGAAGGAGGACGACTGCGTGATCCCTTAACACCCAAGCAGGAATGCTATCGGGTAATGGAGGAAGGAGGATGTCTGCGTGATCCCTTAACACCCAAGCAGGAATGCCATCAGGTAATGGAGGAAGGAGGACGACAGCGTGATCCCTTAACACCTAAGCAGGAATTCTATCAGGTAATGGAGGAAGGAGGACGACTGCGTGATCCCTTAACACCCAAGCAGGAATGCTATCAGGTAATGGAGGAAGGAGGACGACTGTGTGATCCCTTAACACCCAAGCAGGAATGCCATCAGGTAATGGAGGAAGGAGGACGACTGCGTGATCCCTTAACACCCAAGCAGGAATACTATCGGATAATGGAGGAAGGAGGACGTCTGCGTGATCCCTTAACACCCAAGCAGGAATGCTATCAGGGAATGGAGGAAGGAGGACGTCTGCGTGATCCCGTAACACCCAAGCAGGAATGTTATCGGGTAATGGAGGAAGGAGGACGACTGCGTGATCCCTTAACACCTAAGCAGGAATACTATCGGGTAATGGAGGAAGGAGGACGACTGCGTGATCCCTTAACACCCAAGCAGGAATGCTATCAGGTAATGGAGGAAGGAGGACGACTGCGTGATCCCTTAACACCCAAGCAGGAATGCTATCAGGTAATGGAGGAAGGAGGACGACTGCGTGATCCCTTAACACCCAAGCAGGAATACTATCGGGTAATGGAGGAAGGAGGACGTCTGCGTGATCCCTTAACACCCAAGCAGGAATGCTATCAGGGAATGGAGGAAGGAGGACGTCTGCGTGATCCCGTAACACCCAAGCAGGAATGCTATCGGGTAATGGAGGAAGGAGGACGACTGCGTTATCCCTTAACACCTAACCAGGAATACTATCGGGTAATGGAGGAAGGAGGACGACTGCGTGATCCCTTAACACCCAAGCAGGAATGCTATCAGGTAATGGAGGAAGGAGGACGACTGCGTGATACCTTAACACCCAAGCAGGAATGCTAACAGGTAATGGAAGAAGGAGGACGACTGCGTGATCCCTTAACACCCAAGCAGGAATGCTATCGGGTAATGGAGGAAGGAGGACGCCTGCGTGATCCCTTAACACACAAGCAGAAATGCTATTGGGTAATGGAGGAAGGAGGACGACTGCGTGATCCCTTAACACCCAAGCAGGAATGCTATCGGGTAATGGAGGAAGGAGGATGTCTGCGTGATCCCTTAACACCCAAGCAGGAATGCCATCAGGTAATGGAGGAAGGAGGACGACAGCGTGATCCCTTAACACCTAAGCAGGAATTCTATCAGGTAATGGAGGAAGGAGGACGACTGCGTGATCCCTTAACACCCAAGCAGGAATGCTATCAGGTAATGGAGGAAGGAGGACGACTGTGTGATCCCTTAACACCCAAGCAGGAATGCTATCAGGTAATGGAGGAAGGAGGACGACTGCGTGATCCCTTAACACCCAAGCAGGAATACTATCGGGTAATGGAGGAAGGAGGACGTCTGCGTGATCCCTTAACACCCAAGCAAGAATGCTATCAGGGAATGGAGGAAGGAGGACGTCTGCGTGATCCCGTAACACCCAAGCAGGAATGCTATCGGGTAATGGAGGAAGGAGGACGACTGCGTGATCCCTTAACACCTAAGCAGGAATACTATCGGGTAATGGAGGAAGGAGGACGACTGCGTGATCCCTTAACACCCAAGCAGGAATGCTATCAGGTAATGAAGGAAGGAGGACGACTGCGTGATACCTTAACACCCAAGCAGGAATGCTAACAGGTAATGGAAGAAGGAGGACGACTGCGTGATCCCTTAACACCCAAGCAGGAATGCTATCGGGTAATGGAGGAAGGAGGACGCCTGCGTGATCCCTTAACACACAAGCAGGAATGCTATTGGGTAATGGAGGAAGGAGGACGACTGCGTGATCCCTTAACACCCAAGCAGGAATGCTATCGGGTAATGGAGGAAGGAGGATGTCTGCGTGATCCCTTAACACCCAAGCAGGAATGCCATCAGGTAATGGAGGAAGGAGGACGACAGCGTGATCCCTTAACACCTAAGCAGGAATTCTATCAGGTAATGGAGGAAGGAGGACGACTGCGTGATCCCTTAACACCCAAGCAGGAATGCTATCAGGTAATGGAGGAAGGAGGACGACTGCGTGATCCCCTAATACCTAAGCAGGAATGTTATCGGGTAATGGAGGAAGGAGGACGTTTGCATGATTCCTTAACACCCAAGCAGGAATGCTATCAGGTAATGGAGGAAGGAGGACGATTGCGTGATCCCTTAACACCCAAGCAGGAATGCTATCGGGTAATAGAGGAAGGAGGATGTCTGCGTGATCCCTTAACACCCAAGCAGGAATGTTATCAGGTAATGGAGGAAGGAGGACGACAGCGTGATCCCTTAACACCCAAGCAGGAATGCTATCGGGTAATGGAGGAAGGAGGATGTCTGCGTGATCCCTTAACACCCAAGCAGGAATGCCATCAGGTAATGGAGGAAGGAGGACGACAGCGTGATCCCTTAACACCTAAGCAGGAATTTTATCAGGTAATGGAGGAAGGAGGACGACTGCGTGATCCCTTAACACCCAAGCAGGAATGCTATCAGGTAATGGAGGAAGGAGGACGACTGTGTGATCCCTTAACACCCAAGCAGGAATGCCATCAGGTAATGGAGGAAGGAGGACGACTGCGTGATCCCTTAACACCCAAGCAGGAATACTATCGGATAATGGAGGAAGGAGGACGTCTGCGTGATCCCTTAACACCCAAGCAGGAATGCTATCAGGGAATGGAGGAAGGAGGACGTCTGCGTGATCCCGTAACACCCAAGCAGGAATGTTATCGGGTAATGGAGGAAGGAGGACGACTGCGTGATCCCTTAACACCTAAGCAGGAATACTATCGGGTAATGGAGGAAGGAGGACGACTGCGTGATCCCTTAACACCCAAGCAGGAATGCTATCAGGTAATGGAGGAAGGAGGACGACTGCGTGATCCCTTAACACCCAAGCAGGAATGCTATCAGGTAATGGAGGAAGGAGGACGACTGCGTGATCCCCTAACACCCAAGCAGGAATGCTATCGGGTAATGGAGGAAGGAGGACGTCTGCGTGATTCCTTAACACCCAAGCAGGAATGCTATCAGGTAATGGAGGAAGGAGGACGACTGCGTGATCCCTTAACACCCAAGCAGGAATGCTATCGGGTAATGGAGGAAGGAGGACGTTTGCATTATTCCTTAACACCCAAGCAGGAATGCTATCAGGTAATGGAGGAAGGAGGACGACTGCGTGATCCCTTAACACCCAAGCAGGAATGCTATCAGGTAATGGAGGAAGGAGGACGACTGCGTGATACCTTAACACCCAAGCAGGAATGCTAAAAGGTAATGGAAGAAGGAGGACGACTGCGTGATCCCTTAACACCCAAGCAGGAATGCTATCGGGTAATGGAGGAAGGAGGGACATATATTGATCCCTTAACACACAAGCAGAAATGCTATTGGGTAATGGAGGGAAGGGAGGACGACTGCGTGATCAACAACA
>CM034536.1:34552922-34573563 GCA_020002185.1 Paraescarpia echinospica
CCCAAGCAGGAATGCCATCAGGTAATGGAGGAAGGAGGACGACAGCGTGATCCCTTAACACCTAAGCAGGAATTTTATCAGGTAATGGAGGAAGGAGGACGACTGCGTGATCCCTTAACACCCAAGCAGGAAGGCTATCAGGTAATGGAGGAAGGAGGACGACTGCATGATCCCCTAATACCTAAGCAGGAATGCTATCGGGTAATGGAGGAACGAGGACGTTTGCATGATTCCTTAACACCCAAGCAGGAATGCTATCAGGTAATGGAGGAAGGAGGACGACTGCGTGATCCCTTAACACCCAAACAGGAATGCTATCGGGTAATGGAGGAAGGAGGATGTCTGCGTGATCCCTTAACACCCATGCAGGAATGCTATCAGGTAATGGAGGAAGGAGGACGACAGCGTGATACCTTAACACCCAAGCAGGAATGCTAACAGGTAATGGAGGAAGGAGGACGCCTGCGTGATCCCTTAACACACAAGCAGGAATGTTATTGGGTAATGGAGGAAGGAGGACGACTGCGTGATTTCTTAACACCCAAGCAGGAATGCTATCGGGAAATGGAGGAAGGAGGATGTCTGCGTGATCCCTTAACACCCAAGCAGGAATGCCATCAGGTAATGGAGGAAGGAGGACGACAGCGTGATCCCTTAACACCTAAGCAGGAATTCTATCAGGTAATGGAGGAAGGAGGACGACTGCGTGATCCCTTAACACCCAAGCAGGAATGCTATCAGGTAATGGAGGAAGGAGGACGACTGCGTGATCCCCTAATACCTAAGCAGGAATGTTATCGGGTAATGGAGGAAGGAGGACGTTTGCATGATTCCTTAACACCCAAGCAGGAATGCTATCGGGTAATGGAGGAAGGAGGACGCCTGCGTGATCCCTTAACACACAAGCAGAAATGCTATTGGGTAATGGAGGAAGGAGGACGACTGCGTGATCCCTTAACACCCAAGCAGGAATGCTATCGGGTAATGGAGGAAGGAGGATGTCTGCGTGATCCCTTAACACCCAAGCAGGAATGCCATCAGGAAATGGAGGAAGGAGGACGACAGCGTGATCCCTTAACACCTAAGCAGGAATTCTATCAGGTAATGGAGGAAGGAGGACGACTGCGTGATCCCTTAACACCCAAGCAGGAATGCTATCAGGTAATGGAGGAAGGAGGACGACTGTGTGATCGCTTAACACCCAAGCAGGAATGCTATCAGGTAATTGAGGAAGGAGGACGACTGCGTGATCCCTTAACACCCAAGC
The DNA here is from genome assembly GCA_020002185.1 of Paraescarpia echinospica. Taxonomy (NCBI): domain Eukaryota; kingdom Metazoa; phylum Annelida; class Polychaeta; order Sabellida; family Siboglinidae; genus Paraescarpia; species Paraescarpia echinospica. Next base: position 34,554,190 of record CM034536.1, read on the forward strand.
AGGAATACTATCGGGTAATGGAGGAAGGAGGACGTCTGCGTGATCCCTTAACACCCAAGCAGGAATGCTATCAGGGAATGGAGGAAGGAGGACGTCTGCGTGATCCCGTAACACCCAAGCAGGAATGCTTTCGGGTAATGGAGGAAGGAGGACGACTGCGTGATCCCTTAACACCCAAGCAGGAATGCTATCAGGTAATGGAGGAAGGAGGACGACAGCGTGATACCTTAACAACCAAGCAGGAATGCTAACAGGTAATGGAAGAAGGAGGACGACTGCGTGATCCCTTAACACCCAAGCAGGAATGCTATCGGGTAATGGAGGAAGGAGGACGCCTGCGTGATCCCTTAACACCCAAGCAGGAATGCTGTGGAGTAATGGAGGAAGGAGGACGACTGCAGCTGATCCCTTAACACTAGCTTAGGAATGCTATCAGGTAATGGAGGAAAGGAGGAGATGTCTGCATGATACCTAATACCTAAGCAGGAATATTTATCAGGTAATGGAGAGGAAGGAGGACGTTTTGCATGATTCCTTAACACTAACAGGAATGCTATCAGAGTAATGGAGGAAGGACATGCGTGATCCCATATATACCCAAGCAGGAATGCTATCAGGTAATGGAGGAAGGAGGACGACTGCGTGATCCCTTAACACCCAAGCAGGAATGCTATCGGGTAATGGAGGAAGCAGGATGTCTGCGTGATCCCTTAACACCCAAGCAGGAATGCTATCAGATAATGGAGGAAGGAGGACGACAGCGTGATCCATTAACACCCAAGCAGGAATGCTATCAGGTAATGGAAGAAGGAGGACGACTGCGTGATCCCTTAACACCCAAGCAGGAATGCTATCAGGTAATGGAGGAAGGAGGACGACTGCGTGATACCTTAACACACAAGCAGGAATGCTATTGGGTAATGGAGGAAGGAGGACGACTGCGTGATCCCTTAACACCCAAGCAGGAATGCTATCGGGTAATGGAGGAAGGAGGACGCCTGCGTGATCCCTTAACACACAAGCAGGAATGCTATTGGGTAATGGAGGAAGGAGGACGAATGCGTGATCCCTTAACACCCAAGCAGGAATGCTATCGGGTAATGGAGGAAGGAGGATGTCTGCGTGATCCCTTAACACCCAAGCAGGAATGCTATCAGGTAATGGTGGAAGGAGGACGACAGCGTGATCCCTTAACACCCAAGCAGGAATGCTATCAGGTAATGGAGGAAGGAGGACGACTGCGTGATCCCTTAACACCCAAGCAGGAATGCTATCGGGTAATGGAGGAAGGAGGACGCCTGCGTGATCCCTTAACACACAAGCAGGAATGCTATTGGGTAATGGAGGAAGGAGGACGACTGCGTGATCCCTTAACACCCAAGCAGGAATGCTATCGGGTAATGGAGGAAGGAGGATGTCTGCGTGATCCCATAACACCCAAGCAGGAATGCCATCAGGTAATGGAGGAAGGAGGACGACAGCGTGATCCCTTAACACCTAAGCAGGAATTTTATCAGGTAATGGAGGAAGGAGGACGACTGCGTGAACCCTTAACACCCAAGCAGGAATGCTATCAGGTAATGGAGGAAGGAGGACGACTGCGTGATCCCCTAATACCTAAGCAGGAATGCTATCGGGTAATGGAGGAACGAGGACGTTTGCATGATTCCTTAACACCCAAGCAGGAATGCTACCAGGTAATGGAGGAAGGAGGACGACTGCGTGATCCCTTAACACCCAAACAGGAATGCTAACGGGTAATGGAGGAAGGAGGATGTCTGCGTGATCCATTAACACCCATGCAGGAATGCTATCAGGTAATGGAGGAAGGAGGACGACAGCGTGATCCCTTAACACCCAAGCAGGAATGCTATCAGGTAATGGAAGAAGGAGGACGACTGCGTGATCCCTTAACACCCAAGCAGGAATGCTATCAGGTAATAGAGGAAGGAGGACGACTGCGTGATACCTTAACACCCAAGCAGGAATGCTAACAGGTAATGGAGGAAGGAGGACGCCTGCGTGATCCCTTAACACACAAGCAGGAATGCTATTGGGTAATGGAGGAAGGAGGACGACTGCGTGATCCCTTAACACCCAAGCAGGAATGCTATCGGGTAATGGAGGAAGGAGGATGTCTGCTTGATCCCCTAACACCCAAGCAGGAATGCCATCAGGTAATGGAGGAAGGAGGACGACAGCGTGATCCCTTAACACCTAAGCAGGAATTCTATCAGGTAATGGAGGAAGGAGGACGACTGCGTGATCCCTTAACACCCAAGCAGGAATGCTATCAGGTAATGGAGGAAGGAGGACGACTGCGTGATCCCCTAATACCTAAGCAGGAATGTTATCGGGTAATGGAGGAAGGAGGATGTCTGCGTGATCCCTTAACACCCAAGCAGGAATGCTATCAGGTAATGGTGGAAGGAGGACGACAGCGTGATCCCTTAACACCCAAGCAGGAATGCTATCAGGTAATGGAAGAAGGAGGACGACTGCGTGATCCCTTAACACCCAAGCAGGAATGCTATCAGGTAATGGAGGAAGGAGGACGACTGCGTGATACCTTAACACCCAAGCAGGAATGATAACAGGTAATGGAGGAAGGAGGACGCCTGCGTGATCCCTTAACACACAAGCAGGAATGCCATTGGGTAATGGAGGAAGGAGGACGACTGCGTGATCCCTTAACACCCAAGCAGGAATGCTATCGGGTAATGGAGGAAGGAGGATGTCTGCGTGATCCCTTAACACCCAAGCAGGAATGCCATCAGGTAATGGAGGAAGGAGGACGACAGCGTGATCCCTTAACACCTAAGCAGGAATTCTATCAGGTAATGGAGGAAGGAGGACGACTGCGTGATCCCTTAACACCCAATCAGGAATGCTATCAGGTAATGGAGGAAGGAGCACGACTGCGTGATCCCCTAATACCTAAGCAGGAATGCTATCGGGTAATGGAGGAAGGAGGACGTTTGCATGATTCCTTAACACCCAAGCAGGAATGCTATCAGGTAATGGAGGAAGGAGGACGACTACGTGATCCCTTAACACCCAAGCAGGAATGCTATCGGGTAATGGAGGAAGGAGGACGTTTGCATGATTCCTTAACACCCAAGCAGGAAGGCTATCAGGTAATGGAGGAAGGAGGACGACTGCGTGATCCTTAACACCCAAGCAGGAATGCTATCTGGTAATGAGGAAGGAGGAGTCTGCATGATCCCTTAACACCCAAGCAGGAATGCTATCAGGTAATGGAGGAAGGAGGACGACAGCGTGATCCCTTAACACCCAAGCAGGAATGCTATCAGGTAATGGAGGAAGGAGGACGACTGCGTGATCCCCTAACACCCAAGCAGGAATGCTATCAGGTAATGGAGGAAGGAGGACGACTGCGTGATACCTTAACACCCAAGCAGGAATGCTATCAGGTAATGGAGGAAGGAGGACGACAGCCTGATCCCTTAACACCCAAGCAGGAATGCTATCGGGTTATGGAGGAAGGAGGATGTCTGCGTGATCCCTTAACACCCAAGCAGGAATGCTATCGGGTTATGGAGGAAGGAGGATGTCTGCGTGATCCCCTAACACCCAAGCAGGAATGCTATCGGGTAATGGAGGAAGGAGGACGTTTGCATGATTCCTTAACACCCAAGCAGGAATGCTATCAGGTAATGGAGGAAGGAGGACGACTGCGTGATACCTTAACACCCAAGCAGGAATGCTAACAGGTAATGGAGGAAGGAGGACGACTGCGTGATCCCTTAACACACAAGCAGGAATGCTATTGGGTAATGGAGGAAGGAGGACGACTGCGTGATCCCTTAACACCCAAGCAGGAATGCTATCGGGTAATGGAGGAAGGAGGATGTCTGCGTGATCCCTTAACACCCAAGCAGGAATGCTATCAGGTAATGGAGGAAGGAGGACGACAGCGTGAACCCTTAACACCTAAGCAGGAATTATATCAGGTAATGGAGGATGGAGGACGACTGCGTGATCCCTTAACACCCAAGCAGGAATGCTATCAGGTAATGGAGGAAGGAGGACGACTGCGTGATCCCCTAATAACTAAGCAGGAATGCTATCGGGTAATGGAGGAAGGAGGACGTTTGCATGATTCCTTAACACCCAAGCAGGAATGCTATCAGGTAATGGAGGAAGGAGGACGACTGCGTGATCCCTTAACACCCAAGCAGGAATGCTATCGGGTAATGGAGGAAGGAGGATGTATGCGTGATCCCTTAACACCCAAGCAGGAATGCTATCAGGTAATGGAGGAAGGAGGACGACAGCGTGATCCCTTAACACCCAAGCAGGAATGCTATCAGGTAATGGAAGAAGGAGGACGACTGCGTGATCCCTTAACACCCAAGCAGGAATGCTATCGGGTAATGGAGGAAGGAGGACGCCTGCGTGATCCCTTAACACACAAGCAGGAATGCTATTGGGTAATGGAGGAAGGAGGACGACTGCGTGATCCCTTAACACCCAAGCAGGAATGCTATCGGGTAATGGAGGAAGGAGGATGTCTGCGTGATCCCATAACACCCAAGCAGGAATGCCATCAGGTAATGGAGGAAGGAGGACGACAGGGTGATCCCTTAACACCTAAGCAGGAATTCTATCAGGTAATGGAGGAAGGAGGACGACTGCGTGATCCCTTAACACCCAAGCAGGAATGCTATCAGATAATGGAGGAAGGAGGACGACTGCGTGATCCCCTAATACCTAAGCAGGAATGTTATCGGGTAATGGAGGAAGGAGGACGTTTGCATGATTCCTTAACACCCAAACAGCAATGCTATCGGGTAATGGAGGAAGGAGGACGACTGCGTGATCCCTTAACACCCAAGCAGGAATGCTATCGGGTAATGGAGGAAGGAGGATGTCTGCGTGATCCCTTAACACCCAAGCAGGAATGCTATCAGGTAATGGAGGAAGGAGGACGACTGCGTGATCCCTTAACACCCAAGCAGGAATGCTATCAGGTAATGGAGGAAGGAGGACGACTGCGTGATCCCCTAACACCCAAGCAGGAATGCTAACAGGTAATGGAGGAAGGAGGACGCCTGCGTGATCCCTTAACACACAAGCAGGAATGCTATCAGGTAATGGAGGAAGGAGGACGACTGCGTGATCCCTTAACACCCAAGCAGGAATGCTATCAGGTAATGGAGGAAGGAGGATGTCTGCGTGATCCCTTAACACCCAAGCAGGAATGCTATCAGGTAATGGAGGAAGGAGGACGACAGCGTGATCCCTTAACACCTAAGCAGGAATTCTATCAGGTAATGGAGGAAGGAGGACGACTGCGTGATCCCTTAACACCCAAGCAGGAATGCTATCAGGTAATGGAGGAAGGAGGACGACTGCGTGATCCCCTAATACCTAAGCAGGAATGCTATCGGGTAATGGAGGAAGGAGGACGTTTGCATGATTCCTTAACACCCAAGCAGGAATGCTATCAGGTAATGGAGGAAGGAGGACAACTGCGTGATCCCTTAACACCCAAGCAGGAATGCTATCGGGTAATGGAGGAAGGAGGATGTCTGCGTGATCCCTTAACACCCAAGCAGGAATGCTATCAGGTAATGGAGGAAGGAGGACGACAGCGTGATCCCTTAACACCCAAGCAGGAATGCTATCAGGTATTGGAAGAAGGAGGACGACTACGTGATCCCTTAACACCCAAGCAGGAATGCTATCGGGTAATGGAGGAAGGAGGACGCCTGCGTGATCCCTTAACACACAAGCAGGAATGCTATTGGGTAATGGAGGAAGGAGGACGACTGCGTGATCCCTTAACACCCAAGCAGGAATGCTATCGGGTAATGGAGGAAGGAGGATGTCTGCGTGATCCCTTAACACCCAAGCAGGAATGCCATCAGGTAATGGAGGAAGGATGACGACAGCGTGATCCCTTAACACCTAAGCAGGAATTTTATCAGGTAATGGAGGAAGGAGGACGACTGCGTGATCCCTTAACACCCAAGCAGGAATCCTATCAGGTAATGGAGGAAGGAGGACGACTGCGTGATCCCCTAATACCTAAGCAGGAATGCTATCGGGTAATGGAGGAACGAGGACGTTTGCATGATTCCTTAACACCCAAGCAGGTATGCTATCAGGTAATAGAGGAAGGAGGACGACTGCGTGATCCCTTAACACCCAAGCAGGAATGCTATCGGGTAATGGAGGAAGGAGGATGTCTGCGTGATCCCTTAACACCCATGCAGGAATGCTATCAGGTAATGGAGGAAGGAGGACGACAGCGTGATCCCTTAACACCCAAGCAGGAATGCTATCAGGTAATGGAAGAAGGAGGACGACTGCGTGATCCCTTAACACCCAAGCAGGAATGCTATCAGGTAATGGAGGAAGGAGGACGACTGCGTGATACCTTAACACCTAAGAAGGAATGCTAACAGGTAATGGAGGAAGGAGGACGCCTGCGTGATCCCTTAACACACAAGCAGGAATGCTATTGGGTAATGGAGGAAGGAGGACGACTGCGTGATCCCTTAACACCCAAGCAGGAATGCTATCGGGTAATGGAGGAAGGAGGATGTCTTCGTGATCCCTTAACACCCAAGCAGGAATGCCATCAGGTAATGGAGGAAGGAGGACGACAGCGTGATCCCTTAACACCTAAGCAGGAATTCTATCAGGTAATGGAGGAAGGAGGACGACTGCGTGATCCCTTAACACCCAAGCAGGAATGCTATCAGGTAATGGAGGAAGGAGGACGACTGCGTGATCCCCTAATACCTAAGCAGGAATGCTATCGGGTAATGGAGGAAGGAGGACGTTTGCATGATTCCTTAACACCCAAGCAGGAATGCTATCAGGTAATGGAGGAAGGAGGACGACTGCGTGATCCCTTAACACCCAAGCAGGAATGCTATCGGGTAATGGAGGAAGGAGGATGTCTGCGTGATCCCTTAACACCCAAGCAGGAATGCTATCAGGTAATGGAGGAAGGAGGACGACCGCGTGATCCCTTAACACCCAAGCAGGAATGCTAACAGGTAATGGAAGAAGGAGGACGACTGCGTGATCCCCTAACACCCAAGCAGGAATGCTATCGGGTAATGGAGGAAGGAGGACGTTTGCTTGATTCCTTAACACCCAAGCAGGAATGGTATCAGGTAATGGAGGAAGGAGGGCGACTGCGTGATCCCTTAACACCCAAACAAGAATGCTATCGGGTAATGGAGGAAGGAGGACGTTTGCATGATTCCTTAACACCCAAGCAGGATGGCTATCAGGTAATGGAGGAAGGAGGACGACTGCATGATCCCTTAACACCCAAGCAGGAATGCTATCGGGTAAAGGAGGAAGGAGGACGTCTGCATGATCCCTTAACACCCAAGCAGGAATACTATCAGGTAATGGAGGAAGGAGGACGACAGCGTGATCCCTTAACACCCAAGCAGGAATGCTATCAGGTAATGGAGGAAGGAGGACGACTGCGTTATCCCCTAACACCCAAGCAGGAATGCTATCAGGTAATGGAGGAAGGAGGACGACTGCGTGATACCTTAACACCCAAGCAGGAATGCTATCAGGTAATGGAGGAAGGAGGACGACTGCGTGATCCCTTAACACCCAAGCAGGAATGCTATCGGGTAATGGAGGAAGGAGGATGTCTGCGTTATCCCTTAACACCCAAGCAGGAATGCTATCAGGTAATGGAGGAAGGAGGACGACAGCGTGATCCCTTAACACCTAAGCAGGAATGCTATCAGGTAATGGAGGAAGGAGGACGACAGCGTGATCCCTTAACACCCAAGCAGGAATGCTATCAGGTAATGGAGGAAGGAGGACGACTGCGTGATCCCCTAACATCCAAGCAGGAATGCTATCGGGTAATGGAGGAAGGAGGACGTTTGCATGATTCCTTAACACCCAAGCAGGAATGCTATCAGGTAATGGAGGAAGGAGGACGACTGCGTGATCCCTTAACACCCAAGCAGGAATGCTATCGGGTAATGGAGGAAGGAGGACGTTTGCATGATTCCTTAACACCCAAGCAGGAATGCTATCAGAGAATGGAGGAAGGAGGACGACTGCGTGATATCTTAACACCCAAGCAGGAATGCTATCAGGTAATGGAGGAAGGAGGACGACTGCGTGATCCCTTAACACCCAAGCAGGAATGCTATCGGGTAATGGAGGAAGGAGGATGTCTGCGTGATCCCTTAACACCCAAGCAGGAATGGTATCAGGTAATGGAGGAAGGAGTACGACAGCGTGATCCCTTAACACCCAAGCAGGAATGCTATCAGGTAATGGAAGAAGGAGGACGACTGCGTGATCCCTTAACACCCAAGCAGGAATGCTATCAGGTAATGGAGGAAGGAGGACGACTGCGTGATCCCCTAACACCCAAGCAGGAATGCTATCGGGTAATGGAGGAAGGAGGACGTTTGCTTGATTCCTTAACACCCAAGCAGGAATGCTATCAGGTAATGGAGGAAGGAGGGCGACTGCGTGATCACTTAACACCCAAGCAGGAATGCTATCGGGTAATGGAGGAAGGAGGACGTTTGCAGGATTCCTTAACACCCAAGCAGGAATGCTATCAGGTAATGGAGGAAGGAGGACGACTGCGTGATACCTTAACTCCCAAGCAGGAATGCTATCAGGTAATGGAGGAAGGAGGACGACTGCGTGATCCCTTAACACCCAAGCAGGAATGCTATCGGGTAATGGAGGAAGGAGGATGTCTGCGTGATCCCTTAACACCCAAGCAGGAATGCTATCAGGTAATGGAGGAAGGAGGACGACAGCGTGATCCCTTAACACCCAAGCAGGAATGCTATCAGGTAATGGAGGAAGGAGGACGACTGCGTGATCCCCTAACACCCAAGCAGGAATGCTATCGGGTAATGGAGGAAGGAGGACGTTTGCATGATTCCTTAACACCCAAGCAGGAATGCTATCAGGTAATGGAGGAAGGAGGACGACTGCGTGATCCCTTAACACCCAAGCAGGAATGCTATCAGGTAATGGAGGAAGGAGGACGACTGCGTGATCCCTTAACACCCAAGCAGGAATGCTATCGGGTAATGGAGGAAGGAGGATGTCTACGTGATCCCTTAACACCCAAGCAGGAATGCTATCAGGTAATGGAGGAAGGAGGACGAAAGCGTGATCCCTTAACACCCAAGCAGGAATGCTATCAGGTAATGGAGGAAGGAGGACGACTGCGTGATCCCCTAACACCCAAGCAGGAATGCTATCGGGTAATGGAGGAAGGAGGACGTTTGCATGATTCCTTAACACCCAAGCAGGAATGCTATCAGGTAATGGAGGAAGGAGGACGACTGCGTGATCCCTTAACACCCAAGCAGGAATGCTATCAGGTAATGGAGGAAGGAGGACGACTGCGTGATCCCTTAACACCCAAACAGGAATGCTATCGGGTAATGGAGGAAGGAGGATGTCTGCGTGATCCCTTAACACCCAAGCAGGAATGCTATCAGGTAATGGAGGAAGGAGGACGACAGCGTGATCCCTTAACACCCAAGCAGGAATGCTATCAGGTAATGGAGGAAGGAGGACGACTGCCTGATCCCCTAACACCCAAGCAGGAATGGTATCGGGTAATGGAGGAAGGAGGACGTTTGCATGATTCCTTAACACCCAAGCAGGAATGATATCAGGTAATGGAGGAAGGAGGACGATTGCGTGATCCCTTAACACCCAAGCAGGAATGCTATCGGGTAATGGAGGAAGGAGGACGTTTGCATTATTCCTTAACACCCAAGCAGGAATGCTATCAGGTAATGGAGGAAGGAGGACGACTGCGTGATCCCTTAACACCCAAGCAGGAATGCTATCAGGTAATGGAGGAAGGAGGACGACAGCGTGATCCCTTAACACCCAAGCAGGAATGCTATAGGGTAATGGAGGAAGGAGGACGTTTGCATGATTCCTTAACACCCAAGCAGGAATGATATCAGAGAATGGAGGAAGGAGGACGACTGCGTGATATCTTAACACCCAAGCAGGAATGCTATCAGGTAATGGAGGAAGGAGGACGACTGCGTGATCCCTTAACACCCAAGCAGGAATGCTATCGGGTAATGGAGGAAGGAGGATGTCTGCGTGATCCCTTAACACCCAAGCAGGAATGGTATCAGGTAATGGAGGAAGGAGTACGACAGCGTGATCCCTTAACACCCAAGCAGGAATGCTATCAGGTAATGGAAGAAGGAGGACGACTGCGTGATCCCTTAACACCCAAGCAGGAATGCTATCAGGTAATGGAGGAAGGAGGACGACTGCGTGATCCCCTAACACCCAAGCAGGAATGCTATCGGGTAATGGAGGAAGGAGGACGTTTGCTTGATTCCTTAACACCCAAGCAGGAATGCTATCAGGTAATGGAGGAAGGAGGGCGACTGCGTGATCCCTTAACACCCAAGCAGGAATGCTATCGGGTAATGGAGGAAGGAGGACGTTTGCAGGATTCCTTAACACCCAAGCAGGAAGGCTATCAGGTAATGGAGGAAGGAGGACGACTGCGTGATCCCTTAACACCCAAGCAGGAATGCTATCGGGTAATGGAGGAAGGAGGACGTCTGCATGATCCCTTAACACCCAAGCAGGAATGCTATCAGGTAATGGAGGAAGGAGGACGACTGCGTGATACCTTAACTCCCAAGCAGGAATGCTATCAGGTAATGGAGGAAGGAGGACGACTGCGTGATCCCTTAACACCCAAGCAGGAATGCTATCGGGTAATGGAGGAAGGAGGATGTCTGCGTGATCCCTTAACACCCAAGCAGGAATGCTATCAGGTAATGGAGGAAGGAGGACGACAGCGTGATCTCTTAACACCCAAGCAGGAATGCTATCAGGTAATGGAGGAAGGAGGACGACAGCGTGATCCCTTAACACCCAAGCAGGAATGCTATCAGGTAATGGAGGAAGGAGGACGACTGCGTGATCACCTAACACCCAAGCAGGAATGCTATCGGGTAATGGAGGAAGGAGGACGTTTGCATGATACCTTAACACCCAAGCAGGAATGCTATCAGGTAATGGAGGAAGGAGGACGACTGCGTGATCCCTTAACACCCAAGCAGGAATGCTATCAGGTAATGGAGGAAGGAGGACGACTGCGTGATCCCTTAACACCCAAGCAGGAATGCTATCGGGTAATGGAGGAAGGAGGATGTCTACGTGATCCCTTAACACCCAAGCAGGAATGCTATCAGGTAATGGAGGAAGGAGGACGAAAGCGTGATCCCTTAACACCCAAGCAGGAATGCTATCAGGTAATGGAGGAAGGAGGACGACTGCGTGATCCCCTAACACCCAAGCAGGAATGCTATCGGGTAATGGAGGAAGGAGGACGAATGCGTGATCCCTTAACACCCAAGCAGGAATGCTATCAGGTAATGGAGGAAGGAGGACGACTGCGTGATCCCTTAACACCCAAACAGGAATGCTATCGGGTAATGGAGGAAGGAGGATGTCTGCGTGATCCCTTAACACCCAAGCAGGAATGCTATCAGGTAATGGACGAAGGAGGACGACAGCGTGATCCCTTAACACCCAAGCAGGAATGCTATCAGGTAATGGAGGAAGGAGGACGACTGCGTGATCCCCTAACACCCAAGCAGGAATGGTATCGGGTAATGGAGGAAGGAGGATGTCTGCGTGATCCCTTAACACCCAAGCAGGAATGCTATCAGGTAATGGAGGAAGGAGGACGACAGCGTGATCCCTTAACACCCAAGCAGGAATGCTATCAGGTAATGGAGGAAGGAGGACGACTGCGTGATCCCCTAACACCCAAGCAGGAATGGTATCGGGTAATGGAGGAAGGAGGACGTTTGCATGATTCCTTAACACCCAAGCAGGAATGCTATCAGGTAATGGAGGAAGGAGGACGATTGCGTGATCCCTTAACACCCAAGCAGGAATGCTATCGGGTAATGGAGGAAGGAGGACGTTTGCATTATTCCTTAACACCCAAGCAGGAATGCTATCAGGTAATGGAGGAAGGAGGACGACTGCGTGATCCCTTAACACCCAAGCAGGAATGCTATCGGGTAATGGAGGAAGGAGGACGTTTGCATGATTCCTTAACACCCAAGCAGGAATGCTATCAGATAATGGAGGAAGGAGGACGAAAGCGTGATCCCTTAACACCCAAGCAGGAATGCTATCAGGTAATGGAAGAAGGAGGACGACTGCGTGATCCCTTAACACCCAAGCAGGAATGCTATCAGGTAATGGAGGAAGGAGGACGACTGCGTGATCCCCTAACACCCAAGCAGGAATGCTATCGGGTAATGGAGGAAGGAGGACGTTTGCTTGATTCCTTAACACCCAAGCAGGAATGCTATCAGGTAATTGAGGAAGGAGGGCGACTGCGTGATCCCTTAACACCCAAGCAAGAATGCTATCGGGTAATGGAGGAAGGAGGACGTTTGCATGATTCCTTAACACCCAAGCAGGAAGGCTATCAGGTAATGGAGGAAGGAGGACGACTGCGTGATCCCTTAACACCCAAGCAGGAATGCTATCGGGTAATGGAGGAAGGAGGACATCTGCATGATCCCTTAACACCCAAGCAGGAATACTATCAGGTAATGGAGGAAGGAGGATGACAGCGTGATCCCTTAACACCCAAGCAGGAATGCTATCAGGTAATGGAGGAAGGAGGACGACTGCGTGATCCCCTAACACCCAAGCAGGAATGCTATCAGGTAATGGAGGAAGGAGGACGACTGCGTGATACCTTAACACCCAAGCAGGAATGCTATCAGGTAAAGGAGGAAGGAGGACGACTGCGTGATCCCTTAACACCCAAGCAGGAATGCTATCGGGTAATGGAGGAAGGAGGATGTCTGCGTGATCCCTTAACACCCAAGCAGGAATTCTATCAGGTAATGGAGGAAGGAGGACGACAGCGTGATCCCTTAACACCCAAGCAGGAATGCTATCAGGTAATGGAGGAAGGAGGACGACAGCGTGATCCCTTAACACCCAAGCAGGAATGCTATCAGGTAATGGAGGAAGGAGGACGACAGCGTGATCCCTTAACACCCAAGCAGGAGTGCTATCGGGTAATGGAGGAAGGAGGACGACTGCGTGATCCCCTAACACCCAAGCAGGAATGCTATCGGGTAATGGAGGAAGGAGGACGTTTGCATGATTCCTTAACACCCAAGCAGGAATGCTATCAGGTAATGGAGGAAGGAGGACGACTGCGTGATACCTTAACACCCAAGCAGGAATGCTATCAGGTAATGGAGGAAGGAGGACGACAGCGTGATCCCTTAACACCCAAGCAGGAATGCTATCGGGTAATGGAGGAAGGAGGATGTCTGCGTGATCCCTTAACACCCAAGCAGGAATGCTATCAGGTAATGGAGGAAGGAGGACGACAGCGTGATCCCTTAACACCCAAGCAGGAATGCTATCAGGTAATGGAGGAAGGAGGACGACAGCGTGATCCCTTAACACCCAAGCAGGAATGCAATCGGGTAATGGAGGAAGGAGGACGTTTGCATGATTCCTTAACACCCAAGCAGGAATGCTATCGGGTAATGGAGGAAGGAGGACGTTCGCATGATTCCTTAACACCCAAGCAGGAATGCTATCAGGTAATGGAGGAAGGAGGACGACTGCGTGATCCCTTAACACCCAAGCAGGAATGCTATCGGGTAATGGAGGAAGGAGGACGTTTGCATGATTCCTTAACACCCAAGCAGGAATGTTATCAGAGAATGGAGGAAGGAGGACGACTGCGTGATATCTTAACACCCAAGCAGGAATGCAATCAGGTAATGGAGGAAGGAGGACGACTGCGTGATCCCTTAACACCCAAGCAGGAATGCTATCGGGTAATGGAGGAAGGAGGATGTCTGCGTGATCCCTTAACACCCAAGCAGGAATGCTATCAGGTAATGGAGGAAGGAGGACGACAGCGTGATCCCTTAACACCCAACAGGAATGCTATCAGGTAATGGAAGAAGGAGGACGACTGCGTGATCCCTTAACACCCAAGCAGGAATGCTATCAGGTAATGGAGGAAGGAGGACGACTGCGTGATCCCCTAACACCCAAGCAGGAATGCTATCGGGTAATGGAGGAAGGAGGACGTTTGCTTGATTCCTTTACACCCAAGCAGGAATGCTATCATGTAATGGAGGAAGGAGGGCGACTGCGTGATCCCTTAACACCCAAGCAGGAATGCTATCGGGTAATGGAGGAAGGAGGACGTTTGCATGATTCCTTAACACCCAAGCAGGAAGGCTATCAGGTAATGGAGGAAGGAGGACGACTGCGTGATCACTTAACACCCAAGCAGGAATGCTATCTGGTAATGTAGGAAGGAGGATGTCTGCGTGATCCCTTAACACCCAAGCAGGAATGCTATCAGGTAATGGAGGAAGGAGGACGACAGCGTGATCCCTTAACACCCAAGCAGGAATGCTATCAGGTAATGGAGGAAGGAGGACGACTGCGTGATCCCTTAACACCCAAGCAGGAATGCTATCAGGTAATGGAGGAAGGAGGACGACTGCGTGATCCCCTTAACACCCAAGCAGGAATGCTATCAGGTAATGGAGGAAGGAGGACGACTGCGTGATCCCTTAACACCAAGCAGGAATGCTATCGGGTAATGGAGGAAGGAGGACGCCTGCGTGATCCCTTAACACACAAGCAGAAATGCTATTGGGTAATGGAGGAAGGAGGACGACTGCGTGATCCCTTAACACGAAAGCAGGAATGCTATCGGGTAATGGAGGAAGGAGGATGTCTGCGTGATCCCTTAACACCCAAGCAGGAATGCCATCAGGTAATGGAGGAAGGAGGACGACAGCGTGATCCCTTAACACCTAAGCAGGAATTCTATCAGGTAATGGAGGAAGGAGGACGACTGCGTGATCCCTTAACACCCAAGCAGGAATGCTATCAGGTAATGGAGGAAGGAGGACGACTGTGTGATCCCTTAACACCCAAGCAGGAATGCTATCAGGTAATGGAGGAAGGAGGACGACTGCGTGATCCCTTAACACCCAAGCAGGAATACTATCGGGTAATGGAGGAAGGAGGACGTCTGCGTGATCCCTTAACACCCAAGCAGGAATGCTATCAGGGAATGGAGGAAGGAGGACGTCTGCGTGATCCCTTAACACCCAAGCAGGAATGCTATCGGGTAATGGAGGAAGGAGGACGACTGCGTGATCCCTTAACACCCAAGCAGGAATGCTATCAGGTAATGGAGGAAGGAGGACGACTGCGTGATACCTTAACACCCAAGCAGGAATGCTAACAGGTAATGGAAGAAGGAGGACGACTGCGTGATCCCTTAACACCCAAGCAGGAATGCTATCGGGTAATGGAGGAAGGAGGACGCCTGCGTGATCCCTTAACACACAAGCAGGAATGCTATTGGGTAATGGAGGAAGGAGGACGACTGCGTGATCCCTTAACACCCAAGCAGGAATGCTATCGGGTAATGGAGGAAGGAGGATGTCTGCGTGATCCCTTAACACCCAAGCAGGAATGCCATCAGGTAATGGAGGAAGGAGGACGACAACGTGATCCCTTAACACCTAAGCAGCAATTCTATCAGGTAATGGAGGAAGGAGGACGACTGCGTGATCCCTTAACACCCAAGCAGGAATGCTATCAGGTAATGGAGGAAGGAGGACTACTGCGTGATCCCCTAATACCTAAGCAGGAATGTTATCGGGTAATGGAGGAAGGAGGACGTTTACATGATTCCTTAACACCCAAGCAGGAATGCTATCAGGTAATGGAGGAAGGAGGACGACTGCGTGATCCCTTAACACCCAAGCAGGAATGCTATCGGGTAATGGAGGAAGGAGGATGTCTGCGTGATCCCTTAACACCCAAGCAGGAATGCTATCAGATAATGGAGGAAGGAGGACGACAGCGTGATCCCTTAACACCCAAGCAGGAATGCTATCAGGTAATGGAAGAAGGAGGACGACTGCGTGATCCCTTAACACCCAAGCAGGAATGCTATCAGGTAATGGAGGAAGGAGGACGACTGCGTGATACCTTAACACCCAAGCAGGAATGCTAACAGGTAATGGAGGAAGGAGGACGCCTGCGTGATCCCTTAACACACAAGCAGGAATGCTATCGGGTAATGGAGGAAGGAGGACGACTGCGTGATCCCTTAACACCCAAGCAGGAATGCTATCGGGTAATGGAGGAAGGAGGATGTCTGCGTGATCCCTTAACACCCAAGCAGGAATGCCATCAGGTAATGGAGGAAGGAGGACGACAGCGTGAACCCTTAACACCTAAGCAGGAATTCTATCAGGTAATGGAGGACGGAGGACGACTGCGTGATCCCGTAACACCCAAGCAGGAATGCTATCAGGTAATGGAGGAAGGAGGACGACTGCGTGATCCCTTAATACCTAAGCAGGAATGCTATCGGGTAATGGAGGAAGGAGGACGTTTGCATGATTCCTTAACACCCAAGTAGGAATGCTATTAGGTAATGGAGGAAGGAGGACGACTGCGTGATCCCTTAACACCCAAGCAGGAATGCTATCGGGTAATCGAGGAAGGAGGATGTCTGCGTGATCCCTTAACACCCAAGCAGGAATGCTATCAGGTAATGGAGGAAGGAGGACGACAGCGTGATCCCTTAACACCCAAGCAGGAATGCTATCAGGTAATGGAAGAAGGAGGACGACTGCGTGATCCCTTAACACCCAAGCAGGAATGCTATCGGGTAATGGAGGAAGGAGGACGCCTGCGTGATCCCTTAACACACAAGCAGGAATGCTATTGGGTAATGGAGGAAGGAGGACGACAGCGTGATCCCTTAACACCCAAGCAGGAATGCTATCGGGTAATGGAGGAAGGAGGATGTCTGCATGATCCCTTAACACCCAAGCAGGAATGCCATCAGGTAATGGAGGAAGGAGGACGACAGCGTGATCCCTTAACACCTAAGCAGGAATTTTATCAGGTAATGGAGGAAGGAGGACGACTGCGTGAACCCTTAACACCCAAGCAGGAATGCTATCAGGTAATGGAGGAAGGAGGACGACTGCGTGATCCCCTAATACCTAAGCAGGAATGCTATCGGGTAATGGAGGAACGAGGACGTTTGCATGATTCCTTAACACCCAAGCAGGAATGCTATCAGGTAATGGAGGAAGGAGGACGACTGCGTGATCCCTTAACACCCAAGCAGGAATGCTATCGGGTAATGGAGGAAGGAGGATGACTGCGTGATCCCTTAACACCCATGCAGGAATGCTATCAGGTAATGGAGGAAGGAGGACGACAGCGTGATCCCTTAACACCCAAGCAGGAATGCTATCAGGTAATGGAAGAAGGAGGACGACTGCGTGATCCCTTAACACCCAAGCAGGAATGCTATCAGGTAATAGAGGAAGGAGGACGACTGCGTGATACCTTAACACCCAAGCAGGAATGCTAACAGGTAATGGAGGAAGGAGGACGCCTGCGTGATCCCTTAACACACAAGCAGGAATGCTATTGGGTAATGGAGGAAGGAGGACGACTGCGTGATCCCTTAACACCCAAGCAGGAATGCTATCGGGTAATGGAGGAAGGAGGATGTCTGCTTGATCCCCTAACACCCAAGCAGGAATGCCATCAGGTAATGGAGGAAGGAGGACGACAGCGTGATCCCTTAACACCTAAGCAGGAATTCTATCAGGTAATGGAGGAAGGAGGACGACTGCGTGATCCCTTAACACACAAGCAGGAATGCTATCAGATAATGGAGGAAGGAGGACGACTGCGTGATCCCCTAATACCTAAGCAGGAATGTTATCGGGTAATGGAGGAAGGAGGACGTTTGCATGATTCCTTAACACCCAAGCAGGAATGCTATCGGGTAATGGAGGAAGGAGGATGTCTGCGTGATCCCTTAACACCCAAGCAGGAATGCCATCAGGTAATGGAGGAAGGAGGACGACTGCGTGATCCCTTAACACCCAAGCAGGAATGCTATCAGGTAATGGAGGAAGGAGGACGACAGCGTGATCCCCTAATACCTAAGCAGGAATGTTATCGGGTAATGGAGGAAGGAGGACGTTTGCATGATTCCTTAACACCCAAGCAGGAATGCTATCGGGTAATGGAGGAAGGAGGACGCCTGCGTGATCCCTTAACACACAAGCAGAAATGCTATTGGGTAATGGAGGAAGGAGGACGACTGCGTGATCCCTTAACACCCAAGCAGGAATGCTATCGGGTAATGGAGGAAGGAGGATGTCTGCGTGATCCCTTAACACCCAAGCAGGAATGCCATCAGGTAATGGAGGAAGGAGGACGACAGCGTGATCCCTTAACACCCAAGCAGGAATTTTATCAGGTAATGGAGGAAGGAGGACGACTGCGTGATCCCTTAACACCCAAGCAGGAAGGCTATCAGGTAATGGAGGAAGGAGGACGACTGCATGATCCCCTAATACCTAAGCAGGAATGCTATCGGGTAATGGAGGAACGAGGACGTTTGCATGATTCCTTAACACCCAAGCAGGAATGCTATCAGGTAATGGAGGAAGGAGGACGACTGCTTGATCCCTTAACACCCAAGCAGGAATGCTATCGGGTAATGGAGGAAGGAGGATGTCTGCGTGATCCCTTAACACCCATGCAGGTATGCTATCAGGTAATGGAGGAAGGAGGACGACAGCGTGATCCCTTAACACCCAAGCAGGAATGCTATCACGTAATGGAAGAAGGAGGACGACTGCGTGATCCCTTAACACCCAAGCAGGAATGCTATCAGGTAATGGAGGAAGGAGGACGACTGCGTGATACCTTAACACCCAAGCAGGAATGCTAACAGGTAATGGAGGAAGGAGGACGCCTGCGTGATCCCTTAACACACAAGCAGGAATGCTATTGGGTAATGGAGGAAGGAGGACGACTGCGTGATCCCTTATCACCCAAGCAGGAATGCTATCGGGTAATGGAGGAAGGAGGACGTCTGCTTGATCCCCTAACACCCAAGCAGGAATGCCATCAGGTAATGGAGGAAGGAGGACGACAGCGTGATCCCTTAACACCTAAGCAGGAATTCTATCAGGTAATGGAGGAAGGAGGACGACTGCGTGATCCCTTAACACACAAGCAGGAATGCTATCAGATAATGGAGGAAGGAGGACGACTGCGTGATCCCCTAATACCTAAGCAGGAATGTTATCGGGTAATGGAGGAAGGAGGACGTTTGCATGATTCCTTAACACCCAAGCAGGAATGCTATCGGGTAATGGAGGAAGGAGGATGTCTGCGTGATCCCTTAACACCCAAGCAGGAATGCCATCAGGTAATGGAGGAAGGAGGACGACAGCGTGATCCCTTAACACC
>CM034536.1:34574563-34615701 GCA_020002185.1 Paraescarpia echinospica
CTTAACACCCAAGCAGGAATGCTATCAGGTAATGGAGGAAGGAGGACGACTGCGTGATACCCTAACACCCAAGCAGGAATGCTATCGGGTAATGGAGGAAGGAGGACGTTTGCTTGATTCCTTAACACCCAAGCAGGAAGGCTATCAGGTAGTGGAGGAAGGAGGACGACTGCGTGATCCCTTAACACCCAAGCAGGAATGCTATCGGGTAATGGAGGAAGGATGACGTCTGCATGCGTGATCCCTTAACACCCAAGCAGGAATGCAATCAGGTAATGGAAGAAGGAGGACGACTGCGTGATCCCTTAACACCCAAGCAGGAATGCTATCAGGTAATGGAAGAAGGAGGACGACTGCGTGATCCCTTAACACCCAAGCAGGAATGCTATCGGGTAATGGAGGAAGGAGGACGCCTGCGTGATCCCTTAACACACAAGCAGGAATGCTATCGGGTAATGGAGGAAGGAGGACGACTGCGTGATCCCTTAACACCCAAGCAGGAATGCTATCGGGTAATGGAGGAAGGAGGATGTCTGCGTGATCCCATAACACCCAAGCAGGAATGCCATCAGGTAATGGAGGAAGGAGGACGACAGCGTGATCCCTTAACACCTAAGCAGGAATTTTATCAGGTAATGGAGGAAGGAGGACGACTGCGTGATCCCTTAACACCCAAGCAGGAAGGCTATCAGGTAATGGAGGAAGGAGGAAGACTACATGATCCCCTAATACCTAAGCAGGAATGCTATCGGGTAATGGAGGAACGAGGACGTTTGCATGATTCCTTAACACCCAAGCAGGAATGCTATCAGGTAATGGAGGAAGGAGGACGACTGCGTGATCCCTTAACACCCAAACAGGAATGCTATCGGGTAATGGAGGAAGGAGGACGTCTGCGTGATCCCTTAACACCCATGCAGGAATGCTATCAGGTAATGGAGGAAGGAGGACGACAGCGTGATCCCTTAACACCCAAGCAGGAATGCTATCAGGTAATGGAAGAAGGAGGACGACTGCGTGATCCCTTAACACCCAAGCAGGAATGCTATCAGGTAATGGAGGAAGGAGGACGACAGCGTGATACCTTAACACCCAAGCAGGAATGCTAACAGGTAATGGAGGAAGGAGGACGCCTGCGTGATCCCTTAACACACAAGCAGGAATGTTATTGGGTAATGGAGGAAGGAGGACGACTGCGTGATCCCTTAACACCCAAGCAGGAATGCTATCGGGTAATGGAGGAAGGAGGATGTCTGCGTGATCCCTTAACACCCAAGCAGGAATGCCATCAGGTAATGGAGGAAGGAGGACGACAGCGTGATCCCTTAACACCTAAGCAGGAATTCTATCAGGTAATGGAGGAAGGAGGACGACTGCGTGATCCCTTAACACCCAAGCAGGAATGCTATCAGGTAATGGAGGAAGGAGGACGACTGCGTGATCCCCTAATGCCTAAGCAGGAATGTTATCTGGTAATGGAGGAAGGAGGACGTTTGCATGATTCCTTAACACCCAAGCAGGAATGCTATCGGGTAATGGAGGAAGGAGGACGCCTGCGTGATCCCTTAACACACAAGCAGAAATGCTATTGGGTAATGGAGGAAGGAGGACGACTGCGTGATCCCTTAACACCCAAGCAGGAATGCTATCGGGTAATGGAGGAAGGAGGATGTCTGCGTGATCCCTTAACACCCAAGCAGGAATGCCATCAGGAAATGGAGGAAGGAGGACGACAGCGTGATCCCTTAACACCTAAGCAGGAATTCTATCAGGTAATGGAGGAAGGAGGACGACTGCGTGATCCCTTAACACCCAAGCAGGAATGCTATCAGGTAATGGAGGAAGGAGGACGACTGTGTGATCGCTTAACACCCAAGCAGGAATGCTATCAGGTAATTGAGGAAGGAGGACGACTGCGTGATCCCTTAACACCCAAGCAGGAATACTATCGGGTAATGGAGGAAGGAGGACGTCTGCGTGATCCCTTAACACCCAAGCAGGAATGCTATCAGGGAATGGAGGAAGGAGGACGTCTGCGTGATCCCGTAACACCCAAGCAGGAATGCTTTCGGGTAATGGAGGAAGGAGGACGACTGCGTGATCCCTTAACACCCAAGCAGGAATGCTATCAGGTAATGGAGGAAGGAGGACGACAGCGTGATCCCTTAACAACCAAGCAGGAATGCTAACAGGTAATGGAAGAAGGAGGACGACTGCGTGATCCCTTAACACCCAAGCAGGAATGCTATCGGGTAATGGAGGAAGGAGGACGCCTGCGTGATCCCTTAACACACAAGCAGGAATGCTATTGGGTAATGGAGGAAGGAGGACGACTGCGTGATCCCTTAACACCCAAGCAGGAATGCTATCGGGTAATGGAGGAAGGAGGATGTCTGCGTGATCCCCTAATACCTAAGCAGGAATGTTATCGGGTAATGGAGGAAGGAGGACGTTTGCATGATTCCTTAACACCCAAGCAGGAATGCTATCAGGTAATGGAGGAAGGAGGACGACTGCGTGATCCCTTAACACCCAAGCAGGAATGCTATCGGGTAATGGAGGAAGCAGGATGTCTGCGTGATCCCTTAACACCCAAGCAAGAATGCTATCAGATAATGGAGGAAGGAGGACGACAGCGTGATCCCTTAACACCCAAGCAGGAATGCTATCAGGTAATGGAAGAAGGAGGACGACTGCGTGATCCCTTAACACCCAAGCAGGAATGCTATCAGGTAATGGAGGAAGGAGGACGACTGCGTGATCCCTTAACACCTAAGCAGGAATTCTATCAGGTAATGGAGGAAGGAGGACGACTGCGTGATCCCTTAACACCCAAGCAGGAATGCTATCAGGTAATGGAGGAAGGAGGACGACTGCGTGATCCCCTAATACCTAAGCAGGAATGCTATCGGGTAATGGAGGAAGGAGGACGTTTGCATGATTCCTTAACACCCAAGCAGGAATGCTATCAGGTAATGGAGGAAGGAGGAAGACTGCGTGATCCCTTAACACCCAAGCAGGAATGCTATCGGGTAATGGAGGAAGGAGGATGTCTGCGTGATCCCTTAACACCCAAGCAGGAATGCTATCAGGTAATGGAGGAAGGAGGACGACAGCGTGATCCCTTAACACCCAAGCAGGAATGCTATCAGGTAATGGAAGAAGGAGGACGACCGCGTGATCCCTTAACACCCAAGCAGGAATGCTATCGGGTAATGGAGGAAGGAGGACGCCTGCGTGATCCCTTAACACACAAGCAGGAATGCTATTGGGTAATGGAGGAAGGAGGACGACTGCGTGATCCCTTAACACCCAAGCAGGAATGCTATCGGGTAATGGAGGAAGGAGGATGTCTGCGTGATCCCTTAACACCCAAGCAGGAATGCCATCAGGTAATGGAGGAAGGAGGACGACAGCGTGATCCCTTAACACCCAAGCAGGAATTTTATCAGGTAATGGAGGAAGGAGGACGACTGCGTGATCCCTTAACACCCAAGCAGGAAGGCTATCAGGTAATGGAGGAAGGAGGACGACTGCATGATCCCCTAATACCTAAGCAGGAATGCTATCGGGTAATGGAGGAACGAGGACGTTTGCATGATTCCTTAACACCCAAGCAGGAATGCTATCAGGTAATGGAGGAAGGAGGACGACTGCGTGATCCCTTAACACCCAAGCAGGAATGCTATCGGGTAATGGAGGAAGGAGGATGTCTGCAGTATCAGGTAATGGAGGAAGGAGGACGACCTTAACACCCATGCAGGTAATGCTATCAGCAGTAATCAGGTAATGGAAAGGAGGACGACAGCGTGATCCCTTAACACCCAAGCAGGAATGCTATCAGGTAATGGAGGAAGGAGGACGACTGCGTGATCCCTTAACACCCAAGCAGGAATGCTATCAGGTAATGGAGGAAGGAGGACGACTGCGTGATACCTTAACACCCAAGCAGGAATGCTAACAGGTAATGGAGGAAGGAGGACGACTGCGTGATCCCTTAACACCCAAGCAGGAATGCTATCGGGTAATGGAGGAAGGAGGATGTCTGCGTGATCCCTTAACACCCAAGCAGGAATGCCATCAGGTAATGGAGGAAGGAGGACGACAGCGTGATCCCTTAACACCTAAGCAGGAATTCTATCAGGTAATGGAGGAAGGAGGACGACTGCGTGATCCCTTAACACCCAAGCAGGAATGCTATCAGGTAATGGAGGAAGGAGGACGACTGCGTGATCCCCTAACACCCAAGCAGGAATGCTATCGGGTAATGGAGGAAGGAGGACGTTTGCATGATTCCTTAACACCCAAGCAGGAATGCTATCAGGTAATGGAGGAAGGAGGACGACTGCGTGATCCCTTAACACCCAAGCAGGAATGCTATCAGGTAATGGAGGAAGGAGGACGACTGCGTGATACCTTAACACCCAAGCAGGAATGCTATCAGGTAATGGAGGAAGGAGGACGACTGCGTGATCCCTTAACACCCAAGCAGGAATGCTATTGGTAATGGAGGAAGGAGGACGACTGCGTGATCCCTTAACACCCAAGCAGGAATGCTATCGGGTAATGGAGGAAGGAGGATGTCTGCGTGATCCCTTAACACCCAAGCAGGAATGCCATCAGGTAATGGAGGAAGGAGGACGACAGCGTGATCCCTTAACACCTAAGCAGGAATTCTATCAGGTAATGGAGGAAGGAGGACGACTGCGTGATCCCTTAACACCCAATCAGGAATGCTATCAGGTAATGGAGGAAAGAGCACGACTGCGTGATCCCCTAATACCTAAGCAGGAATGCTATCGGGTAATGGAGGAAGGAGGACGTTTGCATGATTCCTTAACACCCAAGCAGGAATGCTATCAGGTAATGGAGGAAGGAGGACGACTACGTGATCCCTTAACACCCAAGCAGGAATGCTATCGGGTAATGGAGGAAGGAGGACGTTTGCATGATTCCTTAACACCCAAGCAGGAAGGCTATCAGGTAATGGAGGAAGGAGGACGACTGCGTGATCCCTTAACACCCAAGCAGGAATGCTATCGGGTAATGGAGGAAGGAGGACGTCTGCATGATCCCTTAACACCCAAGCAGGAATACTATCAGGTAATGGAGGAAGGAGGACGACAGCGTGATCCCTTAACACCCAAGCAGGAATGCTATCAGGTAATGGAGGAAGGAGGACGACTGCGTGATCCCCTAACACCCAAGCAGGAATGCTATCAGGTAATGGAGGAAGGAGGATGACTGCGTGATACCTTAACACCCAAGCAGGAATGCTATCAGGTAATGGAGGAAGGAGGACGACTGCGTGATCCCTTAACACCCAAGCAGGAATGCTATCGGGTAATGGAGGAAGGAGGATGTCTGCGTGATCCCTTAACACCCAAGCAGGAATGCTATCAGGTAATGGAGGAAGGAGGACGACAGCGTGATCCCTTAACACCCAAGCAGGAATGCTATCAGGTAATGGAGGAAAGAGGACAACAGCGTGATCCCTTAACACCCAAGCAGGAATGCTATCAGGTAATGGAGGAAGAAGGACGTTTGCATGATTCCTTAACACCCAAGCAGGAATGCTATCATGTAATGGAGGAAGGAGGATGTCTGCGTGATCCCTTAACACCCAAGCAGGAATGCTATCAGGTAATGGAGGAAAGAGGACGACAGCGTGATCCCTTAACACCCAAGCAGGAATGCTATCAGGTAATGGAGGAAGGAGGACGACTGCGTGATCCCTTAACACCCAAGCAGGAATGCAATCGGGTAATGGAGGAAGTAGGACGTTTGCATGATTCCTTAACACCCAAGCAGGAATGCTATCGGGTAATGGAGGAAGGAGGATGTCTGCGTGATCCCTTAACACCCAAGCAGGAATGCTATCAGGTAATGGAAGAAGGAGGACGACTGCGTGATCCCTTAACACCCAAGCAGGAATGCTATCAGGTAATGGAGGAAGGAGGACGACTGCGTGATCCCTTAACACCCAAGCAGGAATGCTATCGGGTAATGGAGGAAGAAGGATGTCTGCGTGATCCCTTGACACCCAAGCAGGAATGCTATCAGGTAATGGAGGAAGGAGGACGTTTGCATGATTCCTTAACACCCAAGCAGGAATGCTCTCATGTAATGGAGGAAGGAGGACGACTGCGTGATCCCTTAACACCCAAGCAGGAATGCTATCGGGTAATGGAGGAAGGAGGATGTCTGCGTGATCCCTTAACACCCAAGCAGGAATGCTATCAGGTAATGGAGGAAGGAGGACGACAGCGTGATCCCTTAACACCCAAGCATGAATGCTATCAGGTAATGGAAAAAAGAGGACGACTGCGTGATCCCCTAACACCCAAGCAGGAATGCTATCAGGTAATGGAGGAAGGAGGACGACTGCGTGATACCTTAACACCCAAGCAGGAATGCTATCAGGTAATGGAGGAAGGAGGACGACTGCGTGATCCCTTAACACCCAAGCAGGAATGCTATCGGGTAATGGAGGAAGGAGGATGTCTGCGTGATCCCTTAACACCCAAGCAATGCTATCAGGTAATGGAGGAAGGAGGACGACAGCGTGATCCCTTAGGAATGCTAATGGAGGAAGGACGACGACGAGCGTGATCCCTTAACACCCAAGCAGGAATGCTATCAGGTAATGGAGGAAGGAGGACGACAGCGTGATCCCTTAACACCCAAGCAGGAATGCTATCGGGTAATGGAGGAAGGAGGACGACTGCGTGATCCCTTAACACCCAAGCAGGAATGCTATCGGGTAATGGAGGAAGGAGGACGTTTGCATGATTCCTTAACACCCAAGCAGGAATGCTATCAGGTAATGGAGGAAGGAGGACGACTGCGTGATCCCTTAACACCCAAGCAGGAATGCTATCAGGTAATGGAGGAAGGAGGACGACTGCGTGATCCCCTAACACCCAAGCAGGAATGCTATCGGGTAATGGAGGAAGGAGGACGTTTGCATGATTCCTTAACACCCAAGCAGGAATGCTATCAGGTAATGGAGGAAGGAGGACGATTGCGTGATCCCTTAACACCCAAGCAGGAATGCTATCGGGTAATGGAGGAAGGAGGACGTTTGCATTATTCCTTAACACCCAAGCAGGAATGCTATCAGGTAATGGAGGAAGGAGGACGACTGCGTGATCCCTTAACACCCAAGCAGGAATGCTATCGGGTAATGGAGGAAGGAGGACGTCTGCATGATCCCTTAACACCCAAGCAGGAATACTATCAGGTAATGGAGGAAGGAGGACGACAGCGTGATCCCTTAACACCCAAGCAGGAATGCTATCAGGTAATGGAGGAAGGAGGACGACTGCGTGATCCCCTAACACCCAAGCAGGAATGCTATCAGGTAATGGAGGAAGGAGGACGACTGCGTGATCCCTTAACACCCAAGCAGGAATGCTATCAGGTAATGGAGGAAGGAGGACGACTGCGTGATCCCTTAACACCCAAGCAGGAATGCTATCAGGCCCTGTCACTTTGTTCACCTTAACATTCTGTAATGCTTTGAGAGTTGTCATAACACTGATGACATATTGGTTTGGCAATTCCTCATTTACTGTGAATAATTGATTGTCTTTATTTAAACGAGGTAAATGTTTACTTACATATGCAACAAACTCGTACATACTGTTGGATGATGAATCACAATCACTGTCAGTTGTCTTGTTAGCGAGGCCTTGCATGCACGAATTGACATTTGTTTGAGTCCCATTATTTTGTTAATATGTTTTTACCAATCGTGGGATCCTGTTTCATTCATTGCTGCAATAAGAGTAGTATGTCAGGTTA
The DNA here is from genome assembly GCA_020002185.1 of Paraescarpia echinospica. Lineage (NCBI taxonomy): Eukaryota > Metazoa > Annelida > Polychaeta > Sabellida > Siboglinidae > Paraescarpia > Paraescarpia echinospica. The sequence goes on from CM034536.1 coordinate 34,582,370, forward strand.
ATCACGAGTTACGCTGGATTCGGATTGGAGCAAGATCAAGTGACGTCATATCTTGGTCAAGGTCAAGTACCCGGATGTAGGTCAAGGTCAAATACCCGGAGGTAAGTCAAGACCAAAGGTCAAAGTCAATTACCCGGGTGTAGGTCAAGGTCAAATACCCGGATGTACTTCAAGATCAAGGGTCAAGTGGCGCAACCTGTCGGATAGCTTGTTAACTAAAATAGCGCCACATGGCGGATATGTCGTGAACTAAAACATCGCCCCTATCGGATAGGCCATGAACTAAATAATGTCACCTGGTGGAATGTTTTATAAACTGAATTTCCCCTGGCAGATTTTTTCTTAACTAAATAGCTAGGCCAAAGTTCTAGGCGGATAGATCATTAACTACAAATACCACCCCTGTCGGATAAGTCGTGAACCACATATGAGTACTGCCTAAATTCGTGCTTCTTATGTTTGTCAAGTGCTTACTCCTGGTGGATATATCATCAATTGAAAGCAGCCCTGTTAGATAAGTGGTGAACTAAATAACTACTCTGCAGTCCGCGCGTGTGTACATTCTACTCTGCAGTCCGTGTTTTTGAATGTTCTACTCTACAGTCCGTGATCTTTCGGCACGCCCACGTGACTTTTCGGCACATTTACTAACTATATAAGCGCTGTGTTTTACCAATCGGACCGTCATTCGTATCACGACGACAGCACGGCTAACATCATCATGTTGAAGACACCCTACTACCGACCTCGCAATGCGGCAGACTCGAGGGACGAGGACGAGGCGACGAGCCGACCCATCATGCCACGTCATGGACATCTCAGCTCTAGAAACAACGGTAAGCGCCGACGCCGTTATCAAGATCAGAGGTCTCCTCATCGACAAAGTACGCCAGCATACTGCCTTCTACATCAGGTGAAGATACTGCAAGAAGCGTATGATTGGCGACGATAGGGGACATTTGCAATGCGAACGACACGGTTACGTTGCCTCTGACATGCATTTCGTGGTGCGCATGTGCTTTGTCGAGACATCGACGGGTCGATCTATATGGCTGAATTTATTCGAACAGTGTATGGCTCTTCTCCTAGACGTGAATGCCGAGACGTTTGCTATTATGGACGAAACGATGCAGACTTACAAACTGAACTCAATGACGGGAACTCGTGTGTCTCTCACCATAAAGAAAACTCGACGAGATACTTACAAAAATGTCAACGTAACTCACGTGGAGGTGATACACTAGGCTCCGTACCCTGTTTCAGCCTCTCTCTGCTGCCATTCCTGCCAATGTGACAACTTCCGCCGACACGGCCGATGTGACAACTTCCGCCGACACGGCCGATGTGACAACTTCCGCTCCTGACGATGTCACAATTTCTACTCACGCAACCAATGTGACAACTGCCGCTTCTGTCGCCACTGGTCCGAACTTTACGCTTGAGTTTCCTGCGACGGAAATGAAGAAGACATAGCATGTGCCGTCGTTGAACTCTCAAGACGACAGTGTCTCGCTTGCGAGATATACGATCCTAATCAATTTCATCACGATTGTATGTTACCCGATGACATTCTAATTTACATGCACTTTGACGAGGCTATGGAGGCCATTAATTCAACTGCAGTGATGAAAGACTGGTTGAGTGTTTTGTTAGACGCAGGTTTGAAGCTATCCGACCTGACGTCCGATCACTTGTGTACTATCGGGAGTTGGTTGCAAGAACCGTTTTCAGAGGAGTGGCGAAACAAATTAAAGCAAATTGTTCTGGCAGTAATGGAGGATGATCTGTAAATAAATCTGTCCTGTGGTTTTATGAGACCTTTGGTGACATTAATTCAACTGCAGTGAATGGAGCGCGACCTGCAAATACGTTTGTGTTGTACACGAATAAAATGTTCAAACCTTATAATGTGTCATTTTTCGAAGTATAAGTAAAATAAGTACCGTGTATTTTAGTCTCTTTCATCAGTTGCGTAAAGTATGGACACGAGGTTAGTTCATCCTTTTACTTGTATCGTTGCTGGGCCGACGGGCTGTGATAAAAACTCACCGCCCGAAAAGATCACGTGGTGTTACGGTGAATAGCAGGCGTTGTATTTCACGCTCTCTACGATACATCCGAACATAAAATTTGTTGAAGGTCTTCCCGATGTGTCGTCTTTCAATCCTAAAACGAGAAACTTGGAAGTTATCGACGATCTCATGTCGGAAACGGACGAGAGGGTCACCAAACTGTTTACGAAGAAGAGTCATCATTGCAACACGTCCGTAATATATTTAGTGCAAAATTTATTTCCCAAAGGGAAAGAGAGTCGCACTATAAGTATAAACGCACGGTATATGGTAATCTTCAAGAACCCTCGCGACAATACACAAGTGGTCAACTTGGCCAAACAGATATATCCGGGTCGAATAAAATACATGCAAGAAACTTCCAGAGGCGCGACGTCCGTACCACACGGGTATTTGTTCGTCGACCTCAAACAGGCCACACCGAAATACTTGCGCCTGCGTACTAATATCGTTAAGGAACCAAACAAATTTCAGTACACCTACTTTCCGAAGATATAAATAGAAACACGCCGTGACACTCGTCATTCGTCATGTCTGTCATGTTGCTGTGTTTGTTCGGGTAGCGTGTAACACAGAACACGGATTAATAAGAAAAGTTTATGCTTTATGTCTGAAACACCAGCCTCTCTAACCAGGTCAAACGAACTGAGCTGCAGCTAATCTGCAGCTAGCCATAATGATGTGCATATCATTACATCTCCCTTCTGTCGAAAAGCAGAACTAGATAACAATCGAAAAGTGCAAATAGCACACGTGTAAATGTCAAAACGAACTATTTAAGTATCATGCTGATAAATGTTCAAAGGTAAAATACAAATACTAGCTATGCGACTAAAAGGATATGGCACAAGTCCTTAATAGTCCAGTCGTCGCGGACTTCTCACAACTCTACCGCTTCGCGTGGTGTATCGTGCAGGAGTTGATGGCGAAGGTATTGGGGCGACTGTGCTCAGTAGCTCAGTTTCTGTAGCCGCTGTCGGAGATGGCGTTGGTGTCGCATGACGTGTGTCCTCGATGGCTTCATCAGTCTGCGGAAGTTGACGACTCTCGCGGATATGCTGACGGTTTCTTCTGAACTCCTTCCCGTTCATGTTCCGTAGAATGTAGGATCGTGGCTCGGTTGATTCTGCTCGTACAGTGGCGGGGTCCCATCGTCCTGTTACCGGGTGTTGCACGAACTTGTTGACCGGGATAAAGAGGAGGCAAGTCAGTAGATTGTGCTCGTCGATCAAAGTAGTGTTTCTGTGAGACTTGTCGCCGCTGTAGCTCGAGGTGCACATCGTCTTCGTTTGGGACGTCGTTTCGAACTCTCACAGGGATGGTTGACTTGAGGCGTCGTCCCATGATAGCTATTTTTGCGTTGATGGGAGTGATACACCAGTGGAGCAGGGCGAGTTGATAGTCCGTGCCGGATTGCTTAGATTTCTTCAGCAAGGCTTTGATTGTCCGCCCTTGTCGCTCGATGAAACCGTTTCCCTGGGGCCGCCTAGGTGAGGTTGTGATGTGATCAAACTGCCAAGTCCGTGCGAAATCACGGTAGGCCTCGCTGGAAAAGTGCGGGCCATTGTCGCTTACCATTCGGTCAGGAATTCTGAACTCGGCAAAGGTCTGTTTTGTGGCATTCACCACGACATGACTTGGAGACGGGTTTGGTAGTTGTCTGATGATGGGGTACTTGGTGTAGTAATCAGCGATTATCAACCACTGGTGCCCTTCAAACTCAAACAGGTCAGTCCCCAACACGCTCCACGGCTTGGATAGAATATCGTGTTGCAGCAAAGGTTCTGGTGTCTGCGATGACTGGTGTTCTTGGCATACGTTACAGGTTTGCACAAGTCGATCAATGTCTTTATTGATGTTCAACCAGTACACCGTGTCTCTTGCCAGCAACTTGGTCTTCTCTCTGCCGAGATGAGCGGTGTGTAGTTGTCGCAGGATCTCAGGCTGTTGTGTTCGTGGAATGACGAGTTGTTGGCCTTTCAGGACCAGACCCTTCTCAACAGACAGTTGGTCTCGGAAACTCCAAAACGATCGAATGTCTGTAGGTAGATCCTTGACGTCTTCTGGCCAGCCTGCCACGATTGTTTCCAAGAGCTGGTTCAGTACTGCGTCCAGTGATGTGTCACGCCTGACTTGATCCAATCGTTCCGTTGAAAAACGAACAAGATCTACTCGCATATCAAGGTCGATGGGTGTGGCGTTGTGTGGACTAGGTAATCGCGACAAACCATCTGCGAGTTGGTTTTGTGAACCGGGTCGGTGCGTCATCGTGAAGTTGTACCCATGCAACTTGATCAACATCCGTTGCAGTCTTGGCGGAGCTGATGCGATGGGTTTATCGGTGATCATCACGAGCGGTCGGTGGTCCGTGATGACGTTGAAATCTCGTCCGTACAAGTACGTATGGAATCGTTGCATTCCGAATACAATCGACAATAGTTCACGCTCGATGCATGCGTATCGCTGCTCGGTAGTTGTGAGACTTTTGCTCGCGTACGCGACGGGTCTGAGCTCGTCATCTGAGTCTGGTTGCAGGAGTGCAGCTCCAATACCTTTCAAACTCGCATCACACTGGAGGAATGCCGGTTTACGCGGATCATAGTAGTGTAGCAAAGAGTTCTCCGATACTTCGTTCTTCATGTCAAGGAACGCTTGTTGGTGATGCGCTTCCCACACAAAGTCCGAGTCTTGACGTAGCAGCTCTCTCAGCACCGCAGATTTGGCGCTGAATGCTATCACGAAACGCGAGAGATACGTGATGAAGCCCAGGAATTGTTGTAGTTCGGCTTTTCTTGTCGGTACAGGCATTGCCCTGAGGTCATTCACTTTTTGAGGAACTGGCTTGATTCCCTCGCTGGTGTAAAGTTGACCAAAGAATGATACTTTGTTGCACTTGATGTTACACTTTGCTGAGTTGAGTGCTAGACCATGCTGCTTAGCGATGCACATGAACTGCTGCAGGTTGCGGTCGTGATCGAGTTCGGTTGCGCCGTACACCACGAAATCATCTGCTGTCCCGCAAACCCCAGTGCACTTTTCGAGTATTCGGTCCATTTCCAGTTGGAATATGTCCTGGCTCACCGAGAGTCCGAATGGCAGTCTCAAAAAGCAGTATCTCCCGAATGGCGTCTGGAACGTCGTAAGCTTCTGGCTCTCATCGTCTAGTTTAATCGACCAGTATCCTGCCTTTGCGTCGAGTTTGGAAAAGAACTTGGCGTTCGCAAACTTATGATTGAGTTCGTCCAACGTTGCCGTTTGGTGTCGAGGACGAATCAGCGCTTTGTTTAGCTGACGCGGGTCGAGGCACACACGAATGCTGACGTCTTGTTTGGTGACATACGTCAATGAACTGACCCAATCGGTTGGTTCTTCGATGACGCGAATGACTTGTTGGTCGACCATTTTGTCCAGTTCTGATTTTATTTTGTCTCTAAGAGCGATAGGAGTTCTGCGTGGTGGGTCGATGCGACTAGGAACGTTCGGATTGACCATCAGCTTGTGCGTCTTCTGTAGCTCACCGATCCGATCAAATTGTTGTGGATATTGCTTCATTAAGTCTCCGATGTTGTCAATCTTATGCGGATGAGGCGTCTCGTTGCTCAATGCGCAGTGCATTGTGACGACGTGTAGGTCTTCGCATGTGGATAACCCGAGGATTGCGGGTCCTGGCACGTCGACCACGAAGAACTTCGTCTTTCTCCATTCTCGTTCGTCGTAGGAGCAGTTGATGTCAACAGTGCCTCTGCATGTGATAGCGGTTCCGTTATACGCTGATAGAATGCTATCTGTTGGCTGTAGGCAGTCTACACGAGGATTTCCAACTGTTTCGAGTTGTTCTGGAAACATGTCTCTGAACGTTCGGAAAGGCATAGTGTTTGCCTATGCGCCTGTGTCGACTTTCAGCGTGAAGTTGTGCATGCCTGGCCTGTTACATAGCTGAATCTTCAGAGTAGCATATGCCTCATTCCTGCTTGAAGTTGAAGTGTGGACTACATTGAATGAAAATTCATTTGCTTGTGACATGCTGTCATCGTAGTCGCATTGTTCATCTACTGTGTGAAGTCGTTGATTGCGTCTGTCAGGACGATGTACGTCGGGGGTTTGGCGTTGCGTCTCATAACGTTTTTGGGTTGTATTCTACGGTGCTGCCCTCTACCGAACGAGTCTATTGTTTGCTGTGGAGGGTAACGTCCCCTTGCGGAAGAGTTCGTAGCTAGTTGTTCATGCTTTGTTGTCAAACAACACTTTTGCCAATGCCCACGCTTCTGGCACGCATTACAAGTGTCGTTTTTAGCTGGACAGTACTGCTTTCCGTATGGGTGACTTCGACCACAGTATTTGCAGCATGTGTCCCGCTTGTCTCGGATGACATCCATCTGCTGTGCTCGACCGTCGCTATGCAATTGCTGTAGTTGTTTGACGTGCGTTGCCGATGCTTCGTAACTTCGTCCAAGGGCTATTGCCTCGTGAAGCTTCATGCCTTTTGGCTTGTTCAGCAGCTCTTTTTGAAAGTCTGCGATTGGTGTGCTTGCTATGATCAGCTCAATTAAACGTTCATTCAATTCGTCGTCAACAAAATCGCACTTTAAAGCTTGTAGCTTGCACCTGTTGATGAAATCGTCCAATCCTTCTTCGCGCGTCTGTCTGTAGTGCGTCAGTTTCAGACGACTGATCCGGTAGTTTTCCGGTGGCTCAAGCTGCTCTTCAAATGCTGCGAATATCTTCTTGGGATCTTTCTTGTCCTCTTCGGATAGTGTCCAAGAGTTGTAGCGTCGCAAACCGTCATCGCCAACTTGAAGAAAAATGTGGACAACTTGATCTGCGGTCTCGATGCGTTTAGCCTTGAAGTACAACTCAATTCTCTGTTTGAACAGTTTGAAAGTGTCGGCCGGATTCGGCACTGACCAGTCCATTCGTGGTACGTGGTCCATGTTGCTATTGGCTATCGCGTTGACGTTCTCGCTGACGTTGTTGTTGTTGAGTGGCAATGTCGATGTGTAGCTGTATGACTGCTTTTACCCTTCTAAGCTTACATAATAATCGTATACAGCTGTCTGACTTTTGTTTTGAGTCATGACTAGCTTACAGATCAGCGTAGGTGTTTTTACGAATGTTCTAGGCCTGCGAGTGTACACAGCGCCTGACGTGACCTTTGACACGGTTATCGAGAATGACAGTTCATAGCCGATGCGCCATTTTTGGTGCGTGAAATCGTTCGCAATATCTCGCAATGTTCTTCAAAACTTCGCCAAGGCTACATCTGATAGGCTATGATATGCTATACATTCATGATCTCACCGCTGCCGCCATGTCATGTTGCTGTGTTTGTTCGGGTAGCGTGTAACACAGAACACGGATTAATAAGAAACGTTTATGCTTTATGTATGAAACACCAGCCTCTCTAACCAGGTCAAACGAACTGAGCTGCAGCTAATCTGCAGCTAGCCATAATGATGTGCATATCATTACAATGTCGGCGCGAGTGAAGAGAAACGCGTTGTGCCTTTGTCTCCTCGCTAAAGCGGATCCTGCTTTAACCAGAGCCATCATCGACAAGGGAAATCCCGATCTGGTACACAGTCTGTGCGAGTGTGCACAGAACATATTAAAAGGGAATGTACCACTAAAGAAAGGCTACAAGACTAAACTGCGTCGGTACAAGAAGGACCTCACAACCTTGGTCATCAGGAAAACCGGTCTTCATAAGAAGAAATGTATTCTACAGAAAGGTGGTTTCCTTGCGGCCCTACTAGCTCCCTTGGCTACGTCCCTTTTAGTCCCGTTGGTGACGCCGTTGTTGCAGTCGTAACTACACGACTATGGAGCACACAAAGAAGATGGCGCAGGTCGATCCACGTATTTTGGATAACGTTCAACTACAACCTCCTTCGACTAATCCTATAGGGAGTGTTTTGCGACGACTCGATGACGAAATGCTTTACATATTAGAACAAAGCGATATGGACGAGAGGGAAAAGGTCATGTTGTATAACTAGGTGTTGAGTCGATACAACGATCTTTCCGACAAGCGTATGCAGGAACCGCTGCGTGTAGCCATCAATAAATTTCCCAGGAAAGTAGTAAACAAATTTCAACCACCTACCGAAAATGAAATCGTCGAAAAGGAGAACATCGAAAATGAAATCGTCGACAGCGTGCCGAAAGCTATGAAACAGAAAGCACGATGACTCATCAATAAAATGAAAGGTGCCGTAAGGTGGAATGATCGCGGCGAGATGATGTACAGAAATGAAACGATTCCGGGAAGTAACATCGTGGACCTCGTCAATGACGTGTTGAGAAAGCGGAAGTCTTTTGAACAGGTGGGATGGAAAACCTTCGCTCGTAGTCTCAAGGATGTGAACACGCCCGTGGATTTAGTGGGTAATCCCGAACGTTGGACTTACATGCAGACAGCGTCAGAGGACGACGATATATCAAAGGAAAAAAGCAGTCCGTTTGACAGTGGTCGTCATCGGCATCGAAGGCGTCCGGTGTCGTCACGGCGCGCAGCTCATTCGACCACACCGTTGCAACACTTGCGTTGGGAACCGTATTAATAGTCTTGCACGACACGACACCAGCATTATTACGACATGTCTCCTCGCGTAGGAAAGAAGACGAAGCGTTCACACGATGCATTGAAAAGTATTTACTACGACACGAAACTAACCGGAAGTTACGGAGGCGTTGATGCCCTGCATCGTGCTTCACGTGCTTCACGCGTCGTCGAAAGAGGTGAAACGGTGGTTGTCGGAACAAGACACTTACACGCTACGCAAACCAGTGACATATCGTTTCAGGCGTAGACGTGTCGTAGTGGGTGGTATAAATCACCAATGGCAGGCCGATCTGGTAGACATGTCAAGTTTGAAACGGTACATCGACGGTCACACTTTCATTTTGACCGTGATAGACGTGTTCTCCAAGAAAGCGTGGTCTGTTCCTTTGAAGAACAAATCGGGGCCGTCACTCACGACGGCGTTTCCTCGGTTGTTAAAGGACAACGATGGCCCACTGTCATTACAAACGGATAAAGGAAAAGAGTTTCTGAATAGGCAACTGCAAGAGTTTCTGAAAGAGAAAGTTATCCACCATTTTACGACACACAACGAAGAGACCAAGGCGTATATCGTGGAACGTTTCAATCGTACTCTGAAGACACGTATGTGGAGATATTTCACAAAAAGCAGACGTTAAAGTACCTGGACGTATTACACCACCTAGTCGATTCGTACAACGACAGTTATCATAGAAGTATTGGAATGGCGCCGTCTGAAGTGAACGTGATCAATCAAGAAGAGTTTTGGCAAAGGTTGTACGGAAATGAAGGACACGGAAAAGTCAAACCGGTTTTAAAAGTGGGCGATCACGTGCGCAACAGCAAAGTCAAGAGACAATTCAAAAAAGATTGCTTACCCAACTGGAATGACGAGATATTTACCGTCAAAACAGTTCATCGTTCCGATCCGCCTGTTTATTGTTTGATTGATTGATTCGCCGATAGAGGGAACATTTTACGAACAAGAACTACAGAAACTGGTTGTGGCCGAGGATAAACTCTATAATTTCGAGAAAGTGTTGCAGCAGTGCAAGCGAGGAAAAAAGACACAGGTCCTGATCAAGTGGGTAGGGTATTCCGACTCGTTTAACAGCTGGTTGGATAAAGCGTCACTCGTCGCGTATAAAAGTTAGTACACACCAGTCGAGCCGTCATTCGTGTTATGGAAGATACGACGGACTTTCGATTCGAAAACACAATAACGGAAGTAACAGCAGACGTTGGGTGTTGTTTGGAAATACGTGCCCGAAATCGGAAATCGTCTTCTTCTGCCAAATCGTCATACTGTACACCGTTATATTGGTCAGTATCTACAACCTGACTAAAGTAGACGGAAACTCTAATCTGTGGACGGCTTTGTTGAGCAGTTGCCTGGGATACCTGTTACCTAATCCGTCTATGAAACGCGGTGAACGCTATGTCACGGCTTTGCCGCAACGCATCAGTTTAGTCGGTTATTGGGAGTGCGGACTGGTGGAGATTCAATACCCGCACAGTTGGTACAACGTGAGAGAAGAGGACGTTTGTTTTGCCGTGAATGTTGATGATACGCCTTATGTGGTGTATATCGAGGCAGGCCACTACGGTAGTCCCCAAGCGCTCACTCGTGCAATCAACAGAATCATAAAGACACCGATAAAAGAAAAGGAAATAAAACTGAGCTACAGTGACATCACACAAAAAGTGACTATACACATGGTAGAAAACATCTCATTCTCAGTGTACTCGTTGAAACTTCAGCGTTTGCTAGGTTTAAGCCAGGATGTTTACACCACACCCGAAGAAGAAGGACCAGATTATTATTACGTTAAAAAAGCCGAATCTGTGGTAGATATGGCGCAGGGTTTTACTCGCTGTACGTCTACACCGACGTTGTGGAACCACGTGTGGTCGGAGATACCGTCGTCCCTCTGTTGACGGTTGTACCCATAGAAGGAAAACACGGAGACGTGGTGTCAACAAGTTTTGACAATGTACAATACGTTCCCGTCTTGCACAAAGAATTTACGACCATCGAGATCGACATAAGAGACGACACGGGACGTCGCGTACCATTCGAGCGAGGTAGAGTGACGGCAACAATTCACTTTCGACGACGCAAACCATAATTTTTTGAAACATGAGTCGTAATCATTCCTACGAAGACTACACTACGTCAGACAAGTCGGCAACGGATTGCCCGAGTTTGTTGGGGCAAGAGTGCAACGAGGTCACGGTCTAGGTAGTTTGTTCGGTGGCCTCATTCGAAGTGCTACGCCACTCATAAAAAGAGGCGCACTCGCTTTGCGAAAAGGAGCGTTAAAGACAGGTTTGGGTGTGGCCGGCGACGTGTTGTCTGGACAGAGCATTAAAGAATCTGCAAAGAGGCGTGTGAAAGAAACAAGAAAGGACATGATCAGTAGAGTTTTGGGAAGCAGTGGGCCTCCTGGCATACGCAACGCTCCTCGCGCTATAAAACGCAAGCCGACGAGAACCCTAGTTAGTGTCGCCAAGAGACGCAGACGACAGAAGACACGTCGAGACGATTCAGCTAGACATGGCTTTTGTCCACCAGTTGTCGTGTGAGGGAGTCAAAAGCGAATTGGACCTGTTTAGTTTACCGACGACACAAACGAGTATCGAACACGCACAATGGGTCGAGCATCGACCTGTCGCCTCGATAGGTACGGGTGGTCCAACCGAATTCTTATTGCCCGGATCGCGAGACGATTACCTGGACGTGGCCAATACTTACCTGTTGGTGCGAGCACGTGTAGTCAAAGGAAACGGGGACGCCATCGATCAAGCTGAACCTGTTGGAACAGTAAACAACTGGATGCATTCTCTGTTTAGTCAAGTCAACGTGTTTTTGAACGATACCCTCGTCACACCTTCAACGAATATCTATCCTTATCGAGCGTACATAGAAACGTTACTAAGTCACGGAGCAGAAGCGAAGAAGAGTCAACTGAATACTGCCTTGTGGTACAAAGACACGGCTGAACACATGGATGCCACCGACGACGCAAACAAGGGTCTGCAAAAAAGAAAGACCTATATTTCCCGTAGTCGAATCATCGACATGATGGGTCGTCTACACGTCGACCTCTTCTTCCAAGACCGCTATCTACTGAACGGCGTCGATGTGAAAATTCGACTAGTACAGAGCAAGGATGCTTTTGTACTCGTGGCTGCTGGTGGTGACAATGCCGATTATAAGGTACGCATAGTCGAAGCAATTTTGCTTGCACGAAAAGCCAAACTGCATCCTGCCGTACAGATGGGTCACATCAAAGCGCTACAAAAGGGAACGGCCAAGAATCCGTTGCGAAGAGTCGATTGCAAGGTATTTTCCATACCACGAGGTGCCATGTCGCACACTCGCCAAGAATCCGTTCCACGTAAAGCACAACAACTTGAACTTTCTTGCATTGTACGTCGACGGGCAGCAAGTTCCGGCTAAACCACTTCAGCCTAATTTCAACGATGGCGCCTACGTGAGAAATTACAGTAATCTATTTGCTGGAACGGGAAAGATGTTTCAAGACGAGGGAAACAACATCAGTCGGGACGAGTTTGGCAAAGGATACACCCTGTTTGCGTTTGACATCACACCAGATTGTTGTGACGGTCCTCATTTCAATTTGGTACATAAAGGCAACCTACGAGTCGAGATGCACTTTAATCATCCTCTCGACCAAACGATCAACGTCGTCGTCTACGGAGAATTCGAGACGGTTTTGGAGATTGCCCGCAACAGAAACGTCGTCTACGATTACTGATGGATACGGCACAGATAGAAAGACTCCTTGCGGCGGATGCTTACACTAGGACCGTTGTTCGAGGCGTACTACCCAAAGACGGGTTACCCACTATTCCTTTGACGACCTATCCGGCAGCTTTCGTGTGCAACACTCATTCGAGCTATGAACCGGGTCAACATTGGATCTGCATGTTTATTGCAAAAGACGAACGTGGAGAATACTTCGACTCCTACGGTTTGCCACCTCGACACGACGAATTCGTGGATTTTGTACAGAGCAACTGCGTGACTTGGACTTTCAACAAGAGAACGCTTCAGAGCCCGTTGTCTAACGTGTGTGGACAATACTGTGTCGTGTACTTGCTGCACCGAAGTCGAGGCGTACCCACGAAGACGTTTGTGAACACTTTCGGGAACGATTTAGTGAACAATGACTGTCGTGTTTTCGATTTTGTTAAGAATGGTATGTAATGCTTGCATATCATGTTGGCATCCACGTTCTTGTATTACCTTAATTAAGGAATACCAAAGTCGACACCATATGTGCGTTTGTGAAATGATTTATTCAGACACCCAAGAGAAAGTGTCAATTTTATGAAATCTTGTAAACCTTAACTAAATACAAATTGATTTCATATGATACACAAATTGTATTCAGACACCCAAGAGAAAGTATCCCTGTGAATGATATCACATATATTCTTCTTATGAGACACCCAAGAGTAAGTGTCAATCTTATAATATCTTGTAAACCTTAACAACTATATACAAATCGACTCCATATGATACGCAGACACTGTTAGACAGTATGCTACACTCTGTGTTTATTTTTTATGACACGATTTTTGCAGCGATTGAAGTATACAATATACTTCGTTTATTTTCACCAGTGTCCTACTTAAAAATAGAAAGCAGTATCCATCTCGCAATATTGGAAGAGAGGGCGCTCTACGTAATAATCTATGAAATCATAATAAAATTCCAGCATTCTCAACTTTGCATACTGGTAAACCATAAAACCGATTTGAAGAGGGAGATCGTATTTAATGGATTTCTTGTTAATTGTTAATTGGTACACGGATTCCGTAATTGGGTCTAGCTGGCGAAAACGATGACTGTTAATTCCTTGGCTCGCAGTTTTATTATTACAAAAGATAATATTTCTGTGGAGATCCTTATTAGTGATACATTTTCCATAGCCACTTTTCCCAAGAAGTTTCATCGTATCACCAATAATGGCCTTGTCTGGGTGCACGTCACCTTCGTGGCGTGCATTCGAGATGGCATTGGCGAAATGCTTGAAACACGGACTGGGTTCGTATTCTAAAACTTGATAAACGTGAGATACGATCAGTCCGTGTTTAATATACCATTTTAACAAAGGTGTACCTAAAAGAATTTGTTTACCAAAATACGAAGCCACCAGAGTACGCCGAGGAGTAGATAATATATTGTGCTCTTCAGCGTAAACTCGCATATAGGGGCCGATGACGTCACGGGTAATGTCAATGTTTTTGAAAATGGGTTGCATTTCACCAAAATAATCTTTAAGATGATCTGGAACAAAAATGTCGCACTCTACCATGCCAAATAGGCGACCTTCAACTACATTTTGCAAAACTTTATCTTGGGTCATTTCCCACTTCAAGTTACGGTGAGCAAATTTTGAATTTAGAAAATTTCTTACTTCGGAATTTTTCCGAATTTTTTTCCAATGACATTCCCACATTTCGACGACCTCAGCATATTTACGCAAATACGTAGTATTCTTTTTAGTTTCTGATAGGAGATCGGCCATAGACTTCCCGTTGATAGAGTTGGTGTGCACCACGTTACAAGGACAACCGTGAAAATAGCAACCGTGAAATTGATAAATGGTGCGAGTCTGGGCACACCATCCGTCATGCGTTTCTCTTCTCCGTTAGATTGATGCCTCATCGTTGTATTCTTCTCGTGAGCTACCCATTCTAGCCATTCAAGGGACAGCTTTCCGTAAACACGTGATGTTTTAGGTCTAAAATTATTTTCTCGGCTACGACGCGTATAACATCCGGTGGGCATATCTTGTGAAAGAGCCCAAAGGTATAATGCATTCGCGTCGTAGTCGACAATAGAACGACAGGAACGAGCTGAGTCGCCCATTTCCGATTCACGAAGCCGTGTAACGTCGACTTCGTGATGGCGGTGATATATTATGGACGGGCCCACTACGATGGCTTTTTTTAACATATCGTGTAAATCCGAATCTTTTTGATTAAACAGACTGAATTAAATGTCACGTGGTAATGTGTCAAACATAAATTTCATGGTTAGACCTGGAACGCTAATACCATCTTTAAACATATCAATGTGGCGCAATTTGTAAAAAGAGAACTGTTTTTATAGCTTCAAGGAAAGGAACGACATCTCTATTGTTGTACCAAATAAGAAAATCACGAAAAGTTTTCAAATCGTGATCGCGCCAAATTTTTTTGCAGTACGCGTAATTGTCGTCAGAAATATCTTCGTTTTTCAAATCGCTGTGAAAATCTTCCTTTGGAGGATGGGATTCACAGTCGAGTTCACTTATCGAAGTCACCCATTCATAGGGAAAGTATCCTGTAGTTTGTACACATCCGTAAGCTTTCAGAAATTTATCGTAACTAAAACCGGGGGATAAATAATTTATGATGTCCAAAAATGTCATTCAAAGTCGCTGTTTTTAAACAAATCAAATTAGTATGACACATTACCACGAACATGGAGATTTTAGTTTTTTTCTTTGTTGTGTCGTCCGTCTCGTCACCTATGTCGGTTGTCAGGAAGTGTCCCGTGATATATTTGTTCATGATGTTAAAATCGTATTTTCCAGAATTAAAGCCAATGACGGGTAGTTCTTCAAGAAATCCGTGAAGCATACCAATTAATGTTGACATTTTTTCTTCTGGGATAATAGGTAAAGGTGACCCGTCATCTAGAATTTCGTCTATGTCAGGTTCGAGCATTCTAGCCTCTGGTGATTGAATATATTTTAGTTGTTGGTTTAACTCATCAAAAACAAACTGATAACGTGTTTTCAGAATTTCGGACGCGGTGTCGCTAATTTCGTAAAGATAATTTAGAAAACGGTCGACTAATTGGCTCGGCTCACCCTCGCTAATAAAACAGCGTGGTTCCTTGTACCCGGGAACATTGGATGACACACTAACGCTAAATATTTCGTGTCGAGCCAACCACTCGACCTTTGGTGTATTTACCGGTAAGTTGGTAGTATCAAAATAAGATTCAAAATCAAAGGTGGCCCGAAACGGATAATACCGGTATTTTTCTTCGACGTCAATACCCAACTCATCAAATTTCTGAAAAATGGTTTCCTGAACATAACAAATACCACCAGGGAAAATTCTCTTGACCTCGACTTCGCAACCTTGTTGATGCATTTTTAAGGAACATTTTGTATGCCAAAGTTTGTCACATTTGATACATTTGAAAGACCGTGTGTATATTTTAATATCGTTGATATTAGAAAAATGTGTTTCGAAAAGATTCAAATTTAAAGTATCAGGGAATTTACAAGTAGAACGTGTCAGTAAATGACACGCTACCAAATTCTCGTCGTCGTGATGATCTAGTAATTCATAAACAACTATATTGATATGGAAAAGCTTTTCAATGTCATACAGATCACTTAACTTAAAGCAAGGGAAATGCTTCATAGATGGGGCAACGTTTAAGGCCTCTTGGTACATACTATACAATATTTGAACATGAGGCTCAAGATTATGAATATCAGCGCCCCGACTAAGTGCAAGAGCACGGAAGAAACAAAGATGATCGTGGTAAAGAGGACTGTTGTGTCGGGACCGGTCATAGACCAACGAATTTTAATCTTTATTTGTGAGAATATACTAGGGAAGGACTAGCCTACCAGCACCTATAGGGTGATCAGATATAATGTTTATAAAGAAAGTAATGTTGGTTACCAAACGACATATCCACAGAGAATCGGGCCTCTGCATAATCGCCCAACTTAAAATATCTTTTTCTTCAAAGGAATTTAAAAACGATTGAAACTCATCTGCATTATTAATTAAAGGGGGCATGTCTAGAAACCTACCCGAACATTTTTTAGAAGAATTAAAATGACGATGTTTGAGATTGCCCCTTACACGTGCACGATAAACTAACATGACCAGTTGGCCATCTCTGACTCATTAAAATATGAACAAGGTGGACCGTTTCTGGACATATTATCCTGTTCTGTTGTCCAGCCTGTGTTTCCGCCCCGTCTTCTCCTGTCCCAGGGTGCAATATGTTTTTATGATGCTGTTATGCGGCTAGAAACCTTCAAGTGGGCGGCTTCAAAATACTCAACGATCACCGACGCTCACAGAACGGACGTCTTGTATTAACTGTTCCCTTGACCTTCTCGTGGTCAGACGGCCGAACGTCCACCTCTCCGTCGTAGCAATTATACTGAGAAATCAAATCTGACAAGTCATGTCAAATAGCCGACCACCCACGTTGTCTCATGCATGCGCACACGCAAGCGTGCCGATTTGTCTCGGCGCTGGGACATTTCAATACTAGGCATGTTTGACACCAAACGGCTCAACGCTGCCCCTGTCGTAACGTTGTCTCATGCATGCGCACACGCAAGCGTGCCGATTTGTCCCGGCGTTGGGACATTTCAATACTAGGCATGTTTGACACCAAACTGCTCAACGCTGCCCCTGTCGTAACAGAAATACATAACAGGTACCAGTGTAATTTCAAAAGACAAAGTGTATAATGTAAATGCTATATCAAGAATAACGTATTTGGATATTTTGTATATTTTGGACCAATGCTGGCGGACCTAGCCTGGCGCGTCAATGCTGGCCATCGGAGGTGTAGCTTGACTATAATATATTACTGATATTAAGACTGACGTAATCATGTGTGCGTGTGTGCGCGTGTGCGTGTGAGTTTGTATGTATGCACACACACGAGCTTGTGTCTACGTGCGTTTCGCGCGCGCGTCTGTGCGCGAGTTACGTGTATCTGTGCGCGCGTGTGTTTATTTCCGGCCGTGCGCATGTGCATAGTGTGTAGTCATTAATCTTTCTAACAATTCAAAATATCAGCATCACAATGATAAAACAGCAGCGTTACAAGCAAAATGAGTTGCTAGAAACATATCTACGTTCTAAGTAATAGTGACATTTCATATGGTCTCTAATTTCCAGCGGCTTTCACCAGAAATTAATATTGAGCGGTGAGACGAGTACCATTTTGCCTGTCTGCACTGCTCTAAACACGGAGGTCCTTACGCACACGACTACTTCAGCCTTATTGCTCGTCCAGTGTTGACGTGAGGTTGAACACATTCCGCCATGCCCACTGCTCGAGTGTCTCTCTAATCAGTCGTTCACATCCGCGGCCCAACACAAAAAGGCCGAGCATTTGCTTTTCATGGTCAAAGTAGTGTGAGTGCATGGCATGTGAGTGACAACATATGGAATTGGATGAAAAGCAGTTTTTCGAAAGGATGCTTGTGCTTCTGACAGTACGCCGTGCATTTCTTGGTCAATTGCTAGCCGGTGTGAAACTACTATTCGTCCTCACGTCCTAACCAGCGATTCCCAATCTGAGGAACCGTATGGTACTTATGTAGAATCCAGCGATATCCTGGCCAATACTAAATGTCTTCATAAAATGCACTGATTTTGCATAGCCTCCGTTACTTATGAAACAAACGAGTTAACATGCATGCATTGATTTTTTACTTTATATTTGGATTTGGATGCGTCTCCTGTTCTATATAATTATTTACTCGAAATCAGAGGCGCAAAGTGTATTTTTATTATTTAAAATTTTAGGAAATCGAATGAAATTCAATGTTTCTCAAATTGCTCATATTGAATAAAATCATACTGCGTAACTAAAATTACACGTAGTAAATGCGTAGTAAAAATATAACTACAACTGAAACATTATCCGGCCCTGATCGGTTCCTCATATTGACTTTTGTGCTACGTCATGAAATAAGAGCGATTTGTTCAGTTATACAAAGCATTTGGACCAACTTTAAACTGAGATTATATTGATATACAAGTCACACAATAATTAAAATATTTCGAAATTGAAAACGGTAATGGTTACGCTGTATGTAAGTTCAACTATTATAGTACACCTGTATTAAACTTTGTCATATACTATTATTTTAGGGTACCTTTTATTTTAAGAAAAAATATTAGAAATCTATATGCATTATCCAAAACACTTCTAATAAGATTTCACATTCATTGTACACGTAAATTATACAGATTCTGTCACCGAAACAATGAAGTGATGCCATCTGACGGTAACTGTCTAATCAATAATTTGCTGTCAGACCTTCTTCTCAGTTCGCACAGTCGGGCGAGAGTCGGCCGAGCATGACGATTTCTTGCGCGGAGTAAAGACTCTTGACATCTGACGCGATCTCCTGGTCTCACAGAAATTAATACTTACTAACTTAATCCTCTTCCCTCTGATGAGAGCATAGGGCGGAAATGAAGCTTCTCCATCGCACTCTGTTGTTAGCAGTCTTTTTTGTTTCCTTCCAGGTGGCACCAAACGTCTTTAATTCCTTAGTTGTGGATCTCCTCCCGCTGTTTTTTGGGCGGCCTGTTTTTTTTTTCCTTGTGGATTCCAATCAAGGGATTGTCTTGTAACTGTTATAGCGGTTTTTTTTGGAGTGTACGTCTTATCCATGTCCATTTTCTGTTTTGATGTTTGTTTGGTTTGTCCTGTTCATCTCTTCCGTGTTTATGACTTTGTTTTGCCATTTGATTTTCAGTATGTTTTTAAGGCATTTGTTGATAAATGTCTGTAGTTTTTGGTTGTTATTTTTGTGACTCTCCATGTCTCTCACCCATAGATCAGTAGTCTTGTCACGTATAAGTTGAATATTCGAATTTTTTTCTTGTTGAAAAGGATGGTGTATTCTACACTTTCTTTAAGGTGATGAATGCACGTCTGGCCTTTCTAATCCTGCATATGATACTGCCTGTTCCTCCTTTGTCTGTCACTACACTGCCCAGATAGGTAAATTTGTTGTCCTCTTCTATATCCGTTCCCTTGATCTTGCTTGTCGTGTGATGTTCACCATCAAGAGTTTTGTCTTTTGTATATTTATTTTCAGACCTGTTTTCTCTGCAGTTTTCGCTTGCATCCGCTTGTGCGTGTGAGATAGTAAACATATGTCGCCTGCAAAGTCAGGGTTATCCAACTGTTTTGTGAATATTATTCCATTTTGTGAATTGCTAATGGTTAATAAGAACTCGACGTAACACGGCTGAAACGGTAGAACAATACAATGCAAAGAACATAGACATCTAGGAACAACGTATATGAAATGTTTAAAACGGTGTAAAATTTGTGTTGCTAAAAAGAATACATAATGATAAGGCTAAATGGGGGAACCATCACATAGGTAGAGAAACATATTATTATAACTGTTTATGAAGAAACAGTTAGACTTTGTTTTTGTGGAATATTGAATACACGCACAAAAGTTATATAGCAAGGAGTGAGAGAACGTAGAACAAAGAAAACCAACTCAACTGATTTCAAAACCGATATAATGTCGCTATTAAATACCTAACAGAATGGATGATATAATTAAGAGGAAACCAACTAAACATGAATTTAATTATAGAACGCCTTTGAAGATAATGACAGACTTTGTTTTCAAACTTAAAGAAGCCCGTACAACTATGATGCGCGACGTAGCATTTGTAAAATACAAACTGCATAGATTGGATATGGGAAAGTATAGCAAGTACTCATTCTCATAGAGAACGATGAATTGATCTACTGATTGTGTTATCAGAATACAGAAGATGAACAGTTATTGAACCTTTAGACAGCTAATGACTCAATGTCCATGTGTCCTCGAGGCCGGGTTGCTTAGGGTGACCATCGTTTTACGTCTTGGTGAAACCTGCTACATTTTCACAGCCGCTTCCGTTGCATCACCTGAGCGGCAAGACGACAGCGTGTGATGTATTCAAGAGAGTCACAATGCTGCCATCACTTTCCGAGTTCCCGGAATCTATGTGGTCTTTCCTTGCTTGTAATCCATCACGGCGGTTGTAATGTGGAAACATGTCGAAAGTGGTATTAGTGTGCTTTAATGCACATTAGGTTATTAATGATAGCAAGATGGCATTGCACGTATGATGAACTAGTTCCGGTTAGTGGAAGCACGATTATAGATTGTGCGTGCGTGGGTGTGTTTGTGTGTTGTGTGTGTTTGTGTGAGAATGTACAGGTATATGTGTGTGTTTGGGTGCGCGCGCGCGTATTATGTATGTGTATGCATGCATGCGTGTAGGTGCGTTCCCGCGAATGTGTGTGTGTGCGTGTGCGTGCGTGCTTGCGTGTGTGCGAGAGAGGGTGTGTGCCAGCATACTGTAATATACGTATTTAATGTTTAACTTGTATCATGTTATCATCATCTTCGTCATTGGTCGGCCGTAACCTTACCCCCGACAAGCTGCTTCCATAATAGTCTTGTGAATAGCCAGCTGGCTCAACTAAAACGCCAACTGGCCCACAACAGACAACCAGTTTACGTTGCAAATACGCTGAAGCGCATCTTTAGCTACAAACATCACATCATCAAACTAATGGCGATGGTAGGCGTTAGAAACATCTTGGAGAAGTTTTCCAGAATGGACACAGACTCAAACATCATATCTAGTATTGTCCTTGCTTTCTGCTAATCAGCAGTTCACTATGTATCTCCTGTTTGGGTCGTTCAACACATGTCACGAAGATGGAAGCAGTCATCAACAATGGCCGGTAGAACCATTATTGGCGCACGAGTGGACGACCTCTAACGTAACCGTGGAGAGGGTCTTCTAACATACGAACGTTTCCGAGAATACCACCTTCCATCAAAGCTTTCCAGACCAGATGACAAAGCGTGAAGACAGAAGAGTCCCAGTGGCTGAAAGTAGTATTAATTAACCTTACCGAGACGGATGACTCTCTAACAATATGCTTATGGCAGATAATGTTCGATTGCATCCGTGTATTGATAAATCGCAACTCGTTCGCCTCAAGGAGACTCTGGCAACTTTCTCCAATACGTGGTGCTCTCCTTCAGCAGACAGTCCATTTTATAAGCGTAATTATTCATTAGGGAAGATCAACCACTCCAACTTCAATAATTTCGCAGATCAGTTTGGTGTATGTATATGTGTGACATGGGATTAATCTTGACTTTCGTTTTTTTGTGGCGTTAGCTGTCGCCATCCAGATGGAGGCGTACCATTATAATCGTTTTTGAAAGCTCTTTATTTATTAGCCTATTTGCCCAGTGGACAGTGGTTTTATGTCCTTCCGTATTATTCTGGTGTAACTCCCGTCGAGCTTCCTTTCCTGGTCCTTTGTGAGGGTGTAGCTCCGTAAAGCAATAAATTTCATCGGGTACGTTGAAGCATGGTACTTTGAGTGTCCTACATATTTGTTGACGTGATCTAACATGTCCAATGTGGTCTACTTCCTCAAGTACTTAATCTCTAGTAATCTTTATTATTGTGCATTTATATTTTACATATTGCTGATGATAACCTTGATTTTAGTCAATATGTAGCAAATCACATAGTTATTGCATTAGACCAATAATATTTGTGCATGTTTGAGGCCATCATTAATGAGGACTGTTTAAAATGCAAAATATGTGATGTCTTCCTTTGGAAAAGGTTCGTGTGTCCGTTGTAAGATAGTAGTAAGAAACCTATCTTCATTTGTTGATGTTATCATAACGATGTCCAATAACATAATACATATAAATATGGAGCTAATGTATAATGGGCCTTGATGTCCAAGAACACTCCGTCCCATGATCTAATAATAACACGTTGTTGTTTCTCTATATAGGACGATATCAGTATCAACAAACGTCTTTGTTTGTCTTCAGACTCATCAGGATTAACACATTTGGCTACGGTGAACCGAATATAATGCTTGTTTGAAAGCTTGTTTGAAAGCAATATGACTATAATAGACGTTATTGAGGTCTACGTTAGGCTAATACATAACGAGATTGAGCAACCATTGCGGAGAAGACAAATGTCATAGACTTGTTAGAACAAATCAGAAGACAGAAGTGGACCTGGGCAGGGCACATCAGCAGACTACAAGTTAACCGATGGACATCACATATCACAACCTGGAGACCTTACGAAGGGAAACGATCTAGAGGAAGACCAGCGAGACAGTGGACAGAAGAACTAGGCCAGTACTGGAAGGGCACCATTTGGCAGAGGATAGCGCAAGTCAGGCAGATTTGGAAACGACATGCTATATATATATATATATATATATATATATAGGTGTGCAATTTTGTAGCATAATTTTTGTCTTCGAAATGTTCATCTTCAGACCTTGTTTTTCACTTTCATTAGCGCATATGAGTATGTAGTCGGTGAAGCGAATATGACTGAGATAGTCTCCGCCTATCATCAAGCCTCTGTTTTCCCAGGTCAGTCTTCGGAATATGCTTTCGAGTATTGCCGTAAACAGCTTGGGCGACATGGTGTCACCCTGTCGTACACCTTTCTCGATGTTGATCCTGTTGCTCTTTTTGTGTAAGTGGACTGTCACCGGGCTGTTGGTGTAGATGTCTTTCAGGAGTTCGATATACACATATTCTATCCCCTGTTTTTGAAGGGAGGTCAGTATTGCTTGACTTTGTACCGAATCGAAAGCCTTCTCGTAGTCGACGAAAGCGAAGCAGAGCGGGATGTTACATTCTCGGCACTTCTGTTTCAGTTGGTCTACGACGTGTATGTGGTCTCTCATTGAGTACCTGCTTCTGAATCCTGCTTGGTCTCGTGGTTGGTTTTCGTTGAGTGTCTTCTCTAGCCTATTCGTTAGTATATTTGTGAGTAATTTGCAGGTGTTTGAAAACATACATATCGGTCTGTAGGTCTTTCTCATTTCCCGTCTTGCAGATTATCACCATCTTTGCGTTCTCCCATGCGGTAGTTGTTTGTGTTTCTAATAAGCATTCAGTATACAGCTTAGCCAGTGTCTTCGAGATGATATCTTCTCCTGCTTGTATTATTTCAATGTTTACGTGGTTGTTGCTTGGTGTCTTCCCATTATTCATATCTCTTAGCGCTGCTTCCACTTCGTCGTTTCTTCATTAGTGCTCGTGTCGGTGACGATATTATCGTCACTACATGCTTGTTGATTGCTTTGGCTACACTTGTCACACTTAGTTGAATCATCCCAGTTTCGCATCTCCTCCCTGTTTTCTTCTGAAACATGGTATTCATGATTTTTGTACTTTCTTGATGTTGCCCATTCTACCAAGGTGTCGCCTCTTTCGTTTCTCACACCTAGGCCAAATTTGCCTGTTGCCGTTTCCGAAGTGGTTGTTCGTTTCCCTACTTGCGCATTAAAGTCTTCCATGACTATTGTGTAGTGGGTTGGTTTTTTTAACGTCTTATCCACGTCGTTGTAAACGTTATTTGTGTCTTCTTCTGAGTATGATGTTGTTGGTGCATATAGTTGTACTATCTTCAGCTTGTAGAGCTTTGTTATGTATAGAATAAGTTCTGCTAGTCTGGGGCTGATGCTGCTAACCCTCACTATATTATTGTCTTTGCATTTCGTGTTTA
This sequence comes from Paraescarpia echinospica, assembly GCA_020002185.1. Taxonomy (NCBI): domain Eukaryota; kingdom Metazoa; phylum Annelida; class Polychaeta; order Sabellida; family Siboglinidae; genus Paraescarpia; species Paraescarpia echinospica. Next base: position 34,606,388 of record CM034536.1, read on the forward strand.
TGAGAAAGCCTACTCCTGCTTGAAGGTTGTTCGCCGTGGAATAGTATAGCACGTGGCCGCTTTGTAGCGTAGTGAAACATTCCTCTCTTCTTCTGACTACTCTGATCCCGATCACATCCCATACCAACCTGGTTTCCCTAAGTTCTTCCTCTTGCTCTTGTATCTGTTCGTCTTTTAGTAGTGTTCTTACGTTATTATTTTGTTATCTTCTGTTATATATATATATATAACACTCTTAGTGACAAGAGAAGATAGAAGAAAGGCGGGGAAGTTTACAGAAGGATGCAATGTAGAAACACAAAACAAATGAAAGTAATTGGGAATTGGCGGAGGCAAGATAAACAACATAATACAAATGAGTGAGGAGAGATTGACAAAAACAGCTTTGAAGACAGAAGAGGATGGTAGGAGGAGAAAATGAAGACACAGTGTCAAGAGATATCTCCAAATGGCCGGGGCGACCAGCCGAGAGTGGGCGAGAACAGCGGAAGATTGTGACAAATGGAGACAACTCGGCGGGAGGGCGCAACATATCACGTGATGGGGCCGAGTCCTGCAAGGGACACAGGGACAGAAGAAATTATTGTTAATTGTGGATTTGTATTTTTTTCTTTGACTGGTTCTCGTTATAGATATTGCATTTGTATTTCGGCCGCTTTTCATTATTGCTCTCCTCTTTGTCCCTGTAAAGTCTGGGGAGAGGCTAGATAGAGGACGCTGTTGTGGCGACCTGGAGTGTTTGCATTTGCTGCTCTACACTCCAAATGAATTTCCCTCACAAGGGACAATAAAGTATTGTGATTGTGATTGTGATAGCTTCGTTGCTGGTCCTCGAGTTTTGTTTCCTTCTCGTTCCGCCACAATAGATTATGAAGCCCTATTCCTTTGGCAACCTTCATCTGTATTGTGTTTGTTATATCATAAATATGTGTATTTCCCCCAAAAGGAGCTACAGCATCAACTAAGTTACGCTGCTGACAGTTTGCACTCGTCTGACGTCACAAATTGGACGGAAGTCGTTGAACAGAGACGTTAGGAAACTGATACGGCGGTGGAATTTTCAAGGACGTTATTGCGGTGGACAAGTTAAGTTGGAGACGTCACTATGGCCGAGCTGTTCTTATCATTTGTCCACAGACTCGTTTTTCATATTTTCATACTTTGACATTCAAAGTTCCGTGATTCCAGCAGGCCTTTAACTAAATGCATTTGACAGGTTGAATTTGTGAGGCGTCCCTGACGCAAGGAAAGGCACGTCAGTCCTTGTCAACAAATATCAAGAATAGCAGAGAGCGTTTTCAAAAAACAACGCCGGCCAAGTCACTCTGGACAGAAATGAGAAATGAGTCTTTTATCATTGACGTTTAATGCGAAATGCTGATATATAGTATAGCCTAAACTGAGTCAAAGAAAATGTGATCGTCAAAAGGAAAACCTACGCTGTGTGTTAACGCAGATGCCTGTGGCAATGGATGGTGTTCTACATGATTTATATACATGTATGCATATGTCCGCACTCGCATACATGCATTTATAGAACGATTTGTAAAACAGCTTTTAAACCAAGTCTATTTAAATTCAAATTAGAAACGTTCTTTAAAACATTTTTGAATCTTGATTGATGTACATATGGAAGAGTTGTGTAGAGAGAGTTTGAAGGATGGGGGAGGAACGAAGGACGAGGGCTAAAGAGAGGAGAGGAGAAGTTGGTGGAGACGGTAGTTCAAAAACAGAGAGGTAAAAAAAAGAAAACAGAAATCAGTATCGAGGCCAGCCGCGCCCCGGCCATTAAGGGGATGGAAGATAAGAATACCGTGTAACATCGGTAGGCTGTAGAATGTTCCTCAAACTGCCTGAATCGGTAGAGGGTTTATATGTATGAAAGGCAAGCTACTGGTGTCGGTCGTTGCGACGCATCAGACGTCTCATATTTGGCCGTCATCATATTTGCTGTTTCAACACAGCCCGAAGACAATTTCCACACACTTCTCTCCGCTATTAGAAGTACAACACGACTTTTTCTTATTATTACTATTAAAGACGCAGTGTTTTCGTTGTTTAACTGAGAGCACGACTGAAACGTCAAGTGATCGGTTAACTTAATTAAGAGATCTCATAGACCTGTACAATTTTGGTCAGACCGCATTTCATCTTGATTACAAGGTTCAGTGTCTAAAAACTACCGTAAATCTAGTCCAAAACTATGCGAAATGTGATTCCTTTCTTTAACATTTATGTGTATGTGTGTGTGTGTGCGTGCGTGCGTGAGTGCGTGCATGCGTGCATTTGAATGATACAGGCTCGTATAAATAAGTAAGGTTTTTGTCTGACGGGCATAGTAACGACCACCGCTGTATCAACCAGCCGGGCGCATCAATGCGACAGCTGTATCAATCTGAAGGATGCACCAATGCAACTAATGAATCAGTCAGACGGACCCATCAACGCGACAGCTGTATCAATCAGACGAGCATATCAATGCGACCAACGTATCAATCAGTCGGGCTTTTCAATGCGACCAATGTATCAATCAGACGGGCGTATCAATGCGACCAATGTATCAATCAGGCGGGCGCGTCAACCGTAAGGGCGACTTACAGCATGAAATACCCGTCGCCGCTGAACCTAGCAATTCGCTTCATCTGTAATTATGTTCTGCTCAAAGCATTACTGTGAGTACTGATTACCCGGAGGCCGCCTGCTAATTTCTAAAACGGATATTTATGCATTATTAACGCCAGCGTTTGACATGAGTCCCTTCGTTAAGCTGCCCACCTCCGCCACGCAAGCATTACAGCGGATTAAACCAAACACATTTGATGGTGGTTTCTCGCGGAAATCTTGCTCCGGTATTTGTCATATGAGTCTGCAGAGGTCGAGCGAATGTGACGACCATTGCTACGTGGTATGTCAACGCAGCAGCTGCGGTTGTCAATAACTAATAAGCGGTTTATATTAAAAAAGAAGGAATCCATGCATCAACATCGCGTGACAGGTGACAAGTGATTTATTAACTTAAGTTCATAGGTTTATTTTTTTTCAGAAAGTAGGCGAAACAGAAATACACGTAGTAACCAAAACAATTTAATAGCGTGTAAAGCGTAGCATTTTGATTTGTAATTTTTTTCTCAAATATTTGTATCTCAAATGATGAAATATACTTATGTAGCCGGTTCATAGTCTTAGTGTCTAGATAGAATATCACTTCACTACGATGTTCAAACCAATTCAAGCATTTAATTGAAAAAAAAAAAAAATTACAACCTATATTATAAAATTTAATATACCATGGTTTACCATTGTAATAATAATAGTAGTAGTAGTAGTAGTAATGGTAGTGGTAGTAGTAGTAGCAGCAGCAGTAGCAGTAACAGTAGCATTAGCAGTAGTAGCAGTAGCAGTAGTAGTAACAGTAGTAGTACTAGGTAATAATAGTGGTTGTTGTAGTTGTAATATATTGTTGTTGATGTTATTGTTGTAGCAGCAGTTTCAGCAGCAGCAAAAGCAGTTGCAGTTTTATTAACTTGATCAAAAACGTTGACTTTGTTCGTTGGATCGAGTAACTAGTGAATGTGAATTGTATAATGCTCTTGTAAATAGGACCGAACTACATTGCCATTTTGCCGAATGAACATTTTCTAACTAATGTGTACGAACAAGTCAGCACGTCGCAGTGGGTGCTAGATAGGTTCATTTTCTTCGGGACGCCACTGGGATCTTGCGTACGTTTTATTTCCTGGAAATATTTAGCTGGCGGTAATTGACGACTGGAGGCATTTAATGGTGAGAGGAAACGGGGTAAAGATTAAGTGTATGTAGTGGTGATAACTACTGATCTTGGTTTGTTCCTCCGTGGTTTAGTGTAGGCAAGTGCAATTTGTTGTCATACCACTGTAACGTCTTATTGTTGTTCTATATCCAAGTACGAGTGTTTTGTGAAATGTTGAATTGTTGTAGTTTCTTATTATAATAGAATAGTGTTCTAAAATATAGATATGTACAATTATAGTGTAACGAATTTGAACACGTTTAGCCGTCCGAGATGTCAGGTACATCGTAACGACACCATGTAATACCCAGTGTCCAGTGGAGTCCTCTGTCTGAAAGAAAACATTGCAAGTTTTCAGTTCGGAAATGTCGAGCAATATTACGTACATGCGTGGGCACTGCGGTGGTTTCTATGGCAGCGAAATGGCCATGTATGAACAATTTGATGAACAGTGGTTGTCAGCATATACACAATCATGCTGCCGAAATTGACTAAACAGGTCAGCGTTTTATGCAGATATTATGATATAATTTATAAAAAAAAGATGCGTGCATGTTTGGCATCCGTAATAGCACGATGTTTTTTGTTTCTTTGTCGTCGTCGTCGTCGCTCTAGTTAATAATAATAATAGTAAAACTAATAACAATATACTTCTGTAGCGCTTATATCCCCATAAATGTGAGCTCAGAGACGCAACATACAAGAATCATTAGGCAGAATCGTGAACAGGGACGAGCAAGAGTCATCATTAGAGCAAGGGACCGCCGAAGGTTAGGGTGAGAAGGCAGTCTTCAGTTTTTTTTATGAGAGATAGCTATAGTCTCAGGTGATTTTTAAAGTGATACGGAGTTGATTTCGGATTTTGGGTGCACGTTTGCCGATGTTAAGCTTGGTTTTCAGAACGAAACGTTGTTGTGAAACAGATGATTACAGATTCCTGGGGATATCGGAAACATGAAAGGAGACTAAATGAATAGGATATGGGTGTAGAAAGGGCACGATACTTAATAGTGGCTAACTTGGTTTGTATTCGATATGCAATTAGAAGCCAGTATAACTGTTTAAGTAGGGGCAGTGATGGTGAGAAACGAGGTGCTTTTAGTACCACACGTTGGAGTTTAGCTAAGTCCTTTTTAGCAATACTGTTTAGGAGTGAGTTGCAATAGTCAAAGCGAACGCTAATTAGTGTGGGACACCAAATGGAAGATGTTCTGGACAAGGCAGTGACCCAGATGTTTTGTTGTCGTTTCTGCTGTTGTTGCTGCTGTTGCTGCTGTTGATGTTGTTGCTGCTGTTGTTGCTGTTGTTGCTGCTGCTGTTGCTGTTGTTGCTGCTGTTGCTGTTGTTGCTGCTGTTGTTGTTGCTGCTGCTGCTGCTGCTGCTGCTGTTGCTGTTGTTGCTGCTGTTGCTGTTTCGTTTTTGTTGTTCCCTTATTCTTTCGTGCGTTTGATGACGTTGTCGTTACCATTGTAAAGCTATTGCAACTGTCATAGTCGGAGTCGCTAACTGTTTGGCACATAAACACCGTCTTTCCTTATTTCGCCTGTTCTAGAACTAAATCCACGAACTAGTTTACGTTTTCATTGTCACGTCGGACGTCAACCGCACGTCATCTGACAGCTGTGCCTTGAGTGCGAATCATCGGCGACCAATCACTGGTTATTAGCGCGATTTTATTAACGATCTCTACGTCAAACAACCGCCTTGCGGTCATGCTATGTGACGGACGGTTTTACGTAAGTGACGCGGAGTTATTGAATAAACACAACTTTTTTGGCTACTTATTAATAAACCACGTGTAGCCCGCGGAAACGTTATTAAACGCGTCGGCTATTTGATTAACTACCAACATTTCGCAGTCCTTCTCGCGCCAACATATTCGTGTCGCATAGTCGTCCGGTCGGAAATATCTACCACGACAGCCGTGGATTTTAAGAAATTGTTTCATTTAGCTGCAATAATTGGTTCTCCGTGACACCGACTTTCCCGCGCGATCCAGAATAATTTGTGTGGGCAACGAAGAATATCGTGCTATCAAATTGCGTGTCTCGTATCCTTATTACGTCTATGAAAAATTGTGCGATTTATACTAAAACATTTAAGAGTGGTCGCATAAGGTCGCAAAAATCCCCAAAACGTGAAGTGTTAAATATCGGTCAATGGTGGGTCGGTCGTAGCAACATATTGCTAGGAAAATTAATCAATATAATGGTACCACCTATTGAATCGAACATATATTAATTTACTTTCAGCCAAATGTCATGGTAGAGACGGTGTCGTTGGAAGCATTCGACGTATTTCTGCTGGGTTGGGAATTGAACTATTTGAGTGTGCGTGTGTGACTACGTGCCTGTGCGCGTGTATGTGCGTTCTTAAATATATGTATGTGTGCGCGCGCGTGTGCGTGTGTGTATATGTGGGGTGTGTTTTATTGTTTAGTTATACTTATATCTACGTCGGCCGTTATTCCAAGACATCGTAACGTCAAATATAACAACATGCAGTCACACATAACGTATTGAGGTCTTACTTACTTACTTAATCCTCTTCCCTCTGATGTGAGCATAGGGCCGAAATGAAGCTTCTCAGTCGCACTCTGTTGTTAGCAGTCTTCTTTGTTTCCTTCCAGGTGGTACCAAACTTCTTTAATTCCTCGGTTGTGGATCTCCTCCAGCTGTTTTTTTGGGGGCAGCCTGTTTTTCTTTTTCCTTGTGGGTTCCAATCAAGGGCTTGTCTTGTAACTGACGTAATGTTTTGTTTCGGAGTGTATGTCCTATCATGTCCATTTTCTTTTTTGAATTTCTGCTGTGATGTTTGTTTGGTCTGTCCTGTTCATCAGTTCGGTGTTTGTGACTTTGTTTTGGCATTTGATTTTCAGTATGTTTCTAAGGCATTTGTTGATAAATGTTTGTAGTTTTTTGGTTGTTGTATTTGTGACTCTTCATGTCCCTGAGCCGTAGAGCAGTACATTTCTCTGCTTCCTTTGTCAGCCGGCTAGTTTTCGCTTGCAACTGTGTGTGTGAGATAGTAAACAGATGTCGTCTGCAAAGTCAAGATCATCCAACTGTTTTGTGAATGTCAACTGGATGCCATTTCGGCCCTGTTTAACAGTTTCTTTCATTATCCGGTCTATCGCCATGATAAATATTAATGGTGACAGTATGCATGCTTGTCTTACACCAGTCTGTACTTCAAATGTTTCAGACAGTTTCCCATTATATATAACTTGGCAGGTGGAGTTTTCATACATATGTTTGATTACTGTTATGAATTTTGCAGGAATACCGTTGTGTTGCATCACCATCCAGGTGACTTCTCTGTCCACATTGTCGAAGGATTTCTCGAAATCTATGAAGTTGATATAGAGGGGTGACTGTCACTCGATTGACTGTTCTATGAGTATTCTCAAGGTGGCAGTATGGTCAGTACATGATTTGTCTTTTCTAAATCCAGCTTGTTCTTCACGTAGCTTGTCGTCTAGTGCTCCCTTCAGTCTGCCCAGAATGATGCGTGTAAATATTTTACTTGGTACTGAGAGTAGAGTATTTCCTCTCTAGCTCTTGCACATTCCCAAGTGACCTTTCTTTGGTAGGTATCCAAGGTATCAATGTTTCCATACTGTTGGGACTTCCGCTTTTTCCCAGATCATCAGAAAAAGTTGGTGCATCATAAATAAAAAATCCAAACTTGGTGGACCGAAGAAGTTAGCGAAAGCAATTGGAGAAAAGAGAGAGGTATGGAAAGAAATAGAAGGAATCAAGGGGAATGGAGGACAACCGGGCATTGCCATACAGCAGCTGTATGGACAGAAAAAGAAGGGATCAAGGGGAATGGAGGACAACCAGGCATTGCCATACAGCAGCTGTATGGGCAGAAATAGAAGGGATCAAGGGGAATGGAGGACAACCAGGCATTGCTGTACAGCAGCTGTATGGAAAGAAATAGAAGGGATCAAGGGGAATGGAGGACAACCGGGCATTGCTGTACAGCAGCTGTATGGACAGAAATAGAAGGGATCAAGGGGAATGGAGGACAACCGGGCATTGCCATACAGCAGCTGTATGGACAGAAATAGAAGGGATCAAGGGAAATGGAGGACAACCGGGCATTGCCATACAGCAGCTGTATGGACAGAAATAGAAGGGATCAAGGGAATGGAGGACAACCGGGCATTGCCATACAGCAGCTGTATGGACAGAAAAAGAAGGGATCAAGGGGAATGGAGGACAACCAGGCATTGCTATACAGCAGCTGTATGGACAGAAATAGAAGGGATCAAGGGGAATGGAGGACAACCGGGCATTGCCATACAGCAGCTGTATGGACGGAAAGAAGGGATCAAGATGGGAGGACAACCAAGGCATTGCCATACAGCAGCTGTATGGGCAGAAATAGAGGATCAAGGGAATGGAGGACAACCAGGCATTGCTGTACAGCAGCTGTATGGAAGAGAATGAGAAGGGATCAAAGGGAATGGAGGACAACCGGGCATTGCACTACAGCAGCTGTATGGACAGAAATAGAAGGGATCAAGGGGAATGGAGGACAACCGGGCATTGCACCATACAGCAGCTGTATGGACAGAAATAGAAGGGATCAAGGGGAATGGAGGACAACCAGGCATTGCTATACAGCAGCTGTATGGACAGAAATAGAAGGGATCAAGGGGAATGGAGGACAACCAGGCATCTCTGTACAGCAGCTGTATGGACAGAAATAGAAGGGATCAAGGGGAATGGAGGACAACCAGGCATAGCTATACAGCAGCTGTATGGACAGAAATAGAAGGGATCAAGGGGAATGGAGGACAACCAGGCATTGCCATACAGCAGCTGTATGGACAGAAATAGAAGGGATCAAGGGGAATGGAGGACAACCAGGCATTGCTGTACAGCAGCTGTATGGACAGAAATAGAAGGGATCAAGGGGAATGGAGGACAACCAGGCATTGCCATACAGCAGCTGTATGGACAGAAATAGAAGGGATCAAGGGGAATGGAGGACAACCGGGCATTGCCATACAACAATTGTATGGACAGAAATAGAAGGGATCAAGGGGAATGGAGGACAACCAGGCATTGCCATACAGCAGCTGTATGGACAGAAATAGAAGGGATCAAGGGGAATGGAGGACAACCGGGCATTGCCATACAGCAGCTGTATGGAAAGAAATAGAAGGGATCAAGGAGAATGGAGGACAACCAGGCATTGCTATACAGCAGCTGTATGGACAAAAATAGAAGGGATCAAGGGGAATGGAGGACAACCAGGCATTGCTATACAGCAGCTGTATGGACAGAAATAGAAGGGATCAAGGGGAATGGAGGACAACTGGGCATTGCCATACAGCAGCTGTATGGAAAGAAATAGAAGGGATCAAGGAGAATGGAGGACAACCAGGCATTGCTATACAGCAGCTGTATGGACAGAAATAGAAGGGATCAAGGGGAATGGAGGACAACCAGGCATTGCTATACAGCAGCTGTATGGACAGAAATAGAAGGGATCAAGGGGAATGGAGGACAACTGGGCATTGCCACACAGC
>CM034536.1:34616701-34634201 GCA_020002185.1 Paraescarpia echinospica
ATGTTTAACAGTTAATATTTGTTGTGCGTCTGTGCTCAGTCATTATTATTTCTATTTCTATTATGATCATCATTATCAGCAGCAGCAATAGAAAGTAAACATTAATCAATCTCAGTTGGCATTTGTACAATTCATGTTATTAAAAATATGTAATATTATATAGTAGGAGTAGTGCAGCTTTGCTTTGGAAAAGAAGACTACCATTTCTAGATAAAGCCGCCACACCACAAATTCAATCTTACGCTGCATTCCCAAAATCCTGTGCACTAGAAATGTGACCCATCCTCCAAACATCTGCACTGATCAGACCCCATTTTTTAACACAAATTTTGAACACTGATAATATATCCAATCCGAAATGTCCAAAACTTAAATCCGACAAACCCTTAAAATGCATTGCACATTAAACTTAAATTCTTATAGCCACCACCTTGATCAATTATGACTGGTCATTGGCTTAGTCAAAAAGACAACCTCGGTACTTGTATAAAACGATGGAGACAAAAAGATGAAACATTTGTGTTATACTGTTTCTTGGAAGAATGGAAGCATCTTTGGGCAGCATACACAGTGCTCAGTAATATGGCTAGGATATTCACACATAAACTGCAATAATAAAGCATCCAGCAACATATCTGTACAATGCATTATTTTCTTTGTGATGTTTAACTCTGTATTGTAATAATTATTTACTATGTATAGCTAATTCTACTTTCCATCAAAAACATTGTATTCCATCATATTATCACCCACGTGTTGGCGGAAAAGAGAAGTTCGGAGCAGACAATTCACAGGCTACAAAATGCATTCTTCTATGTAAATCATTTACTAAAAATACAACATCCATAATTCCTGTTACATCTTGGAATATTTCAACAATAGTTTCACTTTCAGTTTTACTTACTTATAAAGGTTAAAGGGTATTGTATCTCAGGTTAAAAAATATAGTATCTTTTCGTCTTCAGAACTTCATTTTTGCAGACATAATCTTATCCAAATGATTACACACATAGGCCAGAGGTGGTGAGGGTGATAAAGGGTGGAGTGTGTAATAGCAGGGTGCAGTGGGCAACAATACACACAATCAGTTTCAGAGTTCAAAGGTCATTTCGCCTAAAAGTCAATCTGGTTCACTGTGATTGGTGGAAATGATCGCAGATAACACTCGCAAATAAGGTATCTAGAAATCAAGTAATTTAATATTCATATGCACCTACTGGGTGCTTACTGAAAAAGAGACATATGAACCATAGCAATCCAACGGTTTGCTTATTTTGTATTGTAGGCAATTTGACCAGTAGTGCCTACTATATACCCATATAAGTCAAACTGTGATTCCATGTACTGGGTGGAGGGGGTGAGAACGGGGCGTGACGGTTGATAATAGGTTGGGTGGGTGATAATAGGGGGCAATACAAAGGTCCCATCAGGACAGAACCAACAACAGACCAACACAGACGAAGATGCAGCGACCATGCAAGGCTTCACATGCATTTGACTATACCGAGTTGTTACAGGTACGGGTTGGTAAGACTCTCTGCATACATGTGCGCTTTATCACTCACATTAAAATCGGTAAAAGCATTTGATACTGCGGGACATCATCCAAAGCTGGTGCAGCTATGTGTGCGCCAGCACCCTTGGCAAGAAATTCTACAGAATATCTATAGAATGTATTCTAGGATACGATTTTGCGGAAGATTTTCTATAGAGTGGAATTTTGTAGAATTTCTGTAGAATACAATAAAAATTGATGTGGCCATAACAAATCTATATAATTCAATAGACTATTCTATAGAACTTGATAGACATTGAAGCAGCCATAGAAAATTCTCTAGAATTCTGTACAATATTCTGTAGGATTCTTTATATTGATTTCTATAGATTTTCTGTAGTATCCAATAGAATTGTTTACTAAGGGATAGCTTTATCGCTCCTATGATTGCACTAAAATCAGCAACAAATTGTTACTTCAGGACAATTTAAGTGCATTGAAACTCCGTGAATTTGATGCCACTATGCATCAGAAACTATAATTAATACAGTGGCACCTCACTATTAAGGTCACCTTCGAGAATGGGCAAAAGTGACCTGAATAGCCAGGTGACCTTATTAGCTTGACAAATTGCCTACACTTTACAGTTATAATGATATTTTTGGACTGTCTGTAGGTGACTTTATTTGCAAGATGGCTGTATTACTAAGGTGACCGTAAAGAGAAGTTCAACTGTACAGTCAATTATATATGTCATCCTCCCACCAGGGGGCGCTGCTGATTACATCAGTCTCAGTACCCCCTGGCAGATCGCTTGCCAAAACTCGAAAGATAAGCTCAGCCGATAGTAACACTCGCCGGAAAATTCCAGTGGTCTTCTGGGTGGTCTTCATGGATTGTTTGGGCAGTTGACGTAATTATTTGAATACACAATACCGCTCAGTGGCTCGTGAGAAAGGTTGAATGGGTAATTATACTGGGATTCCTGGAACCGGGGCGTGAATCGGAGGGGTATCTGCACTGTTCTCAAGGGTGGTACGGCGAAGTAAATTATGAGTTTGATTCAGCTAACTTCCACACAATGTGCAGGAGATCTGCCAGGGGTAGTGTGCATAGTCACAACCCCTGGCTTGAGAGGCTGCTATGTGTGTTTGCTCTCCTTTGTTATCCTACCTTCCTCGTGGTCTTCCAAGGCGTGGTGCAGGGCAGGTTCATAGGCCGCGTGTTGGATCACCGCGATGCTGGTCATCTGGAAGTTCTCCCTCGCCGCCCGACACCGATCCTCCTCCGCCAGGAGAGCTCGGTGGATCATCTCCTGCTGCTGCTTGCGTCGAGTCGTCGTCGCCGTCATGAACGACTTCTGTCAACGACACGTGACACACGTCACTGCACTGTCTCAAGGTTAGTGCAGGTCTCAAGGTCACAATATGTCTCAAGGTCACTGTTACTATTAAGTGCAAATATCTTGGTCATACAATTAATAACAATCTTACTGACGGTGATATAATTGCTAGACAGAACAGATGCATATATGTTCAGGCTATTGTCGTAACACGAAAATTTCGCCTTTACAGCTCTACCATTAAACCTTCCCTATTTCACTCTTGCTGTGGTACTATGTACACCTCAAGTCTTTGGTGTACATTAGAAAAACAGAGTTTGAAAGGTATTACTGTTGCATATATACAACAGTTTTAGAATTTTACACAATTTGTCATCATGCTGAAGTGCAAGTTTTATGTTTGCTACAAACTATGTTAAATATTTTAATGAACATATGTGTTCATCCATATTTAGCTTATTATGTTATTTTCAACAGACTGAAAATTCACTTTTTTTCAATTATTTTTATTCTTATATACATTTTAGAATCGTATGTTTAAATACTGGACTACTCAATTGTAAACTTGAATGCACATTTTATATATATATAGTTTTATTAACCAACTATTTTTTAATCATGATGTGTGCATGTATATCTTTGTATATTTTTTACTTGCATTTTATGTATATACATATGGATGTTTGTCTGAAATAAACATTATTACATGTGTATCAAGATCACAATCTGTCTCAAGCTCAACCATATTTATCAAGGTCAATCATAATGTTTCAAGGACATCAGAGGACCATTTCATTAACATTAATTAGAACATACGCTATTTAGCTCTTAACATTTATTTCACTCTTTAATGGTGATCTTGTATACTAAAAACTGTCAACACTAGGGGCGCACCACCGGGACACTTTCGCCGTTGTGTCACAGAAATAGCATCCTTGGTGATATGGCGGTGGCTTTTTGCTATTTCAAAACGCTCCTTATATTTAACAAGGGGGCTGTTTATTGAGAGATTTTCTCATTATCTTAGTGAAGTGATCCCTGGCAGTCATCACAGATTCACTGTCGCAGGTTTCCTCAAGGTCACCAGCTGTCATCAATGTCACCAGTCATCATGAAGGTTACTTACTTCATCAATGTCACCAGGTGCACTCAAAGTCAAGTACTGTCATCAATTATTACAGTGGAACATCCGTATTAAGGTCACCCTTGAGACTGACCATAAGTAACCTCAATAGTGAGGTGACCTTATTAGCAGGACTCATTTCTATACTTTACTGTTATGGAAATAATTTGGGACTGTCCCAGGGTGACCTTAATTGCGAGGTGGCTGTATTACCGGGGTGACCATAGAGCGAGGTTCGACTGTACTTAAATCAACTTTCAGCTCCACTACAGATGGCACCATAAGAGAGACAATTTACCGATTCATCCTGGTTGATGGTGACCTCTTCGACCTTTGTCTTGTAATGAGGCTGCCAGGGCGGGTCAACAATGTTCAAGGACGGCAGACCAATGGTGGGTGAGGGAAGCACAAAGTCTATGTTCGGGGGTGGAAGCTGAATAAAATAAATAAAAACAAGTATTAAAAGGCAGAAGTCTGTTCCTAGTTTTTCATTTATTAATTAATATATTATTAATGTTCTTGAAACTATACTAACTATGTTGAAAGCATACTGCACGCCAAATTGTGTTTAGTAGGCCCGTAACAATGGTTGCAATTTGGAAGATACGCCCCCGGAACATGTTCAAATAGTAAACAAAACATCCACTTTCAAAACAAGCAGACTTCCTGTTACAAAATACTACTAATTCCAGGTAGAGAAACTGACTGGTCCCTTGAATGAAATTAGCAGAAATGCTCATCTGCAAAATTACCCATCCAGTGGATGGTGCCACACACACGTAGACGCAGAAGACGGTTTCCAAAAGTATTCATAACTGATGTTTAACAAACATGTCATCAATCTGAAGTTTTTCCACAAAACTACATGTGTTTTTTACAGTGGTTACAAGTTACACAAAACATCCCAAACTTATCCGAATTTCAAACATTGATAATATTGCGAATACTCATTTAAAATCTGTTACAAACCTTAACTGGTAAAAACCCTTAACCAATGGAGAATTTCAACAACAAAAAATTTCTTTCTTTCTTCCGAGGGGTCATAGACTACTAGATGAACCCTCTAAAGTTTGGCATCCAAGAATAATACACCTACACTACCTCAGTTGTTCTTATCAGAATGTGTCTTATTCTTCAATATGGTGATTGATAAATAGACCAGTAGACATCATTTCTTTAGACAATGTAAGCACCAGAAAAAGTGCTTATAATTGACAGTGACACATCTGCTGTGGATGATCTGCTTTACAAGATATTGACCTCAAATCCACATGTAATATATTGGAATATCCCACTGATTGATATATACAAAGTAACTATAACTCAAAATATAATTACATTTAAGAACACTAAAACCAGTAACGATAAGGGATCATCTCAGAATGTCAATGTCCGGTATCTGACAAAATTGCTTTCGTTTGTGGGGTGTGAGGCAGTTTCGTCTGGCATCCGACAATGATATTTTACACTTCAGTCCGATCCTGTTAATATATTTATATCATCATGTCATTGTTCATCTGAGGAGGGGTGAGGGATGGGGGGTGAGGCCAGGTGAAAGTAATTTCATCTGCTATCAGATATCAACGTTCTGAGATGATCCCTGAAAGTAAAACAGCAACAATGTTACTGAGTAAATGTTCTTACCTTTATGTGCATGTGAGCGCCGTCTTCGAGGCGCGGCCACACTTGCCAGCGAAACCGCCAGAGGACGCCAAAACGCAAGATGGCGTCAATCCTCTCGTTGACGTCTTCGTGCTGGAGCTGACGTGTCATCAACTCCTGGGATTGCTCTGCAATCTTCGTGGAGCAGATTATGAAGACAGTCGCTGCAACAGAAGTCACTGTCAGCGACACTGTAATAGGGACTGAGGCTCCATGGCCACAGGGACATCATGGCCACAGGGGCACCATGGCCACAGGGACACCATGGCCACAGGGACACCATGGCCACAGGGATGCCATGGCCACAGGGACGCCATGGCCACAGGGGCACTAAGGCCACAGGAACATCATTACCATTTGATTGTTTGGTCACTTGCATTATATAATATTATTATAACATGTGGTTTCACCTAGGGTATACTCTAGGTATACAAATCATACACAGACAACTTTGGTGCAGATGCCAGAGAGCTCTACAAATTAATTCAATGTGTTTCAGACCATGCCTGACTTGTCGACCCATCGTAGGGGGTAGGCAAGCCATCATATTCCACATAATGGGACAGCCATGCTGATGAAATATTTGTAGTTATCAGCTTCTGAACGTAAAGTGGCCATTGCACTGGTGCAACTTATAGCCCAGTACTGATTAACTTATGCATTGTGATTTATTAATTATATTATATTGTGTTTATTTTTAAGTTACCATCTTACTACCATATTCCAAATATTTTGTTGCCTTTTACTTAATTTATTTATTAATATTATTATTACTACTGTATGGCACAATTTTTAGTTTAAATGACTGTGTCAGTACTAATATTTTAGTTTAATGATCATGACACATGATGTATTGTAAAGCACCAAGAACAATTGTGGATCTGGCGCTATAACAAATTAAATATATCATTATTATTATTACTTCAACTCAAACTTTATGCAGTGGTTTTAAGTAACTTATTATCATTCATGTAACTAACTAATGTATTTATTCCTTACGACACACTTATTATGTCATCTTTCAATTAATTTTATCACTATTTATGCTGTTAATTTGCCTATGTTTTATTATTATATATATACATGTATATTGCATATAGTCCTACGTACATATATATGTAAACTTGTGTACATTTTTACTAAATTTATTACTTATTATCATTTATTTAACTATTTAACTAACCAGTTTTAGCGCTTACGTATTTCATGTATTTCAGTGTCTCCGAATGGACCTTTGTCTAGATGTATGGCGCTTTATAAATTTACTTATTATTGTTATAAATCCATATTATGTTTTCTGTTGGTTGACAGGCCTATAGAATTCCTATTCCAGACTTGTGTCACCATCTACATCAAATAAAATTTGAGCTGCATTTTGCAGAAATTTGCCAAGCATGATATATTTTTGCTTTTCAGTCACTAAATATTTGTCAATTAAATTCATAAGGTGTGTTTGTGTGGCAAATACAAGATGAATACAAGAACGATGTGACAGGTCCATACTGTGATAAACGGGACTCAACAGAACTCAACACAGAATTCAAAGAAGATTAATACCTGAAGAGCTCCACATTTCTTCAGAATGTTTCACATTTCTAATCAAGAAATAACAATTCATGCGATTCATATTTTCACAGGAATAATATGTTAACAAAATATAATTCTCAGATATCTGAGCAGGGTGGGCAAACAAAATACACCTTGATAACAAAACGGAAGAAGCTAAGCATCTTAAAATATTTGTTTAAACATGTCTCTATTAACTAGTTTTTGCGACACTTGTGGAACTTTCTAGAATAAAAATGTTTTTAAAAATTCTCACACCACATGATCAAAGAAAGTTGTCAACCACAATAGGTCTGAATCACTCATCATTCATTCACTGATCATGTAAACCAACCTATACAACATGACCCAATTTTAGTACATGGATTGTATTTTACGGTGTAATTTTTTATATTCAGTTTTTTTAGTATTTTACTAATTAATCAGAACTTTGTAAAGCACATTGAGCTATCAGGAAATGCTATATAAAAATCTGTTCTTCCACAGTGTGTTGTCATGGTGATGTTTTCTTCCAGGGGTGTCACACCCATGTATCGTGCGAACCAACAGAGGGGGGTCACTGTGGAGCGCAGTAGCGCAGTGGTAAGAGCTCCAGGCTTTCGACTGAGAGAACGCGGATTCAAGTCCTGTGTGGCTGTGTCGAACCTTGGGCAAGTTCATTTACTCTACATTGCTTCAGCTCACTCAGCTGTATGAATGAGTACCTAGCTATAGACAGTGGTGGATATTTGTGTACGAATAGTCTTTGTGCATTAATTGCAGTGTCGCTGAATGCTTCCCAGAGAAGTCGAGATGGTGTTTGATTGAACAGGTCTGCCAGGAAGTAAAGTGTAAAGCGCTTTGAGCAGACCCAAGGACTGGATACTGCGCTGTATAAAAACTTACCTTTACTTTACTGTCACAATAAACACATTTGTAGTATTTATTTTCTTGGGGAGATTGGGGGAGTGGGGATGGGTGGTGGATACAAGTGAAATGGGACACGTAACAAAATAAAATAAAAATATGGAAATAACTATATGTATTTGTGGTAAAGACAAAACAAAGAAAATAGGGCAAAGAAACTAATACAAACACTGACAGCAGGAAAGTGGTCAAGTGCAATCAAGCGTGGTCAAGCATGGACAGTGGTCAAGTATGGATTGTGGTCAACCATGGACAGTGGTCAAGCATGGTCAGTGGTAAAGTATGGACAGTGGTCAGGTATGAACAATGGTCAGGCATGGACAGTGGTCAAGTATGGACATTGGTCAAATATGCAGTGGTCAAGCATAGGCAGTGGTCAGGCATGGACAGTGGTCAAGCATGGACAGTGGTCAACCATGGACAGTGGTCAACCATGGACAGCAGTCAGGTATGGACAGTGGTCAATTATGGACAGCGGTCAAGTATGGAGAGTGGTCAAGCTTGGAGTGGTCAAGCCTGGACAGTGACCAGGTGTCGACAGTGGTCAAGCATGAACAGCTAGTGGTTAAATGCGGAAAATAATCAAATGCAGACAGGAAAATCAAATGTGGACAGCATGTGGTCAAGCACGGGTTACATTGAAGCCTGGAGAGCGAGTGGTCAAGCGTGCAGGTGATACTGACCAGCAGAGGCGGCAAGCTCCTGGTCAGCGGCTAGCAGTAGCTCCCACGCCACGGGCATAATGTCCACTAGGATATCATCGGACAGCACTGGCGCCATCTTGCAGATGAGCGACATCAGGGTCTGGGCCAAGTGCTTCACCTGGTGACAAACGGTGACAATGTGCGACGAAACAGTGCAGTGCTGCCACCTGGCGGGCAGTGTGTGTGGGAGAACGGTGCTGCTACCTGGTGTGCTGTGTGCATGAAACAAGTTTGGGTGCTTGGCGAGCTACTATGGGCCATGTACAAATTACGTACGCAAGGTTTAAAAGTGATTGTGTACATTGGAGTGTACATTGTATTTACAATAGAATGTACTTTATATGTACCATATGCAAGCTTAGCATACCAAGTAAGGTGGAGCGAGGGTTATTTTTTCCATGATTTTTTGCGTAAGTAATTTGTAGATGTTCCCGTGCACAGCTACAATACAGTAGTGTATTGTTAGTGTCGTGCTTTGTGTGCGTGACGCTTTGGTTTGAGTTACCTTGGAACTGTACAGCAGAAAAGAAACATTCTATACACAAGGGCCTAATACACATGTAATAGTAAACCTCAACGGAAAGCGCTAAAGTAAAATAACTCTAATTGGAATAACACAGGGCCAAGCAAACATACGGCGCTAATCCCCTCGATGGTCAAAACTGCTCAATGGAATACCATCGAGAATTGAAACTAAAGCGATTTTCCAAAAATTACCACACTGAAAATTTACCAATCAGTGCTGTTGTTTTGGTGTGACATTCAAATTATACATGTACAAAGATAGGGATGTCAATGACAATCAAATTATAATTTTTAATTGCTATTTTAAATTGGCCTATCGTTTGATTTTCAGGGAGTTAAGTAATTAAATTAACATGTTTTAATTACTGTGTTGTGAAAATTGTTTAATTAATAGCTCAGCGTTCACATTTTGTAGATGGAACAAAACGGAAATAAATGTATTCAAAAATAACAAAATATATTACCAATAGTCAATACGTAGTTATGACGTGGAAACAAGGTGAAAGTTAGCCAGCTGAATATGCAGCATTTCTCTTGACCGCACGTTTTATACCACCCACAAACTGTTCGTGTGACTAGGAACATGTCACAATGTGCACATATAATCGTGGATTACCGCGCAATGCATGCTAGGCCTTAGTATTCAAAATACCACTTTCTGTTGACATTTACCGTCACTGTCAACATGTGTTCTAGGCCCTTTAAAGCCAATTCTAGATCAGAGATTATATGATGACCATGGATAGGTTCAATGTTAGTATATAGTACCACACTGGCATTTATTTAGTGCATGGGAGAGAGGTGGGAGAGGGAGAGAGGTGGGTGAGGGGGAGAGGTGGGAGAGGGAGGGAGGTGGGAGAGAGGTGGGAGAAGGAGAGGTGGGAGAGAGGTGGGAGAGGGAGAGAGGTGGGTGAGGGGGAGAGGTGGGAGAGGGAGGGAGGTGGGAGAGAGGTGGGAGAAGGAGAGGTGGGAGAGAGGTGGGAGAGGGAGAGAGGTGGGTGAGGGAGAGAGGTGGGAGAGGGAGAGAGGTGGGAGAGGGAGAGGTGGGAGAGGGAGGGAGGTGTGAGAGAGGTGAGAGAGGGAGAGAGGTGGGAGAGGGATAGAGGTGGGCGAGGGAGAGAGGTGGGAGAGGGAGAGAGGTGGGAGAGGTGGGAGAGGGAGAGGTGGGAGAGAGAAAGAGGTGGGAGAGGGAGGGAGGTGGGAGAGGAAGAGAGGTGGGAGAGGGAGAGAGGTGGGAGAGAAAGAGAGGTGGAAGTGGGAGAGGGAGAGAGGTAGGAGAGGGAGAGAGGTGGAAGAGGAAGAGTCCACATACCTGGGTCTTTAAATACTTCATCACCGGTGTTTTGTCGTTTGCCAGTTTCATCTTTCTCTTCACTTCTTTCTGCTTATCCAACGCTGCCATGACCTTCACCTGCTGGGGCAAGTTCACCTCCGTCACCTTGAACTTTTCCAGCAATGGGGTACTCTCCCGTCGCTCAACAGAGAGCAGCACCGAGTCCTGCAATGGTTACATTGTCTGACGTACGTTCTTTCATAGTAGCAACTCGCAGAACAAGCATCAGTTTATTTATACACAGAAACTGACAAAACCTCTACAATGTAAAATACAGTATAACCTAACTTCACGGTCACCTCCGTAAAACAGCCACCTCACAATTAAAGTCACCCTGGAACAGTCCCAAATTATTTTTGTAACAGTAATGTATAGGAAATTAGTCCCACTAATAGGGTCACCTTGCTATTCAGGTCACTTTATCCCAGTCCCGTGAATTACCTTAATAGTGAGATTCCAAAGTACAATGTGCATAGATTCGAGGTGTGATGTATTTTTACCTGTAGCGAGAAAAAAAATATATATATATATATAATTGCTAATGTTAAATCAGTGTTGCAGTGACACCAAACATATAACCACACAGGTAAGTGTTTTAGGTTTAAAAATTTCTGGTTAAACCCGCTGTTTGATCAATTATAGTATACAATGCACATGTATAGTTACAGTGTTAATAAATAATGCCACACTAGAATTTGTTGCTTGGCAACGCTGCCAGAAATAGCATGCACTCATCCCACCAACCACCACTAAATGCGGGTGTGAACGGGCAGCGCTGACATTACGTTTGTGCCTAAGATCCCTATCTAACCACCAAATAAAAACTCTAAATCAATGAACCAAACCACCCGCTAGCACACCCACAAAATTTCAGCCACATACGTGCAAAACTGGTGGAGAAAATGGTCAAATATATATAGAACAACAGAGTCTCGCAGTCTGTTTTATAATAATATTAATGCATGCAGTCACTGCGATCCACTGTAGAAATGTAGTATACCAAAATTAGTAATGACTTACCCGTCTCTTCAAAGAGTCCTTTGGTTTGTCCTTTTTCTCATCCACTTTCTCCTTCTGTCCACTAGGGGCGTCCCCAGCCTCACTCTGGTACACCTTACAGACAGCGTTCATGAGTCGGGCACAGCTTCGTCTCTCTCGATCGTAGCAGTTTGGGTGGCAGAATGTGTCATGATCGCATATGAAGTTGGACGAGCTCGCCAGTTGGACGACCACCTGGTGACAGAGATGGTCACTACTCGTCACGCATTCGACACGTTAAACTTTGAAGACTCAATTCGGAATACAGCAACAGGAATACTATTTCTAATTAAGTTTCTGAATGCAAGTGCAGCATATATCTCACCTTGATCCAAGGCAGGTACTTGCTAGTCGTACTCCTATATCTCACCTTGATCCAAGGCAGGTACTTGCTGTAGTCGTACTCCTATATCTCACCTTGATCCAAAGCAAGTACTTGCTGTAGTCGTACTCCTATATCTCACCTTGATCCAAGGCAGGTACTTGCTGTAATCGTACTCCTATATCTCACCTTGATCCAAGGCAGGTACTTGCTATAGTCGTACTCATATATCTCACCTTGATCCAAGGCAGGTACTTGCTGTAGTCATACTCCTATATCTCACCTTGATCCAAGGCAGGTACTTGCTGTAGTCATACTCTTATATCTCACCTTGTTCCAAGGCAGGTACTTGCTGTAGTCGTACTCCTATATCTCACCTTGATCCAAGGCAGGTACTTGCTGTAATCGTACTCCTATATCTCACCTTGATCCAAGGCAGGTACTTGCTATAGTCGTACTCCTATATCTCACCTTGATCCAAGGCAGGTACTTGCTATAGTCGTACTCCTATATCTCACCTTGATCCAAGGCAGGTACTTGCTATAGTCGTACTCCTATATCTCACCTTGATCCAAGGCAGGTACTTGCTGTAGTCATACTCCTATATCTCACCTTGATCCAAGGCAGGTAATTGCTGTAGTCGTACTCCTATATCTCACCTTGATCCAAGGCAGGTCTTGCTGTAGTCGTACTCCTATATTTCACCTTGATCCAAGGCAGGTACTTGCTATAGTCGTACTCCTATATCTCACCTTGATCCAAGGCAGGTAATTGCTCCTATATCTCACCTTGATACAAGGCAGGTACTTGCTGTAGTCGTACTCCTATATCTCACCTTGATCCAAGGCAGGTACTTGCTGTAGTCATACTCCTATATCTCACCTTGATCCAAGGCAGGTACTTGCTGTAGTCATACTCCTATATCTCACCTTGATCCAAGGCAGGTACTTGCTGTAGTCGTACTCCTATATCTCACCTTGATCCAAGGCAGGTACTTGCTGTAGTCATACTCCTATATCTCACCTTGATCCAAGGCAGGTAATTGCTCCTATCTCACCTTGATCCAAGGCAGGTACTTACTCCTATATCTCACCATGATTCAAGGCAGGTACTTGCTGTAGTCATACTCCTATATCTCACCTTGATCCAAGGCAGGTAATTGCTCCTACCTCACCTTGATCCAAGGCAGGTACTTACTCCTATATCTCACCATGATTCAAGGCAGGTACTTGCTGTAGTCATACTCCTATATCCCACTTTGATCGAAGGCAGGTACTTGCTCCTATATCTCACCTTGATCCAAGGCAGGTACTTGCTGTAGTCGTACTCCTATATCTCACCTTGATCCAAGGCAGGTACTTGCTGTAGTCGTACTCCTCCTCCTCCTCTGCCAGCTGATGAAGGTCGTCTGGTCCTCCTCCCTCATCACTCAAGGCCTCGTCCATCTTCTCTGTCTGCAGGGACTGCGTGCTCACCTTGCGTGACTTGGTGCTGCCCGTACGGTGTACACCTGGACAGAATCAACGACAGGAGATGTAACAAGATTGTAACAAGATTTAACAAGGTCTTAAAAGGTGCCAGTCTGTTCCTAGTTTTTCCTGTATTAAATAATATAATGTTCTTAACAAGCCTGTAACAATGTTCGCAATTTGGAATATATTCCCCTGAGCATGTTCAAATGGTAAACAAAAAAATTAAGTTTCAAAACAAGCTTTACTTGAAATATAGCCGAGCTAGGATGAATTAACAATACCCTTTGATGTTCAACAATGTCCCATTTTACTATGTTCACAACAACAGATTTCTGTTACAAATTAGTGCTGACTAATACTGGGTAGAGGAACAGACCATCTCCCTTTAATATAATATTATATACATATATATATATATATTATGTGTATATCTATATATATATATATATGTGAATGTATATATGTATAATTATAAACAGCGTAACATTATGAACAATCAATTTACATCCATCTAACGTAAGGTACAAATCCTAAAACCAGCTATAACCCTTCACCAACAAGGAGATAAACAAACAAAGATGGTACTTTTCTTCCTGAGGGTTGTAGATCAATCCATAAAAGATTGGCACCCGAGATGCAAACCGTCTAGAAGGAAAACGTCAACATACTCCTAACACACGCTAAATCAATTAGTTAGATTCACAAAGACACCATGCACAGTTGCCCAGTTCCTGAGACCTACTTCCCCCCTCCTCCTTCTTCAGCTTGAAGCTTCGGTTGTGTCGGAAGCTGGAGTTGTGGCCTGACCCCCGGCGAGTCTTCAACAACTTACGGGACGACATCAGATGACGACCTGGAAACACAAGGACATTTCATGAGATGAACTGGAAACACAATCAGATTCCATGAGATGATGACTTATAAACATAAGCACATTCCATGAGATGACCATGAAACACAAGCACATTCCATGAGATGATGACCTGGAAACAATCACATTCCATGAGATGATGACCTGGAAACACAATCACATTCCATGAGATGATGATTTGGAAACACAATCACATTCCACATGATGACCTGAAAACACAATCACAGTGTTTCCCCTGAGTAAAATGATGGGCGAGGTGGTAGGCGTGGGCTACGTGAGCGTTGCAGGCGCAAAGCGTTGCTAGGGGCATGCTCCCCCAGAGATTTTTTTCAACTAGCTTAAAAATGGTGCATTCTGAGGTATGTTTTAACCTTTACTCTTGAATATAGAGGGGAAGTATAAAACAACAAGACACTACTTGTAAATATGGTAATAATCATGATTGATAAAAGTCAATAATCATGATTGATAAAAGTCAATAATCATGATTGTTTCATCGTGTTTAGGTGTGGTTTCCACTTGACCACTGGTACTTGGTTGAGGTGATTTTTTTCTTGCACTAACCCTAGGCCTTCTTATCACACTGACAGAGTCAGTAAAAAAGTAAGAGGTAAGTTCTTATATAGGACAGTATCCAGTCCTAAGGACTGCTCAAAGCACTTTACACTTTACTCCCTGGCAGACCTGTTCAGTGGAACACCATCTAGACCTCTCTGGGAAGCTTCCAGTGGTATTGTCTGAAGACTCTTTCATCATCACCTTTAAATGATTATAATATCATAATATTATGATAAATTGGTGGTTTATGTTCCAAAGAGTATATTTTATTTGTTGCTAGCATGCTGTGCAATTAATTAAACAGGCATTTCTGGAATGCCACAAAAGTAATTGCAAGAACGTTTCTCAAATTGTGTCCCAGTATAAGTTGTTTAGTATATCCAATTTGCAAACATATCACATTGTTTAGGCATCTTTTATGAGATGTGAACTTTGATGGTTTATATTCATAAGTACTTCACTCAAATAAACTTTTCCAAATGTTTGTTTGCACTTGAGTTCTGCCTAACTTTGATACCTCAGTGAGATAGTTCCATCATTCAACATTATCCTAGGTATATTTACCTTTAAGAATATTGCGACTTACGCCCGCCTAGCGTAACTAGAGCCCCGGTTTGTATCAATATACGCTGCTATATCGCTCATTTTACGCGCGCTGTGCAGTAACGCATGGCCGCAGTGGCGCAGACATGTGCAAACCAGGTGGCTATTTGGGCTTCAAAAGGGTCCGGATTTGATGCCGACTAGTGAGTAGGATGCACAGTTTTTACTTGGGCTTCAAAAGGGTCCGGATTCGGCACAAGTGCAGAATAGTGACGTAGTGCCATCAGCCTGCACGGCTTTTACTCCCACCGCCGTCATAAACCAGAAATTCAACATCAGCTACACCAGCATTCTGATTTAAGGTGGTCACATACTATAATGGTAAAATTTAGGGTAAATTGAGTGCAAGACATCTTAGTTCAGCTACCGTTTTCTTTGTTTTTATGACAGAAATAGAAGGGATCAAGGGGAATGGAGGACAACCAGGCATTGCCATACAGCAGCTGTATGGACAGAAATAGAAGGGATCAAGGGGAATGGAGGACAACCAGGCATTGCCATACAGCAGCTGTATGGACAGAAATAGAAGGGATCAAGGGGAATGGAGGACAACCAGGCATTGCCATACAGCAGCTGTATGGACAGAAATAGAAGGGATCAAGGGGAACAGAGGACAACCAGGCATTGCCATACAGCAGCTGTATGGACAGAAATAGAAGGGATCAAGGGAATGGAGGACAACCAGGCATTGCCATACAGCAGCTGTATGGACATAAATAGAAGGGATCAAGGGGAATGGAGGACAACCAGGCATTGCCATACAGCAGCTGTATGGACAGAAATAGAAGGGATCAAGGGGAATGGAGGACAACCAGGCATTGCCATACAGCAGCTGTATGGACAGAAATAGAAGGGATCAAGGGGAATGGAGGACAACCAGGCATTGCCATACAGCAGCTGTATGGACAGAAATAGAAGGGATCAAGGGGAATGGAGGACAACCAGGCATTGCACTACAGCAGCTGTATGGAAAGAAATAGAAGGGATCAAAGGGGAATGGAGGGACAACAGGCGACACCATACAGCAGCAGTATGGACAGAAATAGAAAGGGATCAAAGAGGAATGGGGACAACCATGCATTTGCCGCCTACAGCAGCTGTATGGACAGAAATAGAAAGGGATCAAGAGGAATGGAGGACTGGCCTTGGGCATTGCCATACAGCAGCTGTATGGACCAGAAATAGAAGGGATCAAAGGGAATGGGGGACAACCAGGCATTTGCCATACAGCAGCTGTATGGACAGGAAATAGAAAGGGATCAAGAGGAATATGGAAGACAACCAGGCATTGCCATACAGCAGCTGTATGGACAGAAATAGAAGGGATCAAGGGAATGGAGGACAACCGGGCATTGCCATACAGCAGCTGTATGGACAGAAATAGAAGGGAACAAGGGGAACGGAAGACAACCAGGCATTGCCATACAGCAGCTGTATAGACAGAAATAGAAGGGATCAAGGGGAATGGAGGACAACCAGGCATTGCCATACAGCAGCTGTATGGACAGAAATAGAAGGGATCAAGGGAATGGAGGCCAACCAGATATTGCCATACAGCAGCTGTATAGACAGAAATAGAAGGGATCAAGGGGAATGGAGGACAACCGGGCATTGCCATACAGCAGCTGTATGGACAGAAATAGAAGGGATCAAGGGGAATGGAGGACAACCGGGCATTGCCATACAGCAGCTGTATGGACAGAAATAGAAGGGATCAAGGGGAATGGAGGACAACCAGGCATTGCCATACAGCAGCTGTATGGACAGAAATAGAAGGGATCAAGGGAATGGAGGACAACCAGGCATTGCCATACAGCAGCTGTATGGACAGAAATAGAAGGGATCAAGGGGAATGGAGGACAACCAGGCATTGCCATACAGCAGCAGTATGGACAGAAATAGAAGGGATCAAGAGGAATGGAGGACAACCATGCATTGCCATACAGCAGCTGTATGGACAGAAATAGAAGGGATCAAGAG
>CM034536.1:34639201-34649201 GCA_020002185.1 Paraescarpia echinospica
TGTGGGGATGGCTCCTCAGAGACAGAAATTCGCAAAATACAAGCGGGGGCGAATGCATGGAGGAAAGTAGAAAGTATGATGGAAGACAGACACGTATCGCGAAAACTCAAGGGAAAGGTACTGTGCACATGTATGACACCAGCCTACCTGTATGGCCTAGAAACTATAGCAATGACAGAGAAACAACAGGAGAGGGTACAAGTGTGCGAAAACAACTGGGTCGGGAGAATTGCAGGGGTAAAGAGAATAGATAAACGAAGAGTGGAAGAGCTGAGGGAGGATTTTGGTGTGAAAGAAAGTTTCAAAAAGAAGTTGGTGAGAAGTCGATTGAAGTGGGCAGGATATGTGGAGCGAATGGGAGAAGAACGGACGGCAAAGAAAGCAGACGCCCGGAGAGTGGAGGGAAAAGAAGACGAGGGCGACCGAGACTGAGGTGGGAGGATTGCGTGAAAAGAGACCTGGAGGGATGGAAAGGGATATGGAGGAAAAGAACAAAAGACCGAGGAGAATGGAGAAGGTTGGTAGAGAAAGTAGTGCAAGTGCAATGAGGAGGAAGAGAAAGAAAAGAAAATGTCGATGTATCCAAGCCAGCCTCACCCCTGAAGACAGGGAACGACGAGGAGAATAACAATATCTGTTGTCGTTTTCGGGTCTACTTTCAGGACATCTGGTGGTATGACGTCCAGTCCTGGAGTCTTTCCATTCATATTCAATGCTTATTTCGGCCTTTGAAGGTGGGCTTGTGTCAACATTTAATAGCATTTATGCTATTGGTATGTCTAAGCCCGAGGTTAAAAAGCCGTACTCGGTGCTTGGTGCTCAGATTTCATGCTCAAGCCTCGCTTTCACACCATGCTCATACTCACGGAGGTTATAACACTTTCTGAGCACGTAATTGTTCTCAGACTTGAGTATAAAACCCATAAATTCGGAGTATGCTACGGACCTTATTCAACGTCGTACTCAAACAAACAAAGATGACAGCTCACGTAGAAATTAGTCAAATTCGTTGTCCAAGTTCGATGTTTTCGAGAAGAAACGCCGCTCGATATCAGCGTCCGAGTCGCTTCCGAGATGTAATCAATCCATTTCAAGAAGTGGTGCAACACAATGTTACAATGTTTATGTTTTGGTGGCACTTTTTCGACGAGGGGACCATTCGTTTACCGCTAGTACTTGGCAATACAATTTCACGACCAACTGCCGAGCAGTTCATACGAAACGATTCTCCAAAACAGTATTGTTTACCTGGACCATTAATAAAATACCATGTCAGACATTAAGCCACATCAATACAATATACATGTGTACATTTAAAAATATGAAATTTTTTCATTGCCTGAAACTGTTAGTAATACATTATTATTTTGTAGTGCCGTTTTTTCAATTAGGAATAATGGAGGAGTACTAAGTAGTTTTCAAGAACCGCCAGGTAAAAACGGCCTTGCTAATAAATATCCGGGTTCTGAGATATATATAAGAAGGGAAGTAGTCATACACAATTAAAGAATTTTCCAAATTTATTGACCTATCTTCCAAACAACAAAATACAGCGATTCTTCAGCCTCCCTAACCTCTTATCATACAAAGTCTTACGTACCTCCATCTATATCATAACATTTCATAGGTACAGAAGGATTTACCAATTCTTCAGTCCTATACTATTTCACAAAATTATTCTATAACATAATCGCCATATAGACACAAAAGTTCAACATCCTACGGCTGTCTGCGTGGCACTCGCAATTTAGAGATGCGAGAACATAATGTTTATAATGAACGATACCACATTTCCTCATCACGGTCAACTTGAGGATAATTTGTCCCTCAGTAGTCGAGAGAAGTAGTTCTCGCTCGCTTCGTCGTAAATTCCTCTTCGGGTGTGAATTCTCTATTGTCGCGTAAGCCGTCTACTCTCGCACTGTTGTTACACGAGGTGTTACTCGGCGTCTACCGCCCTCGAGTGTAGTTTGTCAGACTTCACCCGCCCCCGACACTACAATAAATGATAACTATAATAATAAAATATTCTTATTCCTTGGTGTGTAAATTATACCCTTCATACCATATGCTTTTTTTCCATCGACACCACATACAATCATAGTACCTACACACAAACATATGTAGCTAATGTTCGCCATAGATATATACATATCCGAACCCAGTATCCCATTAGTAATAACAACCCCACCACCTTACATATTCTGTCTACCTTAACAATAATTATATTTGCCCGGTTCTTTAAAATCTGACCTTAGGCCACCACTCCAGTTCCTTCACAGTATTGCATAACCACTGGACAGCCATCGATGACCTACAGGGCAACCCTAATACGAGTCAGCCAACCATAGCCTTACATTGTAACCGTAAATGCAGTCTTTCACCGACGCTACCAACCTATGGTAAGTTCTTAAAATCATAATCTTGACATTACCCCCCACCACAAGACTTAACGCAGGTAATAATAGTTTCTTTATCCCATCGAATAACCCAACTTCTGCTCGTTTCAATATATCATAATTTATCATTCAGTTCTTCTGGTGGTAATGCAAAGCCTAGTCCAAACGGCTAAGATAATCTGCACCCACATTCTCGTTTTCCGGGATGGTTTCCACCCGATACTGGTATGGTTGCAACTTTAATGCCCAACGCATAAGTTGAGGATTGGTCATTTTCGCAGATTTGAGAAATGCCAACGGTTGATGATCGGTCTGTGACGGAAATTTACGTCCATACAGGTAGGTATTGAATTTCTCAATCGCCCAAACAATCTCGAGACACTCTTTCTCTGCGGTTGCGTAATATTTCTGAGCTCCGGTCAGTTTCTTACTGGCATAAGCCATAGGAAAACACATTTCATCATGTGTTTTGAAGCAACACGTCCTCTAGACCGTTGTCAGAGGCGTCGGTTCTGAGGATAAAATATTTATCCCAATCCGATAATCGAAGAACCGGTGCATTACACATGCATGACTTCAATTCGTTGAACGCTTTATCGAGCTCTCCGGACCATTTCACACCATTGGGTGCCCCTTTCTTCGTCAAGTCACTCAGAGGAGCTGTAAGACTGGCATAATTCGGAATTAATTTCCGATACTACCCATATAATCCCAACAGGCCCTAACCTGAGATTTGGTACGAGGGAAGTGGGCATTTCTGACTTTCTCTACCTTGTCAGATTGGGTTAGTACTTGACCCGTTCCTACTTTGTGTCCCACAAAGTCTACATGAGAGAAACCTACTCGACACTTCTTTGATGGCTCTTCTTCGGTATCACAGATTCCACTTCCTCCTCCTCATCGTCATCCTCAACTTCCCTGGCCAGTGCCTTCTTGGCTTTCGTGTCCTGTTTTTCCTTCACTGGCGCAACTTCCTCATCTTCACTATCTTCTTCCTCCTCGTCCTCGTCGTCATCATTATCCTCTTCTGCCTCCTCGTCCACCATTTTCTTCTTGGTACCATTCAATACCTTCTTCGCTTTGTTTGCCTTTATTTCCTTCGTCGGTTTCTTCTCGAGAGGCGGTTTCTTGTCCCGTGGTTTCTTAGTCTTGGCTGACGATACGGACTCGG
This sequence comes from Paraescarpia echinospica, assembly GCA_020002185.1. Lineage (NCBI taxonomy): Eukaryota > Metazoa > Annelida > Polychaeta > Sabellida > Siboglinidae > Paraescarpia > Paraescarpia echinospica. The sequence continues at coordinate 34,642,772 of CM034536.1, forward strand.
ACTTCTTCTCTTCCTGCTCCGTCTTTATCTCTGGTGTCGACTCCGTCTCCTCCTTTACTTATGGCGCCTCCCTTCTCCACCTTTTCACATTCTTCCCGCGTTTACTCTTCACTTTCTCCTCCCTCACCCCCTCGCTGTCCTCGTCTTCCACTAGCATCTGCCGTCTCTTGTCTAACTCTCTGGTCCTCCCTACTAATTCCTTCCTCAGTTCTCGCTCTCCATCTCGGTTGTAATCGTCTGGCTGCGTCTTCTCTTCTAAGTTTTGACAACATTTACACCCGGTATCCCTTAGTACCGTAATAACCGTATCTCCCATTCGTCCTTGTATAAGAGGGATATTGTTTTGTCCATAAACACCGATGCTTCCAACGATGGGCAGGGCGCATCCACACTGTAGGTAGGCCTTCCCATCAACAAAAGAACATTTATGCGGACAAGAATTAACCGTTACTCCCGAATTTCCACTTATCGCTGGGTAATCTTTTCCTCTATTCCCGGGTGCAGTGGGTCGTCCAGCTGGGCAGTTACGCGCTATATGCCCTGATCTCTGACATAGGAAACATAATCTTTCACTCGGATCGTATCTCGAGGGATTACCATCGAATCGACGTGGCGATGGCATCGCCGGAGGCGGTGATAATAGTGGACTAGCTCGTGTCGAAGTAACGTGTGGTGGAGATAATGCTTGTGTCGGAGTAACGCGTGATGGCAATAAGGCTCTTCTTGATCCCGATAATCCTACCGATTCTCTGGCGGAGGTAAAGATCCCCGCTAATTCTAAGACCTTACTCAAATCCTTGGGTGAACGTTCCCGAATGAACAGGGCCAGATTCAGAGGGCACGCATGTAAGAATTGTTCCATGATAATTAACTCTCTTAATCCTCCAAAGGTCGCCTCTACTTTGAACAGGTTTACCCATTGGTCAAATTGATGCTCTAACTGATCTAAGAATTGCGAAGCTGATTCGTTTGATGCCATACGTCCACTATAACATTTCTTCCGATAGTCTTCCTTCGTCAATTAATACTTTCTCAGTTATGCTTCCTTGAGCTTATCATAATTGCGTGCTTCGGAGGCTGGTAACCACGAATACACATCTAGTGCTGATCCTGATAGAAGCAACCCTAGGTAAGTACCGTAACAATTGATGTCCCATCCTTCGTTTTCTGCATACCTCTCAAAACGTTGGAGATATGGGTTCATGTCATCTTTCCCATCGCAGAATGCTGGTAATTTGGGACTTCTTCCAAGAACCCTAACTCTCTGTGTAATGTCGCTCACTCCCTTATTGTCCTGTCTTTGCTGGTTCTCAGCTTCCAGCTTCATTGCCAACAGTTCCTTCTCGTGTCGCCGACACGCTTCCCTTTCTCTCTCCTCTCTTTCCTTCTCTCTCTCTCTCTCTCTCTCCTCTTCCCTTCTCTCTCTCTCTCTCTCTGTCTCTCTCTCTCTACTCTCTTCCCTTCTCTCTCTCTCTCCCCGCTTTCCTTCTCTTTCCTTCTCTCTCTCCTCTCTTTCCTCCTATTGTTTTTCTCTATCAAGAGTGCTCACCTGCAAAGCAATTTATTAACCGGAATGTCGGGACAAATAATCTTTAATTACGCAACACTTAAAATAAAATAAATTTAAACAGGGTGCGGTTTACCCGAGCGGTTCACACTAGGCATGCATCTCCTCTAGCCGTGACATAGAACACGAGTGCCATTTCCAAAGCGCCGAGTTATATTCCGGAGCCCTGAGTTCTCCCCTTTCCGTTTGTGATATTCTACCTCACCTCCCCCTATCTCTTAGGTATCACCTAACCTATAATCCTAATGGTCGAGCCCCCATTGTCAAGAACCGCCAGGTGAAACGGCCTTGCTAATACACATCCGGGTTCAGAGATATATCAGAAGGGAAGTAGTTATATACACAATTAAAGAATTTTCCACATTTATTGACTCATCTTCCAAACAACAAAATACAGCGATTCTTCAAGGAAGACTCGTCAGCTTCCCTAACCTCTTATCATACAAAGTCTTACGTACCTACATCTCTAGCATAACATTTAATAGGTACACAAGGATTGACCAGTTCTTCAATCCTATACTATTTCACCAAAAGATTCTATAACATAATCGCCATATAGGCACAAAAGTTCAACACCCTACGTCTGTCTGCGAGGCACTCGCAATGTAGAGATGCGAGAACATAATGTTTATAATGAACGATACCACATTTCGTCATCACCGTCAACTTGAGGATAATTTGTCCCTCAGTAGTCGAGCGAAGTAGTCCTCGCTCGGTTCGTCGGGAATTCCCTCTTCGGGTGTGAATGCTCTATTGTCGCGTAAGCCGTCTACTCTCGCACTCTTGTTACACGAGGTGTTACTCGGCGTCTACCACCCTCGAGTGTACTTTGTTAGACTTCACCCCGCCCCGACACTACAATAAATGATAACTATAATAACAAAGTATTCTTATTCCTTGGTGTGTGAACTACACCCTTCGTATCATATGTTTTTCCATCGACACCACATACAATCATAGTACCTACACACAAACATATGTAGCTAATGTACGCCATAGATATATACATATCCGGACCCAATATCCCATCCACCTTACGTATTCTAAGTCCCAACAAACTATTCACCAATAACCATTATCTGTGACACCGTAATACAACCTATGTTCGCGTCTTGTTACTATCTAACATTCACAGAACAGAGCGACGATTCGCCACCACGCATACATCTCGAGATACCCGTATCATTGCGCTGACCATATTTATTTATTATTGACCACACCCTTTGATACAATTATAACAATGTAAAAAGCAGATGTTTAAACCAATGCCTCTAATCTAACATTCATTCATAATATATATATTCCACATACCTCGGGTATTTCTTCTACTCTATATATGCATGGAGAAATTCAACGTCAAAGCCACCACTGGGTATAAAGACTTCGTGTTTGCTAACCGCACCGTAATGGTTTCTCTCCACAGAAGAGACCATATTACATTTCTTTGCTTTGTCGGGTTCTGAACTCGTCTGTTCTATCCTACCTTCAAACCTCAGTACATCCCCCCTATACCTAGCATCAGTCATGTGATCCCTGCTGATGCTGACGCCATTGTAACAATTTCAACACCATCCAATAGATGATACTCTAAATCAACAAGTAAAAAATCTTCATTATAACGATATCACTATAAGCCGTAATATTATTCCATTTAAACTTATGTCCGTATCACCATAATCTATTCATATGGAACGGCCAATCATGTTATACATATTACACGTTGTATTCGACAATCCTCTCTGTCTACCTTAACTATAATGAGATTTGCCCGGTTCTTTAAAATCTTACCTTAGGCCACCACTCCAGTTCCTTCACAGTATTGTATAACCACTCAATGGCCTACAGGGCAAACCTAACACGAGTCAGCCAACCATAGTTTTACTTTGTAACCCTAAATGCAGTCTTTCACCGACGCTACCAACCTATGTTAAGTTCTTAAAATCACAATCTCGACAGTAGTATAAATCATATATTATTTATATCGTTTCGTCGTTTTTAATATGAATAGCATACTAATAATGATGCCTATGCAACGTTGATATAAGTGGTAGCCATGTCCATGGCTTTGTGGATGTCATGATATTACACATTTGTAATGCCAATGATTTTGCAGTCCAAGGGCAGGAATAAGACTTCAACACAGAGGTAGACGATACACAACATATGCAGACATCCTCGATAAGTTGACAACTTAAATGTATATGTGATTATACCGTCATTGGTGTGGACACTTGGTCACTATTTTTGTCAAAGTGTACATTTAAAAAATGAATATGATCACAATTACCAGGCTACCAAAATGTAACTAGTTGGGTGAAATAACAAACAATGCATCGTTTACATATTTCTAATAAAATGGTTTACCCTATAGTAAAACAATGTTTTCCAAATAAAAATTATGCAAACTATACCAATTATCCTGAAGCAATAAAGCCATACTTTTTGAGAATTGAATATAAGATGTACTAAAAATGTAGCTCTACAGTGGCTATGGGGGATGCTGCACAGCTGACTGAGGTGGTTATTACATCAAAACGAGTGCAGGACGGAAGACCATAACATAACTGTGTGTTTTTCTTATGAGCTCAAACCCAGCATGGTGGTGAAAATACTGACTAATGTAGGGCAGTTTAACATAGTAGTATTTCAAAGATGCAACAAGCAAATGTGAAGCAAACTAACAACTTAAAATGTTGTTATTATACAAGTATGTTATGTGTATATATTATCCTTTTAAACGTGCAGTTGTACAGCAAAATATAATAATATTATATATACATATATGTATGAAAACAACTGTTATGTATAACCCGGATTTGGGTCAAATAACTATTTTGAACTTAGGCTTTGCAAATCATAATTATTGTTTGTTATACAGTTATGAAATTATTGGTAAGTGCCACATAATTGCACGAATTTGGGACACGCGACGATATGATTGGAGGTGGGGTGAGCTGAATTTCAGATCAGAGTATGTATGTCCCCGAATCCTCCGGCACAGCTAATAATTAATGGCCGCTCCCATACAACTACTTTGTCAAGACTTCTACAATGCTGACACTGTTTATGACATTATGCCAAGAACATTAAATGAATAACATGAGTGTCACCATAGGCATAGCCTAGGCAAATAACAGTTCATTTGTTGCAGATAATGTAAGTTGTATCACAAGTACGAATGCCAACTCAATTCGATGTGTGAGTATGGTATTTATTTATTATAAACACGGTAACATCGACGCCGTCGAGCCCGAGGTCATCGTACTTACAATAAATCAAACAGCGAGACTGACCAGTGCATCTTACTACTGTTTTACGCTATTTTATCTTTTGAATTGTCTTGTGCCATGTCTGTTCCATCGTGCACAACGAAGTGCTTTCCTTGCAACGGTTAATCAGTCAATATTCTTCTGCGCATTTCACCATAAAATAAACACATTCACAACGGCTTAGGTCTTCGTCCATCACCGATTTATAGTCCGAAGTTGATATTGTTTATAAATAGGTGTAGGTTTGTTATCTTCGTCAACAAGAGAGCTCCGTTGAGCACGTACTCAAGAAGTTTTATAACCACCGTGAGCACGGATTCTCCGGTGAGCATGAAATCTCGAGACTGAGCATGGAGTTGAGTATGAGCACCGAGTTCGGTTATAACCTCGAGCCCGGGTCTTTCTGCCGGTGGATCTTTGTTTAGGATTTCTTTGAAGTGTTCCTCCCATCTTGAGCTTTGCTCTGCTTCTTTGTTTATGGTTTTTCCTTCTTTGGCTTTCACTGGTTTTGAGAGGTTCCGTCTTTTCCCGACTAGTGTTCTTGTTATATTGTTATATTGTATTTTTGAGGTCACAGTGACATATTATTTCACACGTGGCTTCTTCAAGTCATGCATGTCATATTTTGCTTTACGACTTTTGTGCGATTGTCCTTACGTTCAAATATATATGATTGTGATTTGTTGTGCATTGTAAATTGCTGTGAATTGCTGCGAGTAGTCTTCATAGTGAACATTATCGACCATGTTTTTTTTTTATTGTTATGTGGCCTTCCTACGCAAATTTATATACTGCCAGAACTTGTGCAATAACCAAATTGACCGCGGCCGCCGACAATGTAAGTTATACGTGTTTAGAAGCCCAAATGGAATAATTCACGAGTTTATTTTACCGAATGATATTAACATGATGGTTGTAACGCTAGTTCCGGCAGAAATGACACTTTGCGAAGCAGTGATTACATCGCCCTTGCCAAGCTCGTGTCGTGACCACTTGACATTAGAAGTGATTATATAACAATGCTGTATTATCAAGCCAGGTGTCTTGATAAATTATGCTCAACAAATTTCAAATGGTTCCATGATGGGTAGCAACTATATTGAGTGGGTATGAAAATATTGACGTGTGCGTGTGCGTGTGCGTGTGCATGTGCGTGTGCGTAAGCGTAAGCGTGAGCGTGTGCGTGTGCTGGTACTAATGTAAGTCCTGTAAGAGTTGAGGTATTGAACCAGCCGAGGTGTTCTCTCTGTTGTTGGCCTATAACAGAAGGTGTTGCGCGAACATGACTATTTGCTACTTCCGCCCAAGGACGGTCGTTGAGGATGATCCATTATGTTTGCTGAAACCATAAACTCTGTGATCGACTATGTTTTCCGTGAACGAAGACGAAGCAACTCAGCACGATGCCAGTTTGTTGTTAATAAACAATGACCTCTTGCTGACAATGCGATCTGCAAGAGTGGTATTGCGGGTCTGTACGTGTAATAAATGATATGCACTCTACTAAGCCTGATTTGTTTTCCTGATGGAATATATCATAGTGCGTCTTGTAATGAATCTTTACCTGTTATGCATGGTGCTTATCCTGCCCGGT
>CM034536.1:34654201-34668436 GCA_020002185.1 Paraescarpia echinospica
AGCAGGACGAAATTGCCTTTTTAAGAAAAAGTGCCCTTTTAATAAAAGAGCATTTAAAATACGGGGTATCACTCAATAGCAGTATTGCTGTAGGATCTACCAGCATCATTTACTCTGTCCTTTATCCACTCCTCAAACCTGGGCATGGTCGTTTTCTAGCACGGATCCAGGATTTCGGGAGCTATATCGTGCGGGCCAGTTTCTAAAAATAAGGCATTTGTCAAATAAGTGGGCATAGAATAAAAACAGTAATGACATGAGTAATACACGCTAGACCAGAAGGGCATTCTAAAACTGAAAGGATATATTCTGTATTTTTACTGGGGAAGGGGCAACTGTTGTTGTGCGATTAAGCAAAATCAACCAAATAGAGAAAAGTGATGAAAACTATTAAATTGGGTCGGTCATTATGTTATTCTAAAGTTGGCACTAAACATGATATCGATGGAAACGCTCCCGTACAGGACGCATGAGAGCAACTTATATATTATCTTACTGAAGTTCTAGACTTTTTAGGATTCATAATTGCAGCATAATGAGGTGAACAGGAACACGTGAAAAGTCATCGAGCGTGGTTCACGTGTAGTGCTATGAATTGAGCCATCGTATCATCCGGTGTGATTGGGTGTTGTGCCAGTGTAGTACTATGAATGGGCATGACGTACGTGACAACAAGTCCTCATGTGTGTGGTTTCGCTGTCAATATTGTGCCGTGTCTTACGGTGAAATTCGTCGGTAAAGGTCGCACAACGGTTTAATAGATGGCATCACCTGAAGCGATATATCGTTTACGAACTATACGGTTTACTCGAACATGTCATGATGTGCGTGTGAAAGAATACTTTGTCCGCTGCCCGGTTCGCTAATGAATGTAACATCAATCAAATCATTAGCTCCCAGGCGTGCTACATTGTGATTGACATCAGATGCGTGTCAAGTTGTATTAACAACGAGATGTGGGAACAAGACGCACCGCACGATGCAATACGATACAATACGATACAATAAGGTGATTCTGGTCGCAAGTTCCGCAACTGGTTCTTCAATGATCAATTCTTTTGCAGGTCTATTGACAGTGCCCACCATAAGTCCAAAGACATTCGGAGAGCCTACCGTCTCTAAAGCGACATCTGTAGTTTTGAAGAGTCTACCGCAGACTGTCAGACAATGTGACAGAACTGACACAAAATGCTCTACACAGATTATATTAAGGACATGTATCGAGAAGGCACAAACGTTTATAACGTTCGTTGAACAAAACAAATGGATGAAACAACGCTTTAGAAGACTGATATGAGTGGGAGGTGATAGAACTACACAACATACAAATAAATATATATATATATATCTATATATATTAAAACAATGGTGCTACCTACAGTCCTTGGTGTGCAGCTCCACGGGTGGGTGTAAGCCGGTTATGGTTGTTTTCTTCGTGAGACTCTATACTATTAAATTGTCATAATTTCCAGTTCCAGCTGTTAGTATTAGTGTTGCTTCGGAATCAGAATTATAATATCGTCTCACATCATCAGCACGAACTGCGACGTGTTCGTTGTTCAGTATCTAGTCACCCGCTAAAGATTATTACCAGTAGAAATGCATGCATATCGTCCTGTGTTGATCAAAATTAGTTAAATTATTACCCAATGGATGTCGTCCCCATGGTAGTAACTAATACGCTGAACGCCTATGAATACGGCCGTAGTGATTGTGGAAGTTTATTTATTACAAGAAAGACGTCTTATGACGTTTCTTGTTTGTTGGACACCAAATGTCGAAGATGCCAATCACCGTGACGGAGATTTATTGGCTATGTAAACATGAAGATGATCCCGAAAGAATGACGAGGGTTGACATGCACGAACAATGCATTGTCGTGTTTTCGAATTTAAACATCTGCATTTAACATACGTTTACAGGGTGTTTGTTAACAATCTTGTTGGACGCACGTAACGTACAGGCAATAACACTGCACGTTGAATTGTAAAGCAACACTACTTGTTGCTTGATTTAGTAGTGAGTCTACGCAAGAACAATGCTGTGGTGTCAGGATGTTTGACCCATCGAATAACACAAAGGCAATGGACAGCAAGAAATTGATATATTCGCACATACAAAACCCTTACATGCTATATCACTTTGCAGTATGGCTTAGAGAAATCCCACTCCCAGCCGAATCGGTGATAGTTGATGAGTGGGTGTCTAGCATAAGATTTGGTGGAGACATGTCGAATTTCATATTAAATATAATATAATGCTTATTGACATTTGATTCACTAAAAAATCATGGGCCTCTCTCTGAAATGTTGACTCCCAGAAATACATATATTCTAAAGTGGCTGCACCTAAAGTCCTAAACTATGGAACTGTCTACCCAAAGACATGCGCAGTAATAACAATGTCAGTGTTTTAAGAGCAAATTGCACAATCATTATTTTAGCACAGCTTACAACTAAGTTATTAATTCTACTAATTTAAATAGTTTTACCTTTATATATTAATTTAAACCTTATAATTTGTTTCTACTGATTTTACATTGTTTTATGCCATTTGTTTTACTGCACAGCTCCATATAACATCGTTGTAAAAATATGGTGCTATAGAAATCAATAAACATTTACATTTTATATCTATCCTGCATCCGAGCCTATGACTCGCGTCCACCAACTTCAGGTCCAGCTCCAATAGTCAACAACATACGATGTCCATGATATTAATTGTTTGGAATATTGTTATACGCCACTACATGCACCCTGACCATTTTGTCTCCACAATCTATGTCACATCCTTGTCTCTCCTCACCTCGTCCCTCAGTCGAATTCTTGAGGAAGGTAGTGAGAAGCGACTGTTTATTAAATACCATCTTCTCTACAAACCATGATTATTTCTAGCAGTGTAACTTCACAGAAACAATTCCTATATTATTAAATTGTGTTCTCATCAGAAATTAAATTACTCTACTCATTTGAGCGAATGGCTGAATATTGTGTATATAATGGTGTTTGTTCTTAGTATGAAAGTAGGATATTTAATAGGTCAAACGTCGTCCCTATGCATTTCCCGTATGACCTTACGTGAACAACCCGACGCTAGGGGTATAGGGAAATGCGAGAAATCTCGCTGGAGAACTTGAGCCCCCGTCGTCAATCAACGGCGATTCATTGCTCGCAAATGTCGCGTTGGCGTCTCTACAAGTCCTCAAAGCGGAAGATCGACAGACCTGTATTCTCTGGTGGAACGCCTGACATTTCGTTGTTTGGCTGTAAGAACGCAGCTTCCGACGGTGTCGATGTTGGGGTCAGTTTTATCTCCTTCCGTTGTCACGTCCGAGATATTCCGTGATATGTCATGCGCGGTGGTGATATAACAACGCGACAAGCTTGGGACTTCCGGTTTGTCATCAATGTCATCGTCATGAATAGCCGTTGCTGCGTCTTGAACTTCCATCACTTTGTCATCACCTGTCGCCATGGTGTCCTGACTTGTTGCAAGACTGATGTGATGCGTAGCTGTAGTGACATCACAATACACAAAGCTTTATTTCCTCCTCATCACGGGCATCACGAAGGAACCGGACTCAAAAAGACCTGCCGGCTCAGCAATATGACTTTTCGTTATCATATAGGTTAAAGTGGGATGAACACGTGAAACGAAAGGAAGGGGGGGGCAACTAACATGTAAAGGGCGGACACAAGAAGACACATCGACTGAAACAGGAGGGACTGTGTGAAAAGATGAGTTTGTGGAAACGACAGGGGGAGCTGGATGTCAGCGACAGATGGGGGAAGGGAGTAATGGCAGGTAGTGGAAGCGGCATTGATCAGTGACAAAAGGAACCGATCGAGGACCAATCCAAGCCAGGCTCATATTGGGCTTCAGGGACCACGAGGAGAATAATATAATATATATAGTAGGAGAGTGGCAAATCCCACAAAGTGCTTTATTTTAGGAGTTTAAATGCCCCCCTACACACAACCAAATTTGATATAATTTGAAAGCTCTACATCTCCCCGTCCCAAAGAGGCCTGACGTAGAGCCTCCAAATAGTGCAGTAAGCGTGAATCCAAGGTCAAACAAAGTCACCATCAAATGATGAATTTTCGAAATTGTGCGCTTCCGCAATCGTCTTAACATTACAATGGTCGCATATCTACTTTACTTAATAAAGAGATGGCAAAGTCATATATTTCTGGAAATCTTATTGTTTCCCCGTCAAACTGAGGTACGATACGGAGGTGTTACCAGATATGGTACGAGTGGAGCTAATGTTAAACAAGGTCACCGTGAAATGATGAACGTTATATTTTTTTGGCAATACCACGAAATTCATTTATATGTACGAATCATATTCTGTGTGAAAGAACCATTCATATCTCCCCGTCAAAACGAGATGTGACGTGGAGCTGTCAGTGGATGGAGTAGGTGTGGAGCGATGATCAAACAGAGTCACAGTCAAGCAATAAATGTTCGAAATTGTGTCATCCCGCAAACGTCATACAATATAAATGGTTGCGTATATTATCTACTTTATTTATCTATTCAAGACAATGTCGTATACCGTTGGAAAGCCAACCGTCTCCCTGTAAATACGGGGAGCTTTCAAGTGGTGCAGTAGGTGTGGAGTGGAGTATTAAAAAAAAAAAATTGAAGAAAACAAAAGGCCCTTCAAACAAATATTTCAGCTGATCAGCCAACTGAATTGATGGATAGATTATACAAGATGCATAATTCTTCAAAACAAAGTTTCCTTTAATGAATACTGCATGAACCTCCGGTGTTTCACATCTGCCAGAGAGACGGTTCTCCATCAGAAGGTCATAGTTTGTATGATCGTAGATGCCAATGTATAATTGCAGAGAAAGATTCTACATAGCTGCCATTCGTTTCAGCCCTGGTGATGTCATGCGTAATCTACATAGTTTCCAAGTATGTCAACCAGATCCTCAAATTTGTATTCCTCCTTGAGGTATTTAATTATCTCGTTCATCAAAACATCTAACAGTTGGTCGACTGTATTGCGAGTAGAGTTCTAATCTGCGATTGCCACCTCTCTTCTTTAACATCCTAACTGCATGTTGGGCAAGTTATTTGACTTTCACGTCATGTTAATGACCAAATGCATGTGCAGTAATAAATAATATGCATATTATATCAACAAAAATATATACAAAGAGGCTCACAAATAATAATTAGGTGTGTAAACAACTTTGGTGTACGCGATAAACACATTTGAGAAGATCACGTTTTTATGTTATGCCCTGCTCAAACTATTGACTTCTACAACTGAACGCTTAACGTTGTATTTTCACTGATTCCCGGTGCGTTCACACTGTGGACTAACCAGTCGGCGACTTGTCAGCATGACGTTACGATCCTGGCGTCAACTGCGTATACCACGTACAAACCCATGTCGCTCCTATCGGATATGTATGTTACTACAATATACGAGTTTAGTGACAGCATTTAAATGCTTTGGTTTAGTGACGACTCGCTGTGAGGCAGCGCGCATACTGGCAGCAGAAACAAACGTGCACAAGACAGTAGCGAATGTGTTTGCGTTGTTAAGACTAATCATAATATATAAATCTGATACAAGCGAATGTTGAATAGGGTGAGTAATATGAATAACCCAAGGAGATTCATCAAAATGTTAACATATAATTGTTATCATAGGCAAAATAGTTTTGATTCTTTGCCGGTCATTAACATCTCGCAACATATCAATTATCTCTTATCGATTGTAATAAGTAATGGAAGACTTGCCGTACATATGGCTTATTATCGGTACGGATTGTATGCAGTGGTGCATTTTCAAGAAATAAATTTTCGTCGTTAAATAATCGTAAATATTTCACTAAAACAACTTCTAAACATGTTTACCTTCAATCACTAAAACACATTTCCAACCTTTTGTTTTGTTGTAATAAATACTTAAATTGTTACAATTTGGTGACACAATGCTGCAATTTTCTTACACATAGATTCCTCTTTCCTTCCAATTTCTTGTCATCCAATTTATAAATAATAATTATGTTACTTGATTTGTAAAAAAAATACATTTATTTTTTAAAAGTCGGGTAAATAAAAATGTCTGACGAAGTTCTCTGTGGGATTCGAAAACACGAACAAAATGTTAGCAATCACTGAGTACAGCGACATAACCACTCGGCCACATGCGCATTTACCAGCTGGGGTGTGTTTCTTAGCACATGTAGTGAAGATACAACGAACCCAATGTTTGATAATCTTTTCAAATGTTAATAAGCAAATGATCGAATGACATATTTCAAAAATGTAATCCCTGGAGGTCTTTCATGCCACATACCCTATGAAATATTTTTCAATACGATCGAACCTGACAAATATATCTAGACGCCCTAGCCTAGCCCTTTATTGTGAGGCTTTAATATAATAATGCAAATAGACCTATACATTTCGACTAAAAACGATGATAACCAGCAAAAGCTGAACAAAGAATATTTAAAATAGAAGCCTGTGTTTCTGAAAGATGAATACATCTGAACCCATTCTACCTCTCTCTACACATAATATTTCCTTATTGAATATTGTATTTGGAATAGGCCCTAATAATTGCAAATGCTACAGCCTACACTGTCGCTGCGTTTGCACACTGCAATACCTTTGAGTCGATTAAAACACACTTATGGGACGGGACGTGTTAAGATGCTTCGCTATTTGAGAAACAGCTGCATACTTATTCCCCCGTTTGTGTACGATTTTGCTGTAGTTTCATAAAGTATGGGGGACGCCCGCCACATTTCGATCAGTACTTCTTCTTTTCTTCATTCCATTCTGCCATGGTGATTGCCGATTGCACTGATTGGCTGGTCGAAGCCGTACGTATTACGTACTGTTGTAGAAGTTGTACCCAACAGTTATGTGCGTTCACACTGCCAACTGTGCGTGACGTTGAGTTGTGGTTAGCGCGCAGACTATAAACAAATGTTGGACCAGATTAATGTTTCGAATTTGATACAACACTTGTTGTAGAAGTTGTACCCAACAATTGAGAGCGCTCACACTGACAACTGGAAAGTTGTAGGTGTCGGCGATTGTTGTAGAAGTTGTAGAAGTTGTAGAAGTCAATAGTCTGAGCGGGGCTTTAGATTATCCCATATATTTATCAGTAACTGCAAAGTTCAACACCTGGTAACACATACAATACATGTACAAATAATAAAATATTTGGTTTTATGCAATGGTGTGTACAAGAAGATGTCAATTAATTAATACAAATATTTTGACACAAGTTTGAGTTTGTGATATTCAAATAACCTTCAAATGCACCTATTTTCTTATCCCTTGTGTGATAGATTTAGCAAGAATTCCTGCCATTAGCAACAAATTCAGTTAAAATATAACCTCGCAGTTGGCTAACCTACTATCTGCGGAAAGGCACAATTTCAACAAAAAAATCAACTTTTGACGGTGACCTTGTTTAACCTGCATTCTTACAGTTAGAGAACCATTTTAAAACTCCATATCATACCTCATTTTGTGACGTCAGATTCGGGATTCGTCAACGACGTGTTATGTCAATGACGTCAAGCGCCTTTCGTCGACGTGGTACGTCATACGTTCTATCGAGCTTACCGCGTCTCGTTGACGTCGAGGCCAACGTTGTCTTGATACACGATATTGCCATTTGTGACATTTCCTCCGATGTCGGCAGTAGCTGGTGCGGAAATGTACGACATTTTGTACTGTGTAAAAAAAATCCGCTGTCTGCACCTCGGACACTCGGGAATCGATGTCCCGGCACATAATCAATAATCACGTAAAGTATTCAGTAGAACGTTTATATAGAACTCCATTTTCGGAAGCACTGCACACTTTCCGCCTTCGCGACCGTGATGGGTTGCACGCTCTCTTGACTTCTATAAGAAACGTTCAGCAATACAACTAGTAGAATAATAATAGATAATAATACATTAATATAAAACAAAATAATCCCATCAATCCACCTTGTCATGTACTAAATCCCACAGGTGTGACTATTCAGGCAAGATCGACTGGACGAAATTGATTGTGCTTTGAACAGTGGCCAGAGGATTGCATCTGGTCTGAATGCGTGTAAGCACGCTGGGTGGCATCACTGTCTACTCCCTGGAGTTGCAGAATATATTGCATTCGGAATCAAACGAATTCAGTTCGTATAAGGGACACACCGCATTGCACTACTGCAGGGTTGCCCTTCTTATTTAGGATTTACGTATCTAGAATTATTGCATTGGGTTGTCCAAAAAGAATGCACTGTTTTGAAAACATGATGGTATCATGAATGTAGAACGTGACACGGTAGAAACTATTTGGTATGGATATAGAAATATATTCGTCATGTTGAATCGGTCCGTTGTATTAAAATTCCTTTCTGCGTTCAATCATTTTGCTCGTGTCAAGCTCATTTCACGACAACTTGAAAGTATTCAGTACTACGATTTGTAAATAGTACTCGAATACTTGTACGATTTTTATTCTTCCGTTTTGGCAAAATCATCGGACAAACTCATAAATCAGTTTTGACCGAATCCAGTAAACAATTGGCGAGAAAAACAAAGATGGAAAGAAGTATGTTAAACATCACATGTCGGGAGTGAAAAACAAACATCTGGGTAAGACAGTGGACAAAGGTCATAGACGTGATAGAACAAATGAGAAGACAGAAGTGGACCTGGGCAAGGCATATCAGCATACTACGAGATAACCTGGCGTATCACAACTTGGAGACCTTACGAAGATAAATGATCTAGAGGAAGACCGGCGCGACGGTGGAGAAACGAACTAGACGAGTACTGGAAGGGCACCATCTGGCAGTTTTGGAAACGACATGCTGAGGCCTTCACCCAACCACGGGACACTACGGCTGCATAATGATGATGATAAGGGCGATGGAGTGTCCACGACTGTTCATTGGTGGCATTCAACAATAATTAATGGAACATCTACACCGACGTCACAGCTGCAGGCAGTCACGTACGGAAGAAAGCTTGATCAAGTGAACCTACTCCCGCAGGAGACAACTGTTTAACTTCAAACCCGGCGCAACAAAGACTTAGTCTGTCCCGCGGGTCTTCGCTGCCGTCCTCGCTGAGGGCCCGCTCATCAACGGCACGATTATTCGCTCGTCGAATGGGGTAGACAATTTGACCCAACGCTTTGTTCGCCTTACAATATGAATAAAATATGTGCGACCTCGGTCATGCACAGGACCGACGTCCGAGCATTGTCGTGATAAGACGATGACCATGTCATCGTACTGAACACTGGGCGAACTGGGCCAACCACACACGAAGCCGTGGTTACAAATTGGTATTCCACATTATTTGAATTACTCGTGCGGGGTTTCTTCCATATGGTAGCTTTACGGGGGTGAATTCAGGTCACATGCTCTCTCTCTCTCTCTCTCTCTCTCTCTCTCTCTCTCTCTCTCTCTCTCTCTCTCTCTCTCTCTCTCTCTCTCTCTCTCTCTCTCTCTCTCTCTCTCTCTCTCTCTCTCTCTCTCTCTCTCTCTCTCTCTCTCTCTCTCTCTCTCTCTCTCTCTCTCTCTCTCTCTCTCTCTCTCTCTCTCTCTCTCTCTCGCTCTCTCCATACCTCCTTCACTCATTCCACCCTTCCTTCTCTCTCTCACGCTCCCTCGCTCCCTCGCTCCCTCGCTCCCACGCTCCCTCGCCACCTCGCTCTCTATCGACATTGCTCACATGTACTCTCTAGCTCTCTTGCTCTCCTGTTCTCCCGTTCATTCTAGCATTCTCTCTTTCTCCCCCGTGCGTGCGTGTGTGCGTTCGTCTGTGCGTGCGTGCATATATGCTGGCGTGTGTGTGTTTGTTTGTTTAGCTCTTTCAAAAACACACACATCCGTCAGTGAAGAAGTAAACGAGTGCGTCGGTGGCACCTGCCGGCGTACGTCATATACACTCGGAAAATATTGATAGGCTAACTCTATCAGAACGCATCTCTGTCTTGTCAACAATGTGCGTCACGGTGCCAACCGCCGCCGCATCAAACCCAAGGACAAATTTGACCAATTACAACTGATGTGATCCTTTGATAAGCTGCCGCGTCGCCCTCACGTGTTGCTCTCAACTCTGTTTTCTTCATTTGCTCGTACGTTAAACGACATCTGTGCACTAAGAGCAGTGCAGTAATATCCTCCCGCCCCGCCTGCGTTTCTCCCAGAGCTCGAGTATACGAAATAGGCGACACGATCTAGTCCGGAACATGAAGATCTGGAGATCGGAAATGGGAAGCCTAGTCGGTCTGGAGTCAACACATACGGGCTGCCATCGGAATGATGAATGAAGAGGATAGGCCGACCTATTCCATCAACACAGCAACTACTTGCAATCACGTTCAAGGCTGTTCGAAAACTCTCTCCCCCCTTCTCTCTCTCTCTCTCTCTCTCTCTCTCTCTCTCTCTCCCCCTCTCTCCCCTCTTTCTTCTCTCTCCCTCCTCTCTCACACCCCCTATCACTTTCCATATTTCTCTCCATTCTCTTTATCTCTCTATTACTCCCTCTCACCCTTTATTTGTACACGCACGCACGCATGCACGCACACACGCACACGCGTTCAAATAAACAAACAAACATATCTCCATTAGTGCCTACGTTGCTGACAACACGTCTTCGCGTATTCTTGGCAGGTGTACACGGAGAATTATGTTACCCTGCTACAAATTGCGGTTTTCCGAGGACACCATCGCACTCGGAATTCAGTTGGACATGCTACATAATTCACCTGCAAATGGTGCTGGTGCAGGCCGATGGAGAAGAAAGAAGTCACCACGCACTTAACTCAGCGCCCATCATAAGACGAATTTTGCATTGACATTGGCACTCTCACAAAATAAGAGCTGGACAAATAATTACACCGTATCCGTTAATGAATGTGATTAGTTGTGATAATTTGGAGGCGTAAGATAGTCCGACTATTCATCAGAAAGTATCATGTGACAGGCGATGGAGTGTCATCAAGAGAGCGCGTGTTTACATCGGCCAAGGAGGCGGGCTGAACAAGAGAGCGGCCAGGGCGCCTCCAATGTCACAGAGTAATAGTGGCCGCGATGCAACGCAATATGACCGCGTAGAATTTCTCCTGCGAAAACTGAGATTGGTGCTGCAATTAAGCGATGGCCAACACAAAGTAATTACATGTTTTTCATAACGACAAATTCAGGATAGCGCATTATTGGATAACCTTTTTACCTGTCACGCGCTATGAAACAATGTTTTATGATATTATGTTCAGGACGCTAATGTAGTTGACGATATAATAATATGAAAAGTTCTCAACTCGATATTTTCGCTCGGCTCGTGTCACATTTATTTCGCGAATACAAAATAACCGACCTATGATCCACCACGACATGCTAACGTATTTGTACACGTGTCATTTATTTTTTGGTGAAATCATCGGACAAACTGTTATATTATTTAGAGCATGTTCATAAACAAATCTGCCAAATAAAAAAAAAGTAGTACGGTTCTATTTACCACAGCACAATGCAATTTATATTTTTACTAGATACTCGATCCAACGATCATAGTCAAGTTTTTTAAATTAACAAAGGTGTGGCTACTACTGCTTCTGCTATTGCTGCTGCTGCTGCTACTACTACTAATACTACTATAATTACTACTACTACTACTACTACTACTACTACTACTACTAACAATAATAATGTATAATCATCACACGTGGGGAATATTGAAGATATTTAATCCCCGCCATTATAATAATAATAACTGTGTCATGTTCCGTTAACAGGAATAAGCCGAGTTCGTTGAATCACCTGTTATAACAATTAGAAAAGAAAAAAGAACTACTGATGTCAAGATGTGAAAGGAAAGTTCTTGGAATATCTTTATAGAAGCTTGGAAAACGACCCTGTTTACAGGAATTGAAATTATCAATATGTGTACAGTACAATACCAGCATATTTGCAAAACTTACCATTTACGTTAAATAGAAATGTTCACAACATTAATACACGGATACATGACAACATCCATACAAATAGAGCAAAACATGACTTTGCCAAACGATGCATTAGGTATGATATTCCATTATCAATAAACAATACTGCATTTCACATAAGGAACAAAACTTTAACACATACGTTACAAGGATTTATTAGTTATGCCAAAATATGTTTCTACAAAATTACATAATACAGTGCTTTTTGCCAAATTGTTGTATATGAGGACATTCTGAATAATTAATAAATAATCATATATTGTTTTAATTTATTACCTCTGTTAATCTACGTACACAATGTACTGTTATTACTATGTCTGATGTAGTTGTAACTAACTGCTAGTTGTCAAATTAAGATAACTTTTTATATTTTGTTTTTGAGATTTTGATATCAATTATTGGTAACATATTTCAAATACTTGTGTAACCGTTACTGCATTAGAAAGTATGCACTTGTGTTGTTATCATTTTATCGAAAGTGTTTTAGTAAGCCAAACATACTTTGTTGAAAATGACCAAATGGGGTGGCTGCTACGAGAGCGACTAATAATGGTCTTAGTGGCAGTCTCCCTGACCACTGTTTTTGTTTATCTACAGCAAACTGATAATTCATGGTCAGGATGTTGTTAATTTATTATATCATACATTGATTGTTTACTTTTATGTTATATATTCTAGTTAATAATACATTTATGTACTACTTGTTATTTTAACACATATTCAGTATTTAATAATTGAGCTGTAGAATTCTGGTTTTTGAAAATTTTACCGTTTTTGTTTTTATATGTGGGTCAAATAAACACTTCCGATTCCGATTCCGATTCCTGTTGATAGTTCTAAAGAAATTTCCATAATTTGGGAAACCATCCCGTTTATTTGAAGCTTGCTTGCTTCACGAGAATGTCCAGACGTCACATTCTGAAAGATGGCCTAAATAACACATATATTATTCATGTGATAGGTCAAATTGCAAAATCTTAATTCCACGAAGGATTAAGCCTGTTCCCGACCAGCGGGGTCACAACAGGAGAATACTATCAATTGCAAAAGCTCACGTGGTAAATTTGTCTTATAGCAACCCAAATTCCGCGACATTTTTGGCGATCCCGCGCCTTCCAACAGATACATAGTGAGAAATGATTCAATAAAATAATGATGTTTCTAGATGTCAGAGTAATGATTGTCGAACGGCAATAATGAACAATTGTGACGCTTCGTTGGCAACCACCTCCATTTAATGGCAGTTAATCCAGCGTCATGTCCCGAATACTAACGACGTAGAAAACAGCAGATAATTTTACAGTGTGTCTGTGTATTTGTGTGTGCGTGTGCGTGTGCGTGTGCGTGTGCGTGTGCGTTTGCGTGTGCGTTTGCGTGTGCGTGTGCGTGTGCGTGCGTGCCTGCCTGCCTGCCTGCCTGCCTGCCTGCCTGCCTGCCTGCCTGCCTGCCTGCCTGCCTGCCTGCCTGCCTGCCTGCCTGCCTGCCTGCCTGCCTGCCTGCCTGCCTGCCTGCCTGCCTGCCTGCCTGCCTGCCTGCCTGCCTGCCTGCCTGCCTGCCTGCCTGCCTGCCTGCCTGCCTGCCTGCCTGCCTGCCTGCCTGCTTGTCTGTCTGTCGGTCTGTGTCTGTGTGTTTGCGCTCGCGTGTGTTGTGTGTGTAAGTGTGTGTATGTGTGTGTGTGCGTGTGCGCGCGTCTGTGCATGTGTCTGTGTGTGTGTGTGTGAGTGCGCGCGCGCCCGTCTGTGCGTGTGTGTGTGTGTCTGTGTGTGTGTGTGCCCGTGCGCGTGCGCGCGCGCGCGTGTGTGTGTGTGTGTGTGTGTGTGTCTGTCTGTCTGTGTGTGTCTGTGTGTGTCTGTGTGTGTCTGTGTGTCTGTGTCTGTGCGTGTGTGTGTGTGTGTGTGTGTGCGTGTGTGTGCGTGCGAGCGCGCGCCCGTCTGTGCGTGTGTGTGTGTGTGTGTGTGCCCGTGCGCGTGCGCGCACGTGTGTGTGTAATGTCTGTCACAATGCAGCCTATCTGTCTATCTATATACATCCTGTCTGTCTGTCTGTCTGTCTATCTCTGTCTATCTGTCTGTCTGTCTATCTGTCTGTCTGTCTATCCTCTGTCTGTGTGTGTATGTGTGTCTGTGTGTGTCTGTGTGTGTATGTGTGTGCCTGTGTGTGTGTGTATGTCTGTGTGTGTGTGTGTTTGTGTGTGTGTATGTGTGTGTGTGAGTCTGTCTCTGTGTGTGTTTGTGT
>CM034536.1:34669436-34704436 GCA_020002185.1 Paraescarpia echinospica
GGTTAGGCAGAACGGTTTTAAATTCTAGCTTTTCCAACTTTTCCCAGATTGATTAAAGGTTGGCTCAAAGACTTTCTTTGGTTGGCTGATGAAAGAATGTATATTAACTTAGTCGATTTTCAGAACATTCAAAGTATAAATTTGCGAACTGCATTTAAAATGGTAACAAATTAAATCATGTTTTAATTTACAACAACAACAGACAGCAACATAAGCGAATGCACAAAACAATCGTTTAAAAAAGTAATGTTGTGTTGCATGGGGTCACATGGCATGTTAGATGCCGTCTTCCTGTGACCCCACAAGGACAAATTTAAACTATGACACGCATATACACGTGTACGATAACTATATTACAACGATGACCCTGTAACAGCGGACTGAGGGTATGCTGGAATGAATAATAATAAAAAAATATTATAGAAAATAATTGTATGATATTTATCCGGATCTAACGTAGATATAAAACACCTTTAACTGCACTCCACACATCTGAGATTTAGGCAAAGTACATAGTTGAGATAGCTGTCTATATATTGTTTGCATAATAAAACTTTGAATTTTGGTCTAGATTCAGTGTTTTGTATATATTTTCTTATAATCAAGACTATTCCAGATTTTGTTTAAGTAACCTATATGTGAAAAAAAAGTGTTCTGGGTTTCTCTGTATGTAAGAGGTTATATTGTCTGGTAAGTCTGATATTAGTGGCTACGTTCTTTTTCGGTATATAATCTTTAAAGGATTTAAGCAGTGTGTATGTTGATAATCATACATAAATAGTAACACGTGCAACCTGTATATATCACCAAATTGAAGTATATGTTCAGAATTAAAAATAGAATCGATGTGACTTCTGTACCTTTTTTATTAATTATTCGTATAGCGCGTTTTTGTAAATTTCTAACTTCCTTACAGTATTTTCATTTCCCCATACTTGTACACCGTAAGTTAAATGACTTTGAATTAAGGTAAAACATAGGTTTTTAAAGCATTGTGCGGCAGAGCATTTTTCAATCCTTTAATTACAAAAGTTCCTAACTTCCTTGTTTATTTTAATACAATTATTTATCTGATATTTGCTATTTGGTGGACTAAATATGCAAATGTGTGTCTTTTTAGTATCTCAAGACAATTTATTGGCACAAAGCCAGACGTATAAATATATAAATTATTGGTTTATACTGTTTATTAAAATGTTAACATGAGGCCCTGATTGGTATACAGTTGTGTGTTCCGCAAAGACAATAAATTCAAAGACGTAGAGTTAGTTATTTAATTCATATAAATTAGGAATAAAACTGGTCCAAGTATGGATCCTTGGGGCACTCCACTTATAATGTCTTTTATGATGATTGACATTTATGTATTTCAGTATATTGTTTTCAGTTTGATAAATAACTGACAAACCATTTATTACTTATTCCCCGAATTCCATAAAAAAATTAATTGGACCATAAAATGTGGTTAATTATATAAAATGCCTTTGAAAGGTCCAGAAACACAGCCAATGTAGATTCTTTTGGTTTTTTATCGTTTGTAACTGCAATATCCTTGAGCATACGCAGTATTGGGTGAATAGAATGTTTTGCACGAAATTCATACTGGTGTTTATATAGAATGTTATATTTGTCTAAAAAAATCCATTATTTTAGAAATCTCAGGAAGAATACTTATAAGTCTATAATTATTAAACATTTTGTTGTTACCTGATTTGAAAACAGGAATTACTTTTGCGGTTTTTAAGTTTTGGGGAACAGTGCGCGTAACAAATGATTTATTTAATATAATGCTCAAGCGGTGTGGCTCCTTCAAGTTTGGTCGCGTGCAGTACATTAACGGCAAAGGGAAACAAAACAGTGATCCGGGATCTTCGATATGGGTGATATTGTTACCCTTGAGAATGCGTTAACTTTAACAAATGTGGCTAAGTGTCCGGTGACATTCCATTCTATCTTCCCTGACCTTGGCCTACACACGAATTTACACCTGCTGTGCAGACAAATGTCTCAAAATCGACAAATGTCATAATCGCCGATAAGTTCTACAGCACTGCCACTAAATGTCACAATCAGCTAATAATGTCAAGATACGCATTATTGTAGGGGAAAAGGGGCTTGTTGTGACATGGATAAGTAGTAACAGATGTCATACAGAGAACATTATATGCTAACCGATTTGTAATTAGTAAGATTCTGATATGCTGTTTCAGGTGTTTATTTTAAAACTAACATGTCAAAATGTGCACGTGAAGTAGTTTGACTGAACAAATAATAATTATTTTACTTCATTGAGATTAATGTTTACAATTTGTGGGCCAACTAATAGTATTGACGATTTATCCAGACCTACCTAATGTATGTTACCGTCTATTTGATTTTCAGTATTAATGGGTATCTGTTTTCATTACAGAGTTGAAATGGCTTCTGTGGCGGAATTGGCTTCTATATAATTAATTGCAAGATCCCAAATAATCGCAGATTTAAGGGGAAACCTTTCAGTACATTAAATGCAATTATTGACCATTTAACATATATACTTTGATAATGACACATTTGTATACAATTTAAACATCCACCATATGTGAGATAACAAATGCAGCAGATTGTGTTGCGTAAACACCAATTGCTTTCGTTCAGCACATGCACAAAAGTAATATTATTGGACCACTGTCAAAATGTTACATTGGAAAATGGACCCCCAAATACGATGTTCCATTTACAATATTACATCACGAGCAACATAAGTAACGTCTTTACATAACACACACTACGTTTAAGTGTCAACAATACTGTGTTACAAATGTTTTGTTCTATTTTACCAAGACCACATTGGCGTGACCATCTTGACCTTGCCACAGCTTGACCCGTAGCACATCATTCAACAATACTTCAAACACTACTAATTATCCAGCGACGTCCGCGAAGATAATAGGGCGCTGTGCGTCTCCGATGTCGCCTGTAGTAATTTGCAGGAAGAAATGCCCCACGTCTCATGAGATCTCACACGTTTGATGGCAGATTCTGATTAAATCACAAATTTATGTGAACAGGTCAAACATACCGGATTTAGTCATTTTAGAGGCTTCTTTATCATTATCTATCACTGACCTATACTAAAGATAGACTGGGCAAAGAATGTTCATATATTTTATCAATTAACAAACACAATTATTTTCTTTTTTATAACTGTTATGATGTTCCTTTCTTAGTCTGTAACTATATTCAGACCGACTGTCAGATAGCATGCATATTGGTCAACAGGTTGTCATAAAGATGCGCGTGGCTGTAGTAATTAGCACATCCGCTTGAATGCCACAATTCTATGTTCAAGACTCGAATATTCTGCTGTATAAATATGGCTTACAACATTATGGTTATATAGGTCTCGTAACTAGGACCTCACATTAATGTCGGCCCCGTCTCAATTTGGAACACAAAAGAATCAATAAGACCGAATGCGATCGTCATATTATTTTAGTAACTACAAAGCATACACGGGCTAGTCAGATCGTTGCCGAGTGGTGGAGACAAGAAAAATGCCTCATGAAACATCGCCTCTCGTCACGGTTCAACCCACGCGTGTTCAGCGTGTCTTGTCACGTGGCCAGTGTGCCAGGTTCGTGTGTTCATTGGTGCTGATACCGGCTGATTCCGAGGTGATTCACGAAAGCAAATACTAGGTCCTGTACATCGATGTATAATTTACCAACTTCCTGTCGACCGGCAATCCCCCAATCCACTGCGATGGCACGCTCGTCGCCTAACGAACAGAACAGAGGTAAACCGAATGGCAACCAAATGTGACGGTACAGAACATACAGGTCATAACATTTAACTTTCTAAAATCATTAGGAGTTTGAAATAAATATCGAATGGTACCATTATGACTTGCACTTCATTGTATGCATACTCGACAGTGGCATACTAGCACAAGAAATCTGACGGAGTCTGCGGCCTTGTCCGGTTACTTGTGCTACTACACCACCGTTTCATACGCGTACAGCTGCATGCAATTCGCGAAGGCGCAATTTGATACAATAACTCTACGTAAGAATCCGTCATTAAAACTGAATGGCTCCATGCACAAGACATACACGTACCTTGGCCCATCATCGTTAGGATATCCGGTCTCTCCACGTGGGATATATGAGTTAGTGATATTTGACGAACCGTATGATACCTAATTTTTATTATAATTTTTACAATTGTATGCGTTATAAATCAGCCTTAATATGATACCTATATGTTTTTCGTTTTTATTAATAGCGCATATACTAAGAATACAATCCTAATTAATCATTAATTTACTACCGTAGGTAATATAACACCCACAACATCTCGACCCCGCCAAAGGTGTTCCAGGCAGAAAAAAATGCAAACCAAAAAATATTAAACACGGTATATGTATGTGTTATTACTAGTATTATATTTATATTATATGTTTTATTAGCTTTAGTGTTCCCGTAGAGTTTAGTTGAATTTATAATGTGAATGCATTTTGATTCCTTCAAATGTTCTGAAAGTCTGGTGCAACAACGTGAAATGCATCTTTAGTACATAGCTATATGGCAAAGAACGCTGACGTTAACGACGAACGACCCCAACAGACTGGAGCAGTACGAGCACTGCCCGGAGGACACTTAACGAAACAACCACGGCCTTTCCTGAAACACTGTAACAACAACTCAGCGGGTAGCATTGTGTGCTCATCATCATCATGATCATTGTGCAGCCGTAGTGTCCCGAGGTTGGGCAAATGCCTCAACATGTCGTTTCCAAATCTGCCTGTCTTGCGCTAACCTCTGCCAGATGGTGCCCTTCCAGTACTCATCTAGTTCGTCTCTCCACCGTCGCGCCGGTCTTCCTTTAGATCGTTTCCTTTCGTAAGGTCTCCACGTTTTGATACGTGATATCCATCGGTTATCTCGTAGTCTGCTGATGTGCCCTGCCCAGGTCCACTCCTGCCTTCTGATTTGTTCTATCACGTCTATGACCTTTGTCCACTGTCTTACCCAGATGTTTGTTTTTCTCTCCCGATATGTGATGTTTAACATATTTCTTTCCATCTTTATTTGTGTGGCTGCTAGCTTGTTCTTTGCCTAGATGTTTCCGCGCCGTATGCCATCGCTGGAAGTACGCATGAGTTAAAGACTTGTCTCTTCAAGCAGGCTCCAAAGTTACCCTTGAAAATGTCGCGGTGTTTGGCGAATGCAGTCCAGCCGGCGGTGATTCTTTTTTGAATCTCCTCTGATACTGTATCGCTGCCCCAGATAGACGTAGCTTTCAACAGTCTCTATTTGCGTGGGGTTGATATATATATTGGAGTGTCATTTTTTAGCATCACATTTGTCTTCGAGATGTTAATCTCCAGACCTTGTTTTTCACTTTCATTAGTTAGCTTCTGCAGCATGTTTTGTAGTCCTTGCGATGTAGTAGCGCATATGAGGATATCGTCGACCAACCGAAGATGGCTGATATATTCACCGTCTATCCTCAAGCCTCTGGTTTCCCAGGCCAGTCTTCGGAATATGCTTTCGAGTGTTGCCGTAAACAGCTTGGGCGATATGGTGTCACCCTATCGTACACCTCTCTTGATGTTGATCTTGTTGCTCTTTTTTGTAGGTGGACTGTCACCGAGCTGTTAGTGTATATGTCTTTCCGGAGTTCGATGTACACGTCTTCTATCCCATGTTCTTGAAGTGGGGATCAGTATTGCTTAAGTTTACACCGAGTCGAAAGCCTTCTCGTAGTCGACGAAAGCGATGCAGAGCGGGATATTATATTCTCAACACTTCTCTTTCAGTTGGTTTACGACGTGTATGTGGTCTGTGGTTGAGTACCTGCTTCTGAATCCTGTTTGCTTTTGTGGTTGGTTTTCGTCGACTGTCTTCTCTAGCCTATTCGTTAGTATCTTTGTGAGTAATGTGTAGATGTTTGTTAACAGACATATCTGTCTGTAGTTCTTTAAGTCTTTCTTATTTCCCTTCTTGAAGATTATCACCATCTTTGCGTTCTTCCAAGCGGCGGGTATTCGTCTTTCTGATAAGCATTTAGTAGACATCTTAGCCAGTGTCTTCGAGATGATATCTTCTCCTGATTTTAATGTTTCAATGTTTACATGGTCATTGCCTGATGTTTGCCCATTCTTCATATCTCTCAGCGCTGCTTCCACCTCCCAATGTGTTATCTCTGGTACCTCTTTCGGGTCAGTGTGAAAATAATGGAACTCTGTTTACTGTCGTATAGCTCGGTGTAGAATTTCTCTATTCGTTCCATGATCATATCTTGGTCTTGTATTTCTCTACCCTGCTTGTCAAGAACTATAATCAGTCTGTCTCGTCCTAGTATCGTCGTGTTTTCTTTGCTTTCTTCAGGCTCTTTGGTGACATAATTATATGATCTCTTGATTGTACCTCTCTCCCCAATTTCGTAAAACAAACATGACGAAGGGTACATCTAGCTTTGGAAAGCGTCACAATAAGACGCACACGCTGTGCCGGCGTTGTGGCAGCCGCTCATACCACATCCAGAAGAATACATGCTCTCATTGTGGCTACCCCGCTGCTCGCATGAGGAAATAAAACTGGAGTGAGAAGGCGAAGCGACGAAGGACGCAGGGGGTGGGCCGCATGCGTCACATGAAGATTATCTTCAAGAAATTCAGGAATGGTTTCCGTGAGGGTGTGCAGGCCAAGAAGAGGACACAGCCCCAACCTCACCAGGAGCCGTTGCTTCCAAAATTAATAGACTCTTCTTGTAAATGGCGCCAGTTTAATGAACTATTAAACAGTTTGACAAGTACCTCCCGATGTCCTCCTTCGCTTTCCTGTTGATGGTCTTGCAAATTTCTACGTACTCTATATGTTTTTTATGGTCGTCTCTTGTTTATTAACTTCTTCCTTTCAGCCTTGACGTCCAGTTTGATGTTGCTCATTACCATTATGTGGTCACTTCCGATGTTGTCTTGGTTGATGACAGTTACGTCAGTGACCTTGTCTAGCCTGTTTGTTAGGATGTAGTCAATTTCGTTCTTCGTTTCTCCATTTGGGCGTTTCATGTCCATCTCCTCCCCGCTTTCTTCTATCGTGTAGTGGGTTGGCCTTTCTAAGGTCTCATCCACGTCGTTGTAGAAGGTGTATGTGTCTTCTTCTAAGTGTGATGTTGTTGGTGCATATACTTGTACTATCCTCAGTTTGTAGCGCTTTGTTATGCATAGAACAAGTTCTGCTACTCTGGGGCTGACGCTGTTAACCCTCACTATATTGTCTTTCCATTTCCTGTTTATGAGAAAGCCTACTCCTGCTTGGCCGTTGTTCGCCGTGGAATGGTATAGTAGGTGGCCGCTTTGTAAGGTAGTGTAGCATTCCTCTCTTCTTCTGACTTCTCCGACCCCGATCACATCCCACACCAATCTGGTTTCCGTAAGTTCTTCCTCCAATTCTTGTATCTGTTCATCTCTTTGTAGTGTTCATACGTTATATGTTGTTATCTTCAGTCTACTTACCTTCTCTCGGCGGCTCTTCTCGACCCAGAGATTCTTAACACCCCCTGCACCTAGCCCTAGTTGACCCGAGCCGCCTCCTTGGTTATAGACTATTTTGATGCTGCTGGGGACTGGGGGCCTTGGCTTCATTGTACTTTGCATGGTGATGTTGTTGGCTTACCCGTCCACGCTGGCCTGTGCGGGTCGGATTTGAACCCCGGTCCCTCCAGTCGAGAGTCTGTCTAATCAGTTGGCCACTGCGCCCCACTTATTGTGTGCTACGGGCGCCTAATTTTTATGAAATTTCGGTCAATCTGGTCAATCTGGTTTCAAGCGGTCCCAAGTGAATCAATGGATAGCTCGTGGGTTAACTTAATGGTAGCGGAGATCTAGTTCTTGTGACGTTTTGATAACGTGTAACTGACTTTAATGTAATTTCTCTTGTGATGTGATTGTGTTTGACGTCTGATTTGCGTTTCGCTTTTCGTTTTCTTGTAGATATTAAACTAGTAAGGGCAGTGTGGCTCACTTTTGTTGTTGAAATCGCTCTGTACAAGTGCTGTGTGCTTCTTTCTCTTCGTCATATTCTTCTTCGTTTCTTCTTCTTCACCTTCCTCCTTTCTTTTTGTTCATCTTCTTCGTCGTTGCTTCACCTATTTCTACTTTTCTTCTTGTTATTGTTGCTGTTATCTTTGTTTTCTTCTTGTTTTCGTCGTCCTCTTCACCTTCTTCTTCCTCTCGTGACTTCAGCAGTCATCGAGCGCATTAAGCAACTAACACGATTCTCCTTCACCCTAGATTGTCCTCAGCTTCAACGTGTAGTAGGTTCGTGTTGATAAGTTCATTGTTCTTTGGCAGAAGGAAATGTGCATGTTGTATGTTTTTGTTGGTGGTTTTACCAACGCATTCACGAATTCATTTGATGATTGATAATGGACATTAGGCATTTGAAGTGTGCGTAGTTTGCGACAGTAGTATTACATTGCAGGTATTTCATCTTCTCTGAAACGTGTGATTATA
Organism: Paraescarpia echinospica; assembly: GCA_020002185.1. Lineage (NCBI taxonomy): Eukaryota > Metazoa > Annelida > Polychaeta > Sabellida > Siboglinidae > Paraescarpia > Paraescarpia echinospica. The sequence continues at coordinate 34,677,940 of CM034536.1, forward strand.
ATTATATTATGTGACAATCCTTCTCTATGAATCCTCACAACGTGTTTGCACAGTGTGTTGGGCTGTACACTTAATAAACACAAACATCTAAAATGTACCTCTATCCCACGCTACGTCTTTTGCAAGCTGTTGAAAATAGCGTTCCAAAGTAGAGAGCGTAGTGTGTTTGCTAACAACTAGGTGTGACTGCCCACATTCACAGCAATGCGACATTAATGTCGTATTTCTGACACGATCCTCAACGCAAAATCAAGCACCGCTGACACGTTGATGCGCATCCAGAGAGGGCACCTTGATAAAAGCAACACTTAACACCATCAAAAGCACTCGTTCATGGAGCAGCCATCGTCCAGTGGGAATAGACTGGCTGGTCTTTGTAAGTGACCAGAACGGAATACGTAAAAGGCAAGACGCGTTCTTGCAAAAAACAAAATGGCGGATTGAGTTATGTAATATAGCTTTGCCAAATAGGATGGTGGTGGAGGACCTGTTGTAATTGTTATTATTGTCCTAGCTGACATCGTAGATATTAGCAGAAGTACTGTGAACGGATCATTCAAGTTTCCTTATGCGTATACAAGTCAACTTACCATATAAAACATCACTAAACAACATATAATGTAATTTTTAATAATACAGGTTATACTGTATCATTAGCATAACACGCCGATAGTGGACGTTTTCAAATAGTGTCGATAAATGTATTGCAATTTATTATTATATCGTCCTGATTCAACACACACACACACACACACACACACACACACACACACACACACACACACACACACACACACACACACACACATCAAATGCAAATGCAGGCCGCCATCGATTATATAATATAATGCCAAAGGGGTACATCGAAACTGCCTACATTTGGGGAGTTCGAAACTTAATTATATAGACGCTTGTTACTTTTTTAAAAGGTCGCATGCATGCATTGACCGCAATTGTAATGTCAACAACACGTCCGATAACTGTCATTACTGAGGGTGAACAGCAGGCACAAGACAAAGCGACTGTGGTCAGGTAATGGTGACTGATGGTGAAGACAAGCCATGGAAGAATACCGGTTGGCAGTTATAGATGGAAAAGACAAGTGAAGACCACGAACGACGGCCGACGTGGTAGGGTGGGCGATAACTGTTCGGTTTTCGGTGAAGACAGCATTGACAATACAATATGCCGGTAGACGAAGAAGGGGACGTCTTTGAGAGAGGTATAACAATATAGACACTATATAAGTGCAAGGGGAAGATGTGCGACAAAGGATTCATTCACACTGGAATCTGGAAAGATTTCGACACACGGCTAAGAGGGAAACAAGACTGAAAGGCGGAAGAAGTAGCCTAGAGGTCAACATACGGTCAACAATTCAACTGGCGGACAGATGTCTTAATGCATTCATTCTGTGCGTCACATGGATTGGGATGTCGCACTGGGGCGGCGTTGTTATTGAAAGCGTCAAAGAGTCTTGTTGGCTGCCGGTTGTGCTAACGAAGCAAAGTAAGACGTCAGACGTAACGACATAACGCACGTGGGAATTTGGGAATTGTGATAACTATTGATGCGTGGGCAATGATCCCGGTTGCCGGAAAATACGTATTTGTCACAATGAAGCGGAGCCGGATATAGGCTTAGACGTCCGTTCTACTCCCACGACTGGTCTGTGGCATAATGCGGGGGAGTTCCGTGTTTATATTTATATATATATACATATATATATATATATATATATATAATATGCATAATATATATACATATATATATATATATACATATATTATATGCATATATATATATTGTATTAGAGAGTGGAAAGTGTACGTATATGGTAATATATATATATATATATATACGTACACGTTCCACTCTCTAATATATATATATATATACATATATATCTACGCATATAATATATATATATATATATATATATATTATATGCTTATATATATATATATATATATTACCATGTACGTACACGTTTCACTCTCTATTTCACAAGTAGCGTGTATACGTTAGTGTTTGCGTGCACACGTGCGTGCGTGCGTGTGTGCGTGCGTGTGAGTACGCGCGTGTGTGTGCGTGTGTGTTGTACATGTATGCGCGTGTGCGTATATGTGGGTGTGGGCAAAGGTTGGTTTGCGTTTTTATACATGTAGCTGCTATTGTTCTGGTCGTCGTGACAATGCGCACATAGTTGCGTGGATGTGTTCAATAGCCACAAAAAGAAACTGTGCATAGGAAGAAAGGCACCGAAATGCACCTACATGGCAAAATCATAATGTATTTGATTGCGCACGATCTGCCTGTACCAGTATCATTTCCTCAGCGTTGTTTAAATGAAAAATCCGGATATACATATCTGATTTATGCCAGCATGTAGAATAGACTTAGCTTGAGTCTGCAAAGCAGTGTTGGTGAAAGCAGACGGCACACCGGGGAACATGTATATCAACAAAACATATTTACGCAGCTACGTCGTCAAGATACAGCCCTGACCAAATCTATATTTTTGAAGATTGTGGATGTGTTCATTCGGTTGTAAATTTATACGCCGAGGTCAATGCAAATCACATTCCAATTACAATGTGTTACCGATTTGTTCCACATGATTGTAATACATGTTTGTACATTACCCAAGAGTATTTCACTGGTACATTGTACACATGTACATACTACACATGTGTATTGTATATTTGTGTACATTATTCTGTATACTGCACGTATGTATATTGTCCGTCCAAATACTAGAATAATAATATTACCAAAGTGTGCATTACACTTGTGTATACATTTCTGCTAGACCTCGATTGATCCTACATTTGCCACGTTACACTGTTCATTCCGGTGACGATTAATAGTAGTGTAATGCGGCTGTTTACGGTAATCGTCCGAGAGCAACAAGAACAACAAGTAATGTCCGTCGTTTTTCGTCTCGTACGCATCCAGTCCCCGGACTGCGCGGTGTATCAGCAGGTTAAACACGTAGCGTTCCCGATCACTGGCGCGCACTTGCGTCCGGGCGTATTAGAATGTTGATAATAACATCTGAAAGCTGCGATGACGACAAGTATGGATCGCTTACCAGCCGCTGGGCGCTTCAACTTGAGACAAACAATGGCGTAGAAAAAAAAATTATTCCCGGATTTCTCTATACATGTACAGGGCGAAATCGTTCTAGCAAATTTCACGGTAACATTTAGTATATATATATAGATGTATATATACATATATATATAATATATATATATATATATATATATACATATACATACATACATATATATATATATATATATATATATATATATTATTTTAATAATAATAACAGAACAATTTTACATAGCGTTGTTTCAGTCCTTTTTGTGTTCTGTTCTTGTGTTTTTAGATTTTAGATATATAAAATGTCCTCCATTTTATTAGTGTAAACAATTTTGAAAAGGATATTTTATTTTCAGAGCTCTCATGAAAACGCAGTGATGTTGCAATGTATGTTACAGCCTTCGGAGACTGGTCCGAAATGCAAGTGCCGATTCACGGTACAAGATCTTTGATGCGTATAGTAGATACTTAAACAATTGCACTTACATTGGCTTCCGGTTGCGTATTGAATCAAATTCAAGTTAACCACTATTACATATCGTGCCCTTTCTACACAACAGCCATCCTATTTGGTTAGTCTCCTGCGTTCTTTAGATTTCCCCAGCAACTTCGGATCATGTTTTACAACAACGTTTTTTCTTAAAACTGATCCAAACGTGCTTTCTCTGTAACTGCACCTAAAATCTAGAATCAACTTCCTATCACTTTAAAATCACCTGTGAAGTTATAGCCACCTTTTGAAAAATCGCAAGACTTATTTGTTTGAAATCGCATTCCCATGCACGCTAAACCTTCAGCGGTCCCTCGCTCTAATGATGACTCTTGCGCCTCCCTGTTCACACTTTTTTTCCTTATACTGCGTTTCCAAATTCACATTCCTGAGGATATAGGCGTTATATAAACTTTTCATTATTCTTATTATTCTTATTCTTATTTGTAATATTATTATTACAATCAACAAACCGGCGAAATTGTAACGGGTCATAGGTTCTTTCCGATCTAATTCCGCGGGTTTTCCTGTGCTGGCTAGACAAGTATAGTGATAGTTAGTAGTTAGTGGCAGGTCTGATGACATCAAATAATAGCACAATAATTTACTCAGGAGGCGATAAACATGAAAGAGGAGTTGGAATTATGTTGAATGAAGAACGAGCAAAATGCTTACTAGGATACTGGACCATATCGGATCGCATCCTCTTGGTGAAAATCAGTGGTAAACCATTTAACATTTACATCATATAAGTGTACGCACCAACCGCAGACAAATCTGATGAAGAGCACGAGACATTTTATAATGATCTTGAATTAGTAAAATCACATTGCAAATCACAGGAGATTGTAATAGTTATGGGAGACTTTAATGCTAAAGTTGGTGAGGGAAGATGCGAAGACATAGTTGGACCATATGGCCTGGGGAGCAGAAATGAGAGAGGAGATAAACTAATAGAGTGGGCAAAATCTCATGACATGATTGTATGAAACACCTGGTTCCAACAACACCCAAGAAGACTTTGGACTTGGAAAAGTCCAGGAGACCGTACACGGAACCAAATTGATTATATCCTGGTCAGTAAAAGATTTAGAAATGCAAAAACCTTTCCCGGGGCAGACTGCGATTCCGACCATGTGCCAGTGCGAGCCAAGTTCCGACTGAAACTGAAGAAAAGGAAAAGAGCAACAAGGAACCTGAAACTAGACATGAATATACTAAAATCAGATTCAGCGATCAAAGAGAAATTCAATGTAGCAGTACAAAACAGTTTCAATGTTCTGAATGACATTCAAGATGTGGACGACCAATGGGAACAAATGAAGGAATCAATAACACAGGCTGCAGAAGAAACTATTCCTAGGCAATGCAGAAAAGCAAAGAAAAAATGGATGACTGACGGTATTCTAAAGTTGATGGATGAAAGGAGGAAAATTAAGCAAAATCATGATGCATATGTAGCAATGAACAAGGATATAACGGCCAAATGTAATCTAGCGAAAGAGGAATGGCTTAATGAACAATGCAAAGAAATTGAACAGATGAATAAGCACGACACAAAATCCATGCATGCTAGAATAAGAGAAATCACAGGGAAAAGAACATGCTCAGCTACAGGTTGCCTGAAATCTAAAGAAGGAAACATAATAATGGACAAAGACAAAATACTCGAGAGATGGTTAGAATATATTGGTGAACTGTACGATGATGAAAGGGGTGAAAGACCATCAATTAAGAAGAACTTTGATGGTCCTCCTATATTGAAGGACGAGGTTCGAAAAGCCATCAGATCAATGAAAAAAGGGAAAAGCGGCTGGACCAGATAATATTACCATTGAAATGATTGAGTGTTTAGATGAATTATGTATTGATATAGTAACAGACTTCTTGAACAAAATATATGACAGCGGACGAATCCCAACTGATTTATCCAAATCCATTTTTGTAGCAATACCAAAGAAACCAGGTGCGATTGAATGTGAACTACACCGTACAATTAGTCTCATGAGTCACTTCATTAAGATGTTGCTTAAAATTATTATGACCAGAATGAGAAACAAAATAAAGCCGGAAATTGCTGAAGAACAATGTGGATTTGTAGAAGATAAAGGTACAAGTAATGCAATATATATCCTACGAACACTGATTCAGAGAGCACTTGAAGTGCAGAAAAATCTGTATGTATGTTTTATTGATTACACAGAGGCATTTGACAGAGTTCGTCATGAAGAAATCATATCAATGCTGGAAAATTTGAACATTGATGGGAAAGATCTGAGAGTTGTGAGAAATCTGTACTGGGAACAAACAGCAGCAATACGAATAGAAAATGACATCAGTAAATTTCAAGAAATAAAACGTGGTGTAAGACAAGGGTGTGTCCTATCACCCGATCTCTTTTCACTATAAAGTGAGATTATCTTACGCACATTAGAATATATGCCAGGCATTCAAGTAGGGGGATACAACATGAATTATTTACAATATGCAGACGACACGGTACTGATTGCTGAGAACGAAATAGATCTACAACAGATGCTAGATACAGTAATAAGGGAAAGTGAGAAAAAAGGTCTGTCCCTGAACAGAAATCATGGTCATCTCAAAGAAAAATTACACTCCAACATACAACGTGATAGCATATGTCACTGTTTTGAAGCAAGTCCGAACGTTTAACTATCTGGGATCACTAATAATATCCGACGGTCGATGCAACGATGAGATAAAGAGAAGAATTGCTCAAGCCAAAACAGCTTTTCACCACACGAAAAACATTTTAACAAATAAAAATATATCAATTGAAATGAGAAAACGTGTACTGCAATGTTACATAGAGCCCATATTGCTATATGGATGTGAATCCTGGACAATAACAAAAAAATCACAAAAAAACATAGAAGCCACTGAAATGTGGTTCTTAAGAAGAATGCTGCGAGTGCCATGGACTGCAAAGCAAAGCATGAAGTCATCCTTAGGACAGCCAAATCAAAAAGAAAGATCATCAACAAAGTTAGAACACAACAAGCACGATTTATAGGCCATGTCTTGAGATAGAAAAAGTTAGAACAACTAGTAACAATAGGAAAGATAGAAGGAAAAAGATCCAGAGGACGCCAGAGAATAAAAATAATAGATAGTCTGTCAACATGGTGTGGAAGGAGCACAACAGAATGCTACAAACTACACACGACCGTGCGGTATGGAGGGCCATGATCGTCAACGTCTGTGACAGACATGGCACATAGAAGAAGAAGAAGAAGAAGTAGTTAGTGAGAAACTCTGTTAGACACGGCGTTGCAAGTCTGTGGAGTGCCTTGAAGATAACAAGACGAATCGTAAGTATGATTCCTTTATATTAGATCTACTGTCGTGTTGTGTATGCACTGCAGTCTGCGGCGCGCTGACACTCGCTAAAGGCCAAACACCGCAGAATTACTACCGTCTTGTCTGGAGGTAATAAATGAGTTCATAATCTGTCAGCAACTTGATGCTGTTTCCAATATTGTTGATCTGCTGGCCAGAAGATCTACAAATTGCACTGAATTGGTGCTGCACTGTAAGTCATGAACCGAACTTTTAACAAGATTTAACAAGATTGCCATCCATAAAATGAACTCTAGATGGCAGGTGGACAAGGAAGCCTTTTGGCTTATCGAGAGTCCAATACGTATCCCGCCCTTTTAAGGTATTTGTCGATTTTATTTTAAAACATATTCACGCTACTCGCACCAACACAATCAGGAGACTATATGTTCCATTCATTTACAGTCCTTTGTGAGAATGAGAACTTACTTATATCTAATCCACACTGCTCCTTTACTAATGTAATTTCATGTCCTCTAGTCCTTCTATCTTTCTTAACTGAGAAAAAAATATTTCTATAAATATTTTCATAACCATTCATTATTTTAAACACTTCTATCTGATCTCCTCTCAATCTCCTGGTCTCTAGTGCTGTTTTAGGCATATTTCGTAACTACGATCCCTCCACGCTTGAATACTGCAAATGAGGCCTAAATATTGTTTTGTACAGCGGTATCATTAACTCTTTTTCCTTATAGGTTATGTTCCGCCTAATTAATCAAAGGATTTGATTTCCCTTTGAAGCGGCAATACCGCACTGCTCTGAAACCTTCATATCAGCACTAACGATTAACCCTAAGTCCTTTTCTTTTATAGTAGTACTTAGTACAGAACCGCCCATTGTATATTGTACATCTTCGTTCCCATGTCCTGAGTGGAGTCATTTACATTTCCTAAAATTGAACAACATTTGCCATTTTTCAGACCATTTTATCAACCTGTCAAGATCGTCTTTTAAATGCTGTCTATCTCCATCACGTTTAATCCTTCTAAAATGTTTGTATCATCCGCAAATTTCAACACCTTGCTTGTTATATCATCGTCCAAATCGTTGATATATATATACTAGCCACAAAAAGAAACTGTGCATAGGAAGAAAGGCACCGAAATGTAATGTAATGGATTAATTTTGGTCAACGTCATTAACATGAAACAGGGACATGTAGACTATAACACAACATGACTTTCATTAGAAAGTTACATAATGCAAGGTCAGGCAACGCCATTGTGTAAAAACAAAGAAAATGCTCCTGTAGGGTCGTACGCAACAGGCATGGTTACATAAGGCAGACGTTTGGAGAGCTGCTGGTACACCCAACTGGAAAAACACATTAGATTTAACAAGATTTAACAAGATTGCCATCCGGAGAATTAACTCTAGATGGCAGGTGGACAAGGAAGCCCTTTGGCTTATCGAGAGTCCAACCCTTTTATCTACATATATCCAGCCCTTCTGAGGTATGTGTCGATTTTATTTTTAAACATATTCACACTACTAGCACCCACACAATCATCAGATAATCTGTTCCATACATTCACAGTCCTTTGTGAAAATGAAAACTTTCTTACGTCTAATATACACTGTTCCTTTACTAATGTAACTTCATGTCCTCTAGTCTTTCTATCTTTCTTAACTGAAAAAACCATATTTCTATCAATATTTTCATAACCATTCAATATTTTAAACACTTCTATCTGATCTCCTCTCAATCTCCTGGTCTCTAGTGTTGTTAAACGACATTCTTTTAGGCGTTTTTCATAACTAAGATCCCTCAGTTTTGTATCATTTTAGTCGCTCTCCTCTGTACTCTTTCTAACATATCTATGTCCTTCTTGCGGTATGGCCTCCACGCTTGTATACAATATTCTAAATGAGGCCTAACTATTGTTTTGTACAGCGGTATTATTAGTTCTTTTTCTTTATATGCTATATTTCGCCTAATCAATCCAAGGATTTGATTTCCTTTTGAAGCTGCAATTCCACACTGCTCTGAAACCTTCATGTCAGCACTAATTGTCAGCCCTAAGTCTTTTTCTTTTACAGTAGTATTTAGTACAGTTCCCCCCATTGTATATTCTACATATTCGTTCCCATGTCCTGTGTGAAGACATTTACATTTCCCAAAATTGAACAACATTTGCCACTTTTCAGACCATTTGATCAACCTGTCAAGATCATCCTGTAAATGCTGTCTATCTCCGTCACTTTTAATCCTTCTAAACACTTTTGTATCATCTGCAAATTTCAACACCTTGCTAGCTATATCATCGTCCAAATCGTTTATATATATTAAGAATAATATAGGTCCCAGTACTGATCCCTGTGGAACCCCACTCAAAACTGATTTCCAGTTTGAAGCCTCCCCATCAACAACTACCCGCTGTCTTCTGTCAATCAGCCATTTTTCTATCCAGTTAATTATACCATTTCCTATGCCATGGGCCTTTAGTTTAAGCAGTAATCTCTGATGTGGCACTTTGTCGAAAGCTTTTTGAAAATCTAAGTAGATGATATCTACTGGTGATCCATCATCTACCCACTTAGTGATATCTTCCAAAAAACATAACATATTTGTTAAGCATGACCTCGCTTTTAGAAACCCATGTTGAGATGGGTTTATCAAGTTATGTTTAACAAGAAAATCCACCATGTGATCTTTAATTAGTCTTTCTAATAATTTACAAATCACCGATGTTAAACTAACTGGTCTATAATTATTTGACTTGTTTCTCGAACCTTTTTTGAATAACGGTATAATGTTTGCTTCTTTCCATTCTAAAGGAACCACTCCCTCTTCCAATGACAAGTTGAAAACTGTAGCAAGCGGTATGCTAATTTGTTCTACAATTTCCAATAGTAGTTTGGGTGGAATACCATCCACTCCAGGTGATTTATTATCCTTCATAGCCCTGATTTTCTTAGCTACCATTTCTGGGGTTACAATTAACTGTCTTAAATAGTCTGATTCTGCCCCCTTGAACTTAGCCTCTGGTACTGGCAGTGAACTAGTGTCTTCTCTGGTAAACACTGAACTAAAATACTCATTCAGGTCTTCTGCCATTAAGAATCCTTCTGATATTACGTTTCCAGCACTATCTTCTAGAGGACCGACCTTATCCTGAACTTTCTGTTTGCTTCGAATATATGCATAAAAACTCTTGCTGTCATGTTTTATATTACAAGCTAATTTATGTTCATAGCTTCTCTTTGAATTTATAATTTCAGCTGTAGCTTGGTTTAGTGCTTCTTTATAAATGTTGTAGTCTTCGTCATTTCTTCGTCTATATGACTTCCACATCATTTCTTTATACTTAATTTTTATAATGGCTTCTTTCGATAAGTGTTTCTTTTTGGACCGTTTCCCGTGTTTTTTTAAGGGAAAAAATTTGACGATGATGCATTCAATTTCACTCTTTAAGATATTCCAGCATTCTGTTGCTGTCTTATTCTTTAGTGTGTTATTCCAGTCTATCTTTGCTAAATATTTCCTTATGTCCTTATATTTTCCTTTGTAGAAATTTATCCTATACTGCTTTTTACTATTCCTTTCTGATTTTACTTTGATGGTAAAATGTATCTGGTTGTGATCACTATTCCCCAGTGGCTCACATACCATGACATTGTCAACTAATTCATTCTGTGAGGACAAAACTATGTCTAACACATTCTCCCCCCTGGTTGGTTCTAGCACATGTTGAGAAAGGAAACTATCTTGTACTAAAACTAAAAACTTGTGGTCCTCACTACCCATACTCTGTAGAGATTTCCATTTTATATGCCCATGGTTGAAATCCCCCATAATAACACAGTCCCGTTTGCTCACTTCCCTTATAGCGTTTTGTATTTTTTCATTCTCTTCTATGCTTATGTTTGGACTTCGATAAACTAATCCAACCGTTAACGTTGACTTTCCTGTAACTATGTTACACCAAACAGCTTCTTCGCAATATGCTTCTCTGTCTAATTTTATTTCATAAGCCTGGATAGATTCTTTAATATATAAAATAACTCCACCTCCCTTTCTTCCTATTCTATCTTTCCTAAACATTACATATATTCTGTCAGTCCCAATTCGGCATCTGATACATCGGTGGTTGCCCATGATTCGGTTATACCTAATATGTGAGGGTCATTAAGCACAAGCCTGACATTCCACAAAGGTTCCAGACCCACATTTCATCAACGAGGCGCCGATGCACTGCAGTGATCAACGCACTTGGAGGACACACCAGTAATTAATCTTGTCACGTTCAAGTTTGCCGACAAAACTTTTATCCTAAAGATTAGGCATAAACGTTAAAGCCATCGTGTTATTGTCACGTGAAAATAATGACATACATGTTACACTTACATAACACTTTTGTGTGGACAGCTTAAACAATTTTTTAACAATATAATGACATTTGTATCATGCACAGTTTCTTATTGTGGCTAGTACATAATTTTTATGAAGAATAATATAGGTCTCAGTACTGATCCCTGTGGTACCATACTCAAAACTGATTTGCAGTTTGAAGCCTCCCCATCAACTACTACCCGTTGTCTATTCAGTTAATTATACCATACCCTATGCCATGGACCTTTAGTTTAAGCAGTAACCTTTGATGAGGCACTTTATCGAAAGCTTTCTGAAAATCTAAGTAGATGATATCTACTGACTTCGCTTTTAGACACCCATGTTGAGATGGGTTTAACAAGTTATGTTTAACAAGAAAATCCACCATGTAATCTTTATTTAATCTTTCTAATAATTTGCAAATCACTTACGTTAAACTCACTGGTCTGTAGTTCTATGACTTGTTTCTGGAACCTTTCTTAAATAACGATATAATGTTTGCTTTTTTATTCTAAAGGAACCACTCCCTCTTCTAATGACATGTTGAAAAGTTGCTAATTTGTTCTACAATTTCCAATAGCAGTTTGGGCTGAATCCCATTAATTCCAGGTGAATTATTATCCTTCATAGCCCTAATTTGTTTAGCTACTGTTTGAACTTAGCCTCTGGTACTGGCAGTGAACTAATACCTTCCCTGGTAAATACTGAACTAAAATACTCATTCAGGTCTTCTGCCATTAAGAATCCCTCTGATATTATATTTCCAGCACTATCTTCTAGAGGACCGACCTTATCCTGAACTTTCTGTTTGCTCCGAACATATGCATAACAAATCTTGCTGTCTTGTTTTATATTACAAGCTATTTTTTGATCGTAGCTTGTCTTCGAATTTCGAATTTCAGTTGTAGCTTGGTTTAGTGCTTCTTTGTAAATGTTGTAGTCTTCATCATTTCCAGTACGTCTGTATGACTTCCACATAATTGGTTTGTACTTAATTTTTCTAATGGCTTCTTTCGATAAGTATTTCTTTCTGGACCGTTTCCCTTGTTTTTTCAAGGGAACAAATATATCGACGATGCACTCTATTTCACTTTTTAAGATATTCCAGCTTTCTGGAATATTCTAAAGAGAGATACCAAAGATTCTGCCGCGGTGTAACTCCTATGTTGATCTTCGCCGTTTATGTCGTTGTGTGCAGTGTCCGCGATCCAGAATACATAACGCTGGTTTTGCCACCCGTTAGCTGAAGCATGCGTGTTGTCATCCTACGGTTAATATATATGCAAATGAAATGTACCATTGATCTTGAAAGTTGTGTACAGTTGTCAGCGTACATGTGGAATTGAGCCCACAGTTTCGCGGCCACGTAGTGACAGCTCTAATATTGACCCTTTTGAGACTCCGCTTGTCAGCACGGACACGTTCTAGATGACTTCCCCAATCTTTACACACTGTATCTTGTGTTCGAGATAGGACGAGGTTGTTTTGGTTTTACATTTATTTAGCCAGAACGAAATTTGCTCGTGTCGCAGTAAATTATCATTGTTGATATCACGATTTGTTTGTGACTACGCTAGAGAATTGCAAAGAAATCAAATGTTCATCCAGAAATGCAGATCAGTGCCATCTTTTTATAAAATGAGATCAGTGAGACGAATTCAATTTATTCTCTAAAAGCCCGTGGGTCGCTATCCGAGCTCGATAATCTACTAGCTGAAATTCCAATTGACAATTCATCGTCTCTCAAACAAATCCAATATATCAATTGTTTCTTTCAATAATTAGTCGTAGGAAACGTGAGGAAACAGCCGGGACCCATGGCGGAGGACGTCGGGGGAAGACGGGGGTGGACACCTGGGAATATCGGCAGGAAACCCGAGTAATTATTTGCCGCGGTATGCCCGATTAAGATTTATTTCCAGAGTACTGAAAGGTGGTGTGTGGGAAAGAGTTCATATTCTATTTCGTACTGAATATGCCATAGTGACTTACGGAACATTTGGACAAACTGTCTGATTCCCGGAAATGTTATGCTAGCCTCCACCCAGGGAAACACAATTAGGAATCGTGGTGACTAAACTCTGGCATCATCGTCGACTACGTCATTTCCCTGCCGCCATCATCATAAGTCAAAATTCATGCCGTATAATAATAGATGTAGTGTTTAATGTTATTTATTTACAATATATCTGATGTAGTTCGTGCAATGGTACATTATTCATCACTAACATTGCTTCGTAAATATTACTGTTGATGTCTTTGCAATATGCGATAACGGCGTGCACTAGTTCACAGTTCATTCATCGCTGCATGATTCTCTCTCGCATTAGCAAAGCTGACAAGATTAAAGAAACTCCCGTTTAATATTATTTTATTTTAATTTCACCTGGTGACATTACGTAGTCGCGGAAACACGTCGTTGTGTTATATCTCGCTGATGAACCTTTTACCACCAGGACATCGAATTCGAAACATCAGTATTACAAATGTTTTTTGTTTGAGAGAGATCTAAAACACCGCATTTGCGTTATGCCACATACAATGTTTGTTTGTACGCGGAGCTAGTGTCAATTTGGCTACAGTTCACCAACACATGTCTCTATAATAAAACAATATATCTTAACGTTTCCAATCAGTGATACGAATCTTTGAAAGTTATGCCATTTGCTAGGGTGAAGAAGAAGAGTGAAGACCGCTTTGTTAATGTGTTGTCATTCCCATACGGCCTTAATGGACCAATGCCTACGTCTCTCTTTCCACGCTTATGCGCCACGTTTGCTCGCACCGTCAACTATTTGGCGAGACCGTGCGGGGGTGTCACTCCTCCTTCGGGGTCTGTCTGCTGTCGCCGTCGTCAATGCTGTCGACGCTGACGTCGTCGGATTGCCGTTTGCCCCATACCCGCATGGTATTCGACTGCCAGCTCCGTTTCTTCACCGCGGCACCGGGGAAGGTGAACGAGCCGACGCGCTTCGTCGACGGGGCGTTGCGCTTACCCCACGTTGGCAGGCCTCGTGGCGCCCACCCGCGCTTGCTGCCGTCGTTGTCCGCTCGCTTGCCCCACACCCGCATGTTGTTGCCGCTCCAGCGCCGCTTCTGGTCATCATCCCGTTTACCCCACACCCTCATGTTGCTTCCGCCCCAGGTCCGTTTCTCGTTGTCCCCGTCCCGCTTGCCCCAAACCCTCATGTTGTTCTGGCTCCACTTCCTAACGCGACCCTCCTTGTCGTTGTCTGCCCGCTTGCCCCACACCCTCATATTGTTCTGACTCCACTTCCGCACCCGCTCCCCGTTGTCGTCGTCGGATCGCTTGCCCCAGAGCCGATCAGAGTTCGTGTTCCAAGACCTCTTCTCTTCTTCCGTCGCGTCGTCGCTTCGCTTGCCCCACACCCGCATGTTGTTGGATCCCCACTTCCGCTTGTGAGCCTCGTAGGCGGCAGCAAGGTCGTCGGCTGTTCGCTTTCCCCACACCCGCATGCTCCCGCTCGCCAAGCCCCATTTACGCTTATCCACCATCGTCCCGTCGTCGTCTCCCCTCTTTCCCCAGACCCGCATCTTGCCGTCCCACTGTCGTTTGTCGGCCAGTCCCGCGGCGTCGGCCAGCTGAGACGGAGCGAAGTCATCGGCGACTTGTGCGGTGTCCGTGTCGGCGGCGTACACACACACGGCGGCCGTCAGACACAGCACGACGGCGTTCAACGACGACAAAGGCGCCATGCTTCGGGAGAGTCTCTGTATAGCCGACAGTGGTTCGTGTGCAAGATACCGGTGTTGTTCGTGTCGGCGTTCGTGTCACTTTCACTTTGGGCCCGGACGTCCTGAAGGAATAAATTGCACAATGGTTACCAGAGATGACTCGCACGCTCATGCATGTTTGCATAAGCACGCATGCTGGTCGATGCTACAACACGCACTCGCTTAGGCACATCTACGCACATCCATGCACACCCACGCATACCCACACACCCACGCACGCACGCATGCAAGCACGCATGCACTCACACAAACACACACACACGCACACACGACCATATTTTTATACGTCGCTAGATTTGCGATTCATCACCGAATGTGTTTCTATAATCCATAATTATTCACGAAATTATATGTAACACGACACAGTATTCAACATGCGATATTGATAGATTGAACCAGCTGGTTCCGGTCATGGCGTAAAGGTTATTTCATATAAGTCAAAATGTACCGTCGACGTTTTACAAATATGGTATAATTATCAATGGCCAAGCCATTAGTGTTCTTTTTGGAAACCACGATTGCAAGAAACCTAGAAATATGAACAACATATAGGATATGGTATAACATTTCAAAGTTATTCATAGTTTGCTACACTAGTGGACTCCAACACGCAGTTATCGTTTATCTGTGGTAACTGAATACATTTAGTTGAAGATTATGAGTTATGCAAACAACTTGTTTGCTTTGATCCACGCACACAACAATTAGTTTCTTAATGACCCAAGCATACAAACATTTGAAATAGTTTGTTTATGGCAAACGTGTACAACAACTAGTTTGTTAGTAATGCACCTATTTCGTTTATTACCCACGCAAACACAACAACCGTTTCGTTTATGCCCCACGCATACAACAGCTACGTAGTTTATGCCCCACGCATACAACAGCTACGTAGTTTATGCCCCACGCATACAACAGCTACGTAGTTTATGCCCCACGCAAACAACAACTTGTTTATTATACACGAATCTAACAACGTGTTTGTTTGTGATACACAAACACACCACTTAGTTCGTTTATGAACCACGCGTAAAATGCCTAGTTTAGTTATGCCCAACACGCATACAAGAACCAGTTTGTAAATGGTCAACACGCACACAGCAGCTACATACGAGCTGTGGCATTGCTCACTCCCACACGCTAACTACAAATTCCAATATCCAGCTTTCCGATTGTGAATCAGATGAGTACATTGTGAACATTCGATTCTTCTCTGCCACGCGACATTTTGATCTTGTTGATAATCAGGTTAAATTGCGTCGTCACCGCACTCGTGAAATATTGATTGTTGAGGTGAAAACACAGTCGAGGTGACACCGGTGGACTGGGCGTTACGAGAGAGAGATTCCGAGAGTCAGAACATGCGATGAGCCACACAAGTCGGCAAGCCGAATAACATCGCGTGCGTCCTCTGACGAAAGAAATGTTTTTCGCAATACCATACCTCCTCGTCGTTTCAATAGTCCCATAAAATAGACAGAAATAACTTCAAATGTGTTCGTATTACAAACATTTGGGTTGTAGGTAAGAGTAGGAAAGGTAGATTCTTATATAGCGCCGTTTCCATACAGTCCGTGGAACAGTTCAAAGTGCGTTACAATTCACCTATGACGTATTATACAGTGTAACCTCACTATTAAGGTCACTTTTGAGACTGAACAAAAGTGACTTGAATAGCGAGGTGACCTTATTAGCGGGATTATTGTCCTATATTTTAGGGGACGTGGAAATAATTTGGGACTGTCCTGAGATGATCTTAATTGCGAGATGGATGTATTATCGAGGTGACCGTAAAGTGAGGTTCCACTGTGTGTGCGTGTGTGTGTGCGTGTTTGTGTGTGTGCGCGTTTGTGCGTGTGCGCGTTTGTGCGTGTGCGCGTTTGTGTGCGTAGGTGTGGGTGCGTGAGTGTGCGTGAGTGTGCTTGTGTGCGTATGTGCGTGTGTGCGTGTGTGCGTGTGTGCGTGCGTGCGTGCGTGCGTGTGTGCGTGTGTGCGTGTGTGCGTGTGTGCGTGTGTGCGTGTGTGCGAGTGTGCGTGTGTGCGTGTGTGCGTGTGTACGTGTGTACGTGTGTGCGTGTGTGCGTGCGCGCGTGTGGGCGCGTGCGCGCGTGCGTGTGTGTGCGTGTGTGTGCGTGTGTGTGCGTGTGTGTGCGTGTGTGTGCGTGTGTGTGTGCGTGTGTGTGCGTGTGTGTGCGTGTGTGTGTGTGTGTGTGTGTGTGTGTGTGTGTGTGTGTGTGTGTGTGTGTGTGTGTGTGTGTGTGTGTGTGTGTGTGTGTGTGTGTGTGTGTGTGTGTGTGTGTGTGTTTTTGTTCCGTCTATTTACACCCACTCGCATATGTGTTCACCATTATCTATAGGTATAGTTGTTGTGCGAACGAAACAGACCTATCGATAGTCAATTTAACTATCCGTAGTATTGTCGATAATTCACTGAACTATCAATAGGAACGATAAAATTTGCAAAAAAATACTGCAATGTTGTTCGTAAATATGCTTTTAACTTTGTTTTGTCATTTTACTTATGTTTCTAGCCAACATCAACAGTGATTGACCCCCAACAGCCTCATTCACTTCACGAATTGACCATTCTGAATCAACTGCATGCATGCCTTTATAAAGTGCATGGCGCCACCCACAAATCTATGGTTTAGTACTGTGTTGTTGGTTATCGTTTGCAATAATTATGATACTATCGCAATAATATTACAATGTTAATATAGTTACTGCAATACTTTCGCAATAGTAAAACTACCCCAGTAGTCACTCGTAATAATGCCATCGTCTAAACTAAGGCAGTGCTATAGTTTCCTGATGTTTCTTTCAGTGTCCCGGCCTTCTCCCAGTTATTTCCTTCTGGCTAGAATTGTGTGCTCCAAGTTCTATCAATAGCTTTATATTCATTTAGTTTGCGCAGTTTCTGCAGAGTCTGCTTGGCTTCCGGGAGCTGCGCACACACACACCTCGTTGGAACGGCCCCAAGTGGCACGAAGTTGTCGCTGGTGCACCGACATCCGTCCGCGCAGGTTCATGTCCTCTTCACCGGAAACTCGCGTCTCGCAGCCGTAAAAAGGTCGCGCAATATAATACTGTAAATTGTTCGCGACTCGAAGTAGCCATCGGCGACAAAACGCCAGTGGATACTCGGAACCACTATTGGCAGTGATCGATCCGCTTGGTCAACGTTCTTTCACCGCGACGATCATAATTCCCGGAGGTTAGTGCTGAGGGAGTCAACGTTAGTGCCCAGGGAAAAATATAACGGCGTGCGGTTCCCGTACGTCAGCCCCTTGACCCGGGCATTAAATATGCATGCAAATATTTCAAAAATATCACGTTTATGATGTAGATCAATGAGCCATCGCTGTCACAAATTCTTTCGTTTGACGGCTACCGGGACAACACGCTCATCACTGTTCCATGTGAACTCGTTTGTTGTTCCTCTAGTCCCTATTTATGTTCGCAATATCGCAAGTTGTCTTCCTCTTTTCTTCCTTTTCCCGCTCTTATTTTCCCTGTTGATTTGCGCAGACCAATCAACTTTCGCTCGATTCGCACAGGTTGTGTTCTTGACACGCCGTTTGTATGGCGTGCGCCAGACCTTCAGGATGTACTTGCAATCCACTTCGAGGTGTCGCTAAATCAATGTTCGTTGCGTTCATACCATCAATGATATAAACATGCATTTGTTTCGAATGTGTATGTTGTGTTTGTATTGTTGTCATCATATCGTCAGTGCTGATTGCCATCGTCACAACGTCAATACTACAGTCATGTATATGTTTTCGCCATAACAATTATTTACAGTGATGCACGTCATCATCATACCACCAACGATTAACGTTATCGTAATAATAATAATAATATAACTTATATTGCGCCTAAATCCTTGGAAATCGTACGTTATCGTAATGTCGTTAATGTCATTATGTTGTACACTACGTAATACCGTTAGTGGTGTACATTATCGTCATAACAGTGTATTGCTACTTATATTAGCAGAAACATAATCGTTATAAACTTGAAATTATCAAATCTACACATCAGTTAAGCTTAGACATGTGTATGAATTTAATACTACTGGTTTTCGGATACTGTTTTCTTTCATAATAATGTCAATTTCATCGTAGCGTTCCAGGAATGCTGTCTCATCGGACATCTAGAAAACTCTAAATGACAATGGAAGTATTACCAGTAACATATTTACGTAACAGAAGTAAAAGTTAAAAGGTAAGTTGAACCGAAGCAGACATGTCGCACTTGAAAATGAAGAGTTGTCATTTTCGCTCGTACTGCGCTATACCTACTATCACAACTCTGGCGTTTTATTTGCCAATGCCATTATGTTGTCTTCTTTATGTTCATATTCGCAGCTTGCTTCGCCGGGTACTAATAGCCTCGAGCAAGCAATTGTTTCTGGAACGAAATGATGTGAATGAATCGTCTTGGGTGCCTATCCATTTGATACCAGCTGCGTGCAAAATGCCATTAGGAGTGAGAGGGCATTGGAATTGTACAATGTGACCTTACGTTTGTCTCAGAAGACCTTCCATTAAGTCTGAGGTGGCATCACACGACATTTGAATCTTATATCCATACCTTAAAGGGAACGTGTAATACTATTTTCGTTAGGAAATAAAATATGTTTGTTTATGACACATATGCAGAACGATATACTGGTGGTTATGGACAAAAGAATAAATCTTCTCATTTTAAAGTAACATGTAACACCCATCATTGTTACGATCTTGGGTTGGCAGGTATGTGAATGTCCAAGAACGAAAGACCATCGAACATGACCGACAGAGATTAAGAGTAGTAGTAAAAACGGCTGAAGAAGTTACCGAGTGATGTCCGACGCAGCAAGGAACAATATCAAGAAGATCACTGTTATGATATATTCATTTTATTAAAACAATCTGAGAGTATGCATACCACAGTAATACATGTGAGTAAACACGAAGCATAACACATTGAATCTAAAACGTGAAAGATGTATACAAATATAGAAGTATAACATTTTGTATTTAAATGTACCTTGAGATAAATCAAACAATCGGGATATTTTATATTATACGGAAACCCTAATAGCTGAGTATATGTTAACCGATGAGAATCGTTTTTCAGTCCTTTCAAGTTTAACCTAGCGTCATATCGCATTTTCAGTTAGGATATTCAACTATATAGTCAATGGTTATATTCATTTTAAACAAAATTCGTTGATTAGTTATTAACAGTTATAACAATGTTATTAAAATGAGTGTTTTTAACAATCCAACAATTTAATCGGGTGAATGTAACACGTTGTGTTAATGTACAGTAAAAGACGAATCTCAACAACGGCTACCTTTTTGATTATAACAAATGCCCAAAGTAGCTCTTAATTAGTATCAGTCATAGAAGTAATTGCACACAGGTTGTTGGTCCTGCTAACTGGAACACCATAATTTACAAGAGAAGCGCTAACCATGTGTGTAAAGTTACGATAATTGGGGAAACGCGGTGCGGTGACGCTGCCCAACAGTGCCCAGTTCCTAGAACGGTTTCTAGTGTCCGGCCTCCGGGTCAGAGAAACGAACTATTTATTACGAATAATTAAGATAGGAGGAATCTGAGGGAATGTGGATTGACACGAAGAAACATCTGAAAACGAAAGTATTGGCATAGGAATATACTGCGATGGCCACAACATGCACGAGAATATGCGAGGAAATACCGACAAAGAAAGCACAGCAAACAGAAGAGAGTGAAGGAAGGAGAAAAAACAGTGAAATTAACACGGAAACACACAGTGAAGAGACATGGTGAAGGGGTCAACAGCCGAGAGTGGGGACAACTGCAGAATATCTGGTTAGGAGGGGAAGTATAGCCGAGAGGGCGAAATAGACCTGGTGATGTTGGCCCATCTTGCAAGGGATCAAGGGGAAGAATAATTATTGACTCGCGCCAATGTCGCTGTTTACATGTGGCCGTCAGCCGGGCTTGTCATCTCCTTAAGTCTTCATATCTGGATTTGTGTATTTAAGGACGTTTTTGCTACAAGATGTATGGAAGGAGTGTGTGTGTGTGTGCGTGTGCGTGTGCGTGTGCGTGTGCGTGTGCGTGTGCTTGTGAGCGTGCGTGTGCGTGTGTGTGTGTGGATGAGTATCCAACCGGCCACTCTCAATATTCAGGGAATCAAAGAACATGATGCAATCTATTGGTTTAGCTTTCCTTCTATCTCTCGACCGGTCAGGTGTGAATGTTTTCATTTTTGCAAAATAAAATTCAGACAAAACTTGTGTTCCCATATACATGTTTTCAGCTAAGCAAAGTCTCCAAGGACAGCCAGTAAGGCGTGAATTACCTTTTTGTTGTAACATTTCAGGCACTACTACGCCTACAATAAACGTGAATACGCCTGGGTGATTGAGGATTAGAAAGTGTTACAATGAAGCATGCTTCACTAGACCCGAGTGGGTTTGGTTGACATTCAGGTCATGGCGTCAGAGAAATATTCAATTCCGCACGTTGCTAAGCTGTGTCAAATCTTACACCGCCACAAAGACGCCAAGCGCACGAAGGTCCACGTGGCATCTGTTGGCACTTACTCGGCCGCGACCGTACTACACTTCAACACCGTCCGTTTGTCTTCGAACACATGTGGGCGAAGGTGTGGCGCGTACGTGCGCAGCAGGTCCTGCTGGCAACATTCGCATAAAGCTAGGATTCAGTCTGAACGGAAGCGGCATGAGGAGCAGAATGCGATAGGCGACCAGTATAGGTATAGTTGAACTTATTATGAGTGAGTCCATATGTACGGAAATGGTGAGTTTTGTTGAAAGTTTGAACCATGCAGTTGTAGTTCTTTGAACACGGGACTTAATACATGGTGACGCATTTTTGAATACTACATGTTCCCGTCAACTGGGCTGTGTTGTCTGCAATGGTCTAGAAACAAAGACAAAGCAAAATATTTTGCATTTCATGTAGAGAGAGAGAGAGAGAGAGAGAGAGAGAGGAGGGAGGGCGAGAGAGAGCGAGAGTGAGAGGGAGAGGGAGAACAGATGAATGCAACAAATCTGCGTCAGCAGATTTTAATATATGTTGTGATGTATAGATTTCGGTGCACTGTTCCAGATAAAATTACTTCCGTTTTATGCAAAGCCAACGTTAGATTATATATATTGAACAATGTCTTCCAACTAGTCAAGGTTCATTCAAGTTCTACCTCAGACGTCGCTGTTTGGGACAATGTCAACGTCATACACTATAGTTGCTTTTCGAAATAACCAAATTCATGTACAAGGCGGTGACAACTGGTTGTCTAACATATGTTTGCGCATCACACACACCGTCCATAATTTCTCTCTAGAGAGAGCGAGAGAGAGAGAGAGAGAGAGAGAGAGAGAGAGAGAGAGAGAGAGAGAGAGAGAGAGAGAGAGAGAGAGAGAGAGAGAGAGAGAGAGAGAGAGAGCATGTGACCTGAATTCACCCCCGTAAAGCTACCATATGGAAGAAACCCCGCACGAGTAATTCAAATAATGTGGAATACCAATTTGTAACCACGGCTTCGTGTGTGGTTGGCCCAGTTCGCCCAGTGTTCAGTACGATGACATGGTCATCGTCTTATCACGACAATGCTCGGACGTCGGTCCTGTGCATGACCGAGGTCGCACATATTTTATTCATATTGTAAGGCGAACAAAGCGTTGGGTCAAATTGTCTACCCCATTCGACGAGCGAATAATCGTGCCGTTGATGAGCGGGCCCTCAGCGAGGACGGCAGCGAAGACCCGCGGGACAGACTAAGTCTTTGTTGCGCCGGGTTTGAAGTTAAACAGTTGTCTCCTGCGGGAGTAGGTTCACTTGATCAAGCTTTCTTCCGTACGTGACTGCCTGCAGCTGTGACGTCGGTGTAGATGTTCCATTAATTATTGTTGAATGCCACCAATGAACAGTCGTGGACACTCCATCGCCCTTATCATCATCATTATGCAGCCGTAGTGTCCCGTGGTTGGGTGAAGGCCTCAGCATGTCGTTTCCAAAACTGCCAGATGGTGCCCTTCCAGTACTCGTCTAGTTCGTTTCTCCACCGTCGCGCCGGTCTTCCTCTAGATCATTTATCTTCGTAAGGTCTCCAAGTTGTGATACGCCAGGTTATCTCGTAGTATGCTGATATGCCTTGCCCAGGTCCACTTCTGTCTTCTCATTTGTTCTATCACGTCTATGACCTTTGTCCACTGTCTTACCCAGATGTTTGTTTTTCACTCCCGACATGTGATGTTTAACATACTTCTTTCCATCTTTGTTTTTCTCGCCAATTGTTTACTGGATTCGGTCAAAACTGATTTATGAGTTTGTCCGATGATTTTGCCAAAACGGAAGAATAAAAATCGTACAAGTATTCGAGTACTATTTACAAATCGTAGTACTGAATACTTTCAAGTTGTCGTGAAATGAGCTTGACACGAGCAAAATGATTGAACGCAGAAAGGAATTTTAATACAACGGACCGATTCAACATGACGAATATATTTCTATATCCATACCAAATAGTTTCTACCGTGTCACGTTCTACATTCATGATACCATCATGTTTTCAAAACAGTGCATTCTTTTTGGACAACCCAATGCAATAATTCTAGATACGTAAATCCTAAATAAGAAGGGCAACCCTGCAGTAGTGCAATGCGGTGTGTCCCTTATACGAACTGAATTCGTTTGATTCCGAATGCAATATATTCTGCAACTCCAGGGAGTAGACAGTGATGCCACCCAGCGTGCTTACACGCATTCAGACCAGATGCAATCCTCTGGCCACTGTTCAAAGCACAATCAATTTCGTCCAGTCGATCTTGCCTGAATAGTCACACCTGTGGGATTTAGTACATGACAAGGTGGATTGATGGGATTATTTTGTTTTATATTAATGTATTATTATCTATTATTATTCTACTAGTTGTATTGCTGAACGTTTCTTATAGAAGAGAGAGAGAGAGAGAGAGAGAGAGAGAGAGAGAGAGAGAGAGAGAGAGAGAGAGAGAGAGAGAGAGAGAGAGAGTTTTTATGAAATCACACAAAAAAAAACGAATTCCGCTTCCACATACTGTATATTCAGATTGCCGTTTTTTTTTATACATGTATGGCATCTTAAGCTAGGATTCCACGTGTACGAAACGGCATGCAAAAATGGCAATTTCCTATCTGGGTTGATGGTAGACGAATAAAGTGAAATTATTTAACAGCAGTGTCCCCCTTCAATGGTTTGTGGCACCGTTGAAAACTAATGTACGACCTGAGAAAAGAATCTATGTGTAGACAACGACAGTTCTGCGGCGCTTGTAGAATCTTCGTACCCACTGGGAGATAACATCTCTTGGGCATGCTATAGATGCTACATGCAACAGGACGTTCGATCGGCGTTTCTCACGCGCCCGACCGGGATGAAGGTCCGGCCGCAAGGAGCAAGAACCATAGAGTTAAAGATGGTAGAGACCACCACTCCGTTTATCCACGGCTTACAGAGGCTATTCCGATAGATACACACAAAGTGGGATGAGCGAAATGGTCCATTTTTGACACTGCAGAACCCGTTTCTCTCGAATGACAATTCGGCGCTCTCCAACCGGGTCAACACGTCCCAAGCCGGTCTGACAGCGCGCTGAGTTCTCGACCGACGGCGATGCTCTGTGGTGAATTGACAAGATGTTTGCAGCGACTACGCTTTTCACGCTTCGCTATTAACACATTAAAGACAGATGCCCTTGAGAGAAACACGAGCGCATACACAACGACCAGGGTTGTTCTGGCAGACAGCCAAAAGAGAACGTACATTCAGGCCTTTCTTTGGTTGACGTCTGTCTTGAGAGACAATGTCATTTATTGGTATTTGTGACGCCGTAAACGTCCTAGTCTTGTTTTTTTCAGATGTTTTCTGTGTCGATGTCACGGCCAGTGTGAAGCATGGCGCGCCAGCCTGGTCTATCCGTGGCAGCAGCCGTCTACGTTTCAGGTGGACTTTCAAAATATTCTAGGTCTCGTAGAGAACGTACTTGTAGAGAAGGCGTGGTCTGTCTATTGCTCGCTTTCCACTCTGTAACTCCCTAAAGAAGACAGATATTTGAGAAGATTCTTGTCTGTTCTACATATGTGTCCATCCCAGTGTGTAGGACGATGGTGCAGACTGCTGATGAGTGGTCGAAGGGCTGTTTTTGCGAGAATTTCTTCATTTGGGATGTTGTCATACCAGCGAAAGCTATATATTGTTGCGAGACATCGCATGTGAAAGGTGCTCAATCTCCTGCCGTGCAGCGCTTGTTGAGAGTCGCACTTTGTTGTACGATTTTGTTAAAACTTCCCGTTGTCATCATACCCGGTTTCTACGACTAGGTTTATGTTTAATATTAACCTAATTTTGCGCGGAACCATACAACCCTAAACCAATGTTTAATGCTAGAGACGGCGTCTGTTTGAAAACGAAACAAAGACAGTGACATTCTGTCCTTGCGCGTGTAGCGGTTCGGGTGGAGAGGCTGCGTGTTGTAATGTGGTCAGCCTCCTTCGTTACCTCGCCTTTGTGATACAACCGGATGGCGTGATTACATATCGTGCCTGGGCGTGTCTCGACATCTTACTCCGCCGTGTCTTCAAAGGGAACTTGTGCTGTCCGACTGCTCGCATACGGATGGTTGCACCTAACAATTCTAAGCAATTGCCGCAATCTATAAACATTGTGTTCCTGTCAAATGTCTGCAATTAATTTTCGAGATCGTTTTGGGTGAACGGAAAGGAGGAATGGGTAGGGCGACTGTGATATTAACAAGTACCGTTTTGGGTGAACGGAAAGGAGGAATGGGTAGGGCGACTGTGATATCAACAAGTACCGTTTTGGGTGAACGGAAAGGAGGAATGGGTAGGGCGACTGTGATATCAACAAGTACCGTTTTGGGTGAACGGAAAGGAGGAATGGGTAGGGCGACTGTGATATCAACAAGTACCGTTTTGGGTGAACGGAAAGGAGGAATGGGTAGGGCGACTGTGATATCAACAAGTATCGTTTTGGGTGAACGGAAAGGAGGAATGGGTAGGGCGACTGTGATATCAACAAGTACCGTTTTGGGTGAACGGAAAGGAGGAATGGGTAGGGCGACTGTGATATCAACAAGTACCGTTTTGGGTTGATTGTTTGCATGAATTGTTACTGATACCGTTACTTTGGAAAACGTGTCGCCCTGTAAATGACTACACGGGCGGCGTGGATACGGTGTGTGTCCAGCTCCCTCCCTACGGTGAGACTGAGTCTGAAATGAGCGGCGTGTTAGTTAGTGATGAAGACGCTTTGGAAACAGCTGCGATAATATATAAGCTACGCTTTCAGTTCGATAACACTGACGACAATAATACGCCCATGCACTTTAAGGTATAGCTACACGATTCGAACTGTGTATAGGCATCTCTATTA